>CM033737.1:13482350-14082350 GCA_019671005.1 Hibiscus mutabilis | reverse complement strand
TATGAGTCCTTCCTTTCACTTTGAGACAATAAAGCTTGGAGTCCTTCCTATATAGAACTCTTTGCTTTCAACGCTGGTTTCTTCTATATAAAACCTTTTTGCGCCATCGATGGATTCTTCCGACCGGGAGTTCCTCCTATATAGAACTGCTAGTCTTCAAATCCTGGAGCCTTGATCCTTCCTATATAGAACTTTTTGGCGTCTGAAATCTCGAAGCTACAGTTCTTCCTATATAGAACCTTTCACTCTAAGACAATGAAGCTCGGAGCCTTTCCTATATAAGACTCTTTGCTTTCGACACAACAGGTTTCCTATATAACCCTGTGTCATAGGTGAATTGCTTTGACTGAGAGTTCTTCCTATATAGAACTGCGAGTCTTCACCTTGGAGCCATCAGTCCTTCCTATATAGAACTTTTTGGCATCCGGAATCTCAGAGCTATAGGTTCTTCCTATATAGAACCTTTTACTCTAAGACAATAAAGCTCGGAGCCCTTCCTATATAGAACTCTTCGCTTTCGACACAGCAGGATTTCTTATATAATCTTGCGTGTCATGGGTGAATTGCTTTGACTGGGAGTCCTTCCTATATAGAACTGCGAGTCTTCACCCTGGAGCTGTCAGTCCTTCCTATATAGAACTTTCAGCTTCTGAAACCTCAGAGAGAAGGATTCTTCCTATATAGAACCTCTCTCTAGAGCTTGAAAACATGTGTCTTTTGTATGTAAAAACATTGTCTTCTCATTTGGGATTCACACTGTGATGGCCTTCGATGTCTCTTTGGATCTGCAGATACCTGTCTGAGACGAAAACAAAATGCTATGACAAATGAATGAATTGACATGCTCCTAATCCTAGTGATGCCTGACGATTCATGATGTATGAGAGTCAATATCTTGGTGGGCTTGTTTTGATCCTGATTTGATCTTGATGTTCGCTTTCTCCTTTTTTACAGGCATCGATACTCCGCCTCACTGTCAGGTTCAACTATCTCAATCTTTCTTTTTCTCCAATTATGATTTGGAATTTTAAAGCGCCCTTTCGGGTTTTCACTTTAAAGAGAGTTTTTTTTTGAGGGGGTGCCCTTCTGGTTTTCACCCAAGAGATCTCTTTTGTTATCTCGTGTGCCTTCCTTGAATAGATAGGTCATGTGCCATTGGTCATCCTACCTGGTTGTTTAAAGCTTCTCACCTTCCCTAGTCATTATGTAGGGAACTGGAGGATGGAGTTAACATCGTTTTCTTTGATCACCTGCATTTTCGAGGTTAAATCATAGTAATGCTCCGAAATCTCTTGTTTCATTATAAGCCTATGTTATCTTATTTGACTGAAATTGACAAGAAGGCCAGGAATGGATGCTCAAAAACACGGTTTTATTACGATTAAGGGCTTCGAGATATCTTAAAAAGAAAGGTATGACACACATGAGTTAAGTATGAAAATACAAGATCCCTCATTATCTTCGATATGAATGATACATGACCCTGTCAACCGGTGTAGAATTTTTTTGCCTGAAGCCTTCTCTTCACAATGTTCATGAAGATGCCCTTCTCTTCGGATATTCAACTTTTCAACTTACCCGAGCCGCCCTTTGCGGGTTTTCAAATCGAGTCCTTCCTTTGCTTCAAGAAGTTCGGTTTCGGGTTTTCGTCCTGAGCTCTCCAATTTTTTTTAGAGATAATATTTCTTGACGGCATCAGAATTTACGGGATTTTTTAGCTCGTCCCCGTCCATTTCTGTTAGGATCAGGGCTCCTCCTGAGAAGGCCTTTTTTATGACGTACGGTCCTTCCCAGTTGGGTATCCATTTTCCTCGAGAATCTTTTTGGATAGGGAGGATTCTCTTGAGTACCAGATCCCCTTTTTTGAATTCTCTTGGGCGCACCTTTTTGTTGTAAGCCTGCACCATCCGCTTTTGGTACATCTGACCATGACAAATGGCCTTTAGTCTTTTTTCGTCAATGAGATTTAGCTAGTCGAATCTGGCCTGCACCCATTCAGCTTCTTCCAGTTTTACTTCGTTTAAGACCCGGAGGGACGGAATCTCTACCTCAATTGGGAGTACTGCTTCGGTACCATACACCAAGGAGTAGGGTGTTGCCCCTGTTGATGTGCGAATGGACGTCCTATAGGCGAAAAGGGCAAAAGGCAACTTCTCATGCCAATCCCTGTAGGTATCCGTAGTCTTTGCTATGATCTTCTTTATATTCTTGTTTGTTGCTTCCTTTGCTCCATTCATTTTAGGACGATAGACTATGGAATTATGGTGTGTTATCTTGAATTGAGTGCACACGTCCTTCATCATTTTGTTGTTTGATTAGGCGTTGTCGGTGATGATCCTCTCTCGGCAATCCGTATCGACAAATAATTTTCTTCTTTAAGAACTTACAAACTGTAGTCCTGGTGATATTGGCGTAAGACGCTGCCTCTACCCATTTAGTGAAGTAGTCTATGGCGACCAAAATGAAACGGTGCCCATTGGAGGCTTTCGGATGGATTCGCCCAATGACGTCCATGCCCCATCTTTGCGAAAGGCCACGGAGAATTCATGGTGTGTAAAAGCGATGGGGTGCATGAATCTTGTCAGCGTGAATTTGGCATTTGTGGCATTTCCTGGCGTAATCGATGTAATCTCCCTCCATGGTCAACCAGAAATAACCGTATCTCATAATTTTCCGGGCTATAGACAGCCTGTTGGCGTGCGTTCCACAGATTCCGTCATGTACTTCAGCTAAGATTTCCTTCGCCTCCCGGGCATCCACACATCTCAGCAATGTTTGATCATGACTTCTCCTATATAGGATTTCCCCATCTAGGACATATTTTGTTGCCATTTTCTGGCGTTTTTACACGTCATTGTCGTTTGCCCCTTACGGATACTTTTGAAGCTTGACATATTGCGAGGATGTCATAGTACCATGGATTTCCATCAATCTCTTCTGTATATTACAACAATGAGCAGGTTTTTCAAACGTCTGCATCTCAATGGGCTTCATTTACGCCCCGGTGTTTGTTTTAAACATGGATGCCAAGGTTGCCAATGCATCGCCATCCGATTTTCTTTCGGGGCAGGTAATTGAAGCTGACCTTTTCAAACTCTTTGACGAGTTCTTGGATCAATTCGTGATATTTGACCAACCGGGTCTCGGTTTCCCACTCCCCGCGCAATTGGTAAATGACTAGGACGAATCTCCGAACACTCGAAGTTCCTTAACCTTTCTTTCGATGGCTGAGTTCGGTCCCATGATGCAAGCTTCGTATTCAGCTATATTGTTTGTGCAGAAGAATTCCAATCTCTGCTGGTGAAAGGATAATAGACGTCCTCGGGTGAAATTAGCATTGCCCCTATCCCATGTCCGAGGGCGTTGGAGGCTCCATCAAGTAAAGTTTCCATGACTTATCATCGAAACCTCTTCTTCGGTGGTAATGCACATCAAGTCGTAAATGCGGGAAACTAAAGTTCAATGCCTCATAGTCATCCGAAGCACGACTAGCCAGAAATCTCCTACGGCACTCCCTTTTGACTTTTCGATTAACATATACGATGTCGAATTCGGATAAGAGCATATGCCATCGGGCCATCCTTCCGTTTAGCGCTGGGGCGCTTCCATTAAGAACTTCAGTGGGTCTAGCTTGGATATCAACCGGGTAGTATGGTATAACATGTGTCTTTGTGCGAGCCGCTTGGTAGCCCAAACTAGAGCACAACACGCGATTCTGACTTTGGGCGGGTACCGTGTTTCGCAATCATTGAATTTCCGCTTAGGTAATAGATGGCTTGCTCCTTTTTATTGACTCATTGTGTTGCCCCCAGTACACATCCCATTGAATTTTCAAGACTGTTAAGTAGAGAATTAGTGGTCGACTGTGTCTTGGTGCGACTAAAATTGGAGCATTTGTCGTACTTTTTGATCTTTTCTAGGGCTTTTTGACATTCTTCATCCCATACGCCAGGATTATTTTTTCTAAGAAGTCTGAAGACCGGGTCGCATTGATTGGTTAATTGGGAAATGAAACGAGAGATATAATTCAGCCTCCCCAGGAAACCGCGGACTTCCTTCTGCGTGCGGGGTGGTGAAAGGTCCTGGATGGCTTTCACTTTATCCGGATCAATCTCAATCCCTCTTCTGCTTACTACGAACCCTAAAAGTTTTCCAAAAGTAACGGCGAAGGTACACTTGGCAGGATTGAGCCTCAGTTGGTACTTTCGTAGTCTTTGGAATAGTTATCTCAAGTTTTACAGGTGCTCTTCCTCTGTCCGAGACTTGGCAATCATATCGTCCACGAATACTTCTATTTCTTTGTGCATCATGTCATGGAAAAGAGTCACCATTACTCTTTGGTATGTTGCCCCTGCGTTCTTTAGTCCAAACGGCATCACTTGATAACAAAAAGTACCCCACATGGTTATGAATGTGGTTTTCTCCATGTCGTTAGGATCCATCTTTATCTGGTTGTACCCTGAGAAGCCGTCCATGAAGGAAAACCATGAATGTCCTACGGTGTTGTCAACCAGCGTGTCAATATGTGGCAAAGGGAAGTTGTCTTTAGGGCTAGCTCGATTCAGATCCCTATAATCTACACACATACGAACTTTCCCGTCTTTCTTTGGTACTGGTACAATGTTTGCAACCCATTCGGGGTATTTGGCTACCTCCAAGAATCCAACATCAAATTGCTTTTTCACTTCTTCTCGGATCTTCAACAACATATCTGGCCTCATTCTCCGGAGTTTTTGCTGTACTGGTTTGCACCCCAATTTTGTTGGCAATTTGTGCACCACTATGTCGGTATTCAACCCCGGCATATCTTGATAAGTCCAGGCGAAGATATCCTTGAATTCCTGAAGTAGGGCTATCAGTTCATGCTTGGTTTTTGAGGAAATCGTCGTTCCTACTTTTATTTCTTTTCTCGCTTCTTCAGTCCCCAAGTTGACAATTTCTGTTTCTTCTTGGTGGGGCATAATCTGCCTTTCTTCGTCGTCCACCATTCTTTTTAACTCTTCCGGGACCTAAATTTCTATTTCATCATATCCTTCCTCAATTTCCTCTGAGACCTCCGGGCATTCGAAATTTACTCCAGGATTGGATCCGGCATCATTCATATCGTCAATCATGAGCGACCTGCATTAAATGAGAATGAATTGTATTGGGAAAGAGACGGCTTTATATGAAGGGAATGAATATGAGGAATGCATGAATGGAATAAATGAGACTTTAGTCATTTTTAAGAAAGTGGGGATATCTTCATTTCAATCAAAAAGTTAACATAGGTGCCCCATACAAGAGATCCCCATTGTTTATGGGCAAAAACAAAAGGTTGATTCGGAGCATTACTCTGATCTATTCCTAAAAACTACAGGTAGATCAATGCATCTCCAGTTATCGAGTGTTTCCCCGGGATGGCAAGGGCGGATGTTGGTCAACATTTTGCTGCCTCGGTCCTTTTCAGCTATCATGTTGATGTACATCCCTTCAAATGATTTACTGAGTATTTCCTCCTGGTTAAGTTCATCATTTTTCTTCATTGCCTCTCCAATATCTTGACCTGGTTGGTAGAACCCTCCGGAGATGAAAGTGGCTTTCAAACTAGGAAAGGACATCGATCTCCACGGAATGTCTTCTCCTTTAGATCTGGCTTTTCTTTGCTCCTCCTTCCTCTTATATTCCTCTTTCTTCTGTTGGACACTTGGTTGGTAACCCAGCCCGAAACGATCCTTCTTGGTTATCATATTCTTGGGTCTCGGGTTTCCTTGTAATTTCTTTGACCCCTTTCCTATTTTGGCTCCTCGGCCCGAGTTTTGCGACGGTCATCTTGGTACAATTAGATAACCTGGGGTAGAGGATCCGGCTTCCTTCTAAAACGAATGTGGCATTTACTAGTTCCAATGCTCGGAGCGAGCATTCCGCAGCATCTTCATCATTTTGAATGTAGGGGGTATCGATGCCACGAAGCAACAAATTCATGCTCTGCCTCTACTGTGACCAATTTGCCTTCAACTACAAATTTTAATTTTTGATGCAATGATGATGGGACAACTCCTGCGGAGTGGATCCACGGTCTTCCCAACAAGCAGCTGTAAGATGGTTTTATATCCATCACCACAAAATCGATCACATATTCGGTTGGTCCGATCAATAGGGGCACCTCAATTTTCCCCATTGTTCCTTTTTGCGTACCATCAAAGGCTCTTACCGAGTTGTGGCAGGGCTTTAGGTGCGAACCATCTATTGGCAATTTTTGCAGGGTTACCATAGGCAAGACATTCAATGCTGACCCGTTGTCGATCAGTACTCCTGGTAATACATACCCTTTGCAGTGGGTAGTGATGTTAAGGGCTTTGGTTGATCCCATTCCTCCCTCCGGGATCTCATCATCACTGAACGTGATATGATTATAGCGATAATATGCCCCACTATCATGTCCGAGGTTTGATACGAAATGTCCCGGGCACGAAAGTTTGATTCAGCACTTTCAATAGCGTCTCCCGATGCTTCTCGAACTCAAGAGCAATTCCAGCCTTTGTGATCTGGCGTTGTTTTCGTAGTTGTTCCACTACGCTGTACTCGCTATGTCTCAAGAACTTTAGAAATGCTTTGGCACGGGCCTCGATTCACGGTTCATTTATCTTTTGGGAGGTTCTTCTCCAAATATCTGCGTAGGGCTAAACTCTGCTGTACTCTCCCCTATCTTTTTCAGCCGCTTTCAAAGCCTCGGAGGAATAACATCGGCCGCTCCTTGTGAAATGGCCTGCCTCACCAACGTTCACATCGTTCGGCTTTGTTGGTCTTCCAAACAGAGGCTCTTTTACCTGTTCGTGTTCTGATTTTTCTGGCATGGTCACATTCACAACATAATTCCAGGGGATTTGTCGCATATCTTTGAATGGGAATGGAGATGATGCTGAAATGATGATCTTGGGATTTATTTTGCTGGTTTCTCCTTGGGAGACACCTGCATTTCCTGTTCTGGGAGAGATGATAAAAGGTCTATCCTTCCCGTATCTAGCTTTGGGGCTATCTGTCATGTGTACGTCTGATCCCTTCCTCATGGGCTCCTCAAAGAATTCAATTTGTTTTTCATTCATCAACTTCTGCACCAATTTCTTGAACTCTTCACATTCTTGGATATCATGCCCTTCAGTCTGATGGAATTCGTAATACTTTCCACAATCCTTCTGCCTTATTATCATGCCTTTGTTGATCACGCGAGCCATGCATAATTGTTGAAATACCCACCGTAAAGGAGACTTGATTTCTGAAACATCATCCTTTATCCTCCTGGTAAAGCATTCTTCTATGACATTAACTCCTCTGCTCCCATGATTGGGCAGCGGGTTGTTGGCTACGCTTGGCTCTTCAAACTTCAATATCCCAGAATCGATTAAATTCTGCACAAGCTTTTTTGAAGGCAAGGCGGTTCTCGGTGGGATGTCCAGGGGTACCGCCGTGATAGTCGCAATGTGTGCTTGGATTGTACCAAGGCGGGAAGGGCGGATTGACGGGAGTAACGATATATGGTCGGACCAGGTCTGCTTCATACAACTGGGGATAAAGTTCTGAGTACGAAGCAGTGCGGGAGTGAAAGTTCTCCTCTCTTTCTCTTTTTCGTGACTCTCTCATCTCTTTGATTCGAATTTTGTGTTTTTCCACAGTGCTTGTGGCTGTGAGACTGTGAAGTTCTTGGCGGTATAGGTGCTGGTGGTGTTTACTTCATTTCTCTTGTTGTGCTTTTGAGACCCTTCCCCACCATCAATTTCGCCGCTCTTAATTGCGATTCGAGAGACTCCCAGCCCTGATCAAGTCAAAAACACGTGTTGTGTTATTAATGAGGCGGTCAAAGAGTGCCCTTTTTTGAGTATTGACAAATAATGGCGTGATTTCATGCTCCGGGATAGGTGGCTGGATTTGGCGGCCACTTCTCTCCACCATTGGGCATATTGTCGCAGCTTTCATTGGACTTCGCCCCATATTTTCTAACATAATTCTGCTAGGGATCATGTCTGTTACATGTTTGTATTGCTCGGTAAATGCTTTAGACAAATCTTTCCATGTCTTGACATTTGCCTTGCTCAGCTGAGTGTACCAACGTAACGCCGCTCCAGTTAGACTATCCTGGAAACAATGGATCAGTAGCTTTTCATCTTTATGGTAAGCCGCCATTTTCTACAATACATCGTTATGTGTGCAGAAGGAGATGTGGTTCCATCATATTTATCGAACTCTGGTGTTTTGAATTTTGGCGGCAAGACAAGATCAGACACCATACTTAGGTCACTAGCGTCTTTTCTGGATTCTTCATTTGATTGTAACGCTTTAAATTTTTCTTCCATGAGGCGAAATCTTTCTTCCCACTTTTTTTCTACCTCACTCCTGATCCTTTCGACCATGTTTAGGTCCGGCACTTCTTCTTCATAAAGTGCTTCAGTATCGAGGGGTTGAGTCTCAGGTGCCCCTATTTGAAAGCTGGAAGACATTCCTGCAGGGTCAATATACACCTTTCTAGCTTGGTTTGGTGCAGTTGGTTGAACCTTGAAGTGAGCGGGGGTACCTTACAGTTCTGGAACATTTTCTCCTTCTACTCGTTTTCCAAGACTTTTGCCAAAGCAATGCGGTTATGTCGATACTATAGATGTTTGTGATTGCGTTAATCGATCACTAAGGCTTCTCGGGCCTCTTCAAGCCTTGTCTCGAGCTCTCTTTGCCCTCTTTCTAGACTGATTATTCTTTCTTCCATGAGCTTTCTTTGTAGCTGGGTAAAGTATAGGTCATGAATGATTGCGGGTTAACTACATACAATGCCACAATATTCATATTGTTAATATGGTTGCAAAAAATAAATGCATGTACAATGATGCGAATGTTATGATGCAAATGCAAGAATGCATGCAGACAAAGGTCTTGATTCATTTGGTAATCACCCTTTTGAACTACTTCCACGGGAATTAAAGGGTCTTGATTACAACAAAATTCGTGTTACAAAGTAGAGATCCCTAGTACAAAAGATCTAATTATAACACATAGTCCTATAGATAGACTCTAGCTCTATCTCCTAACTTTCCAATTGCCTTGAGCAGCTTGAGGAACCTAGGAGCTTCTTCCATTCCCGGGGCTATGAAAGGTTGGAGTGTTTCAGCCTCGACAGCTAAATCATTTACATGTCTGGCGACTCGTTGTATGTCCACCATTAGGTTTGCGTAGTCTTGGTCTGTCTGTACCACCATCGAGCAGCGTCGCGTAATCTCTTACGCCAATAGGTGTCCCCTCCGGCTGCAGCTTCCTCGAACACATTAATTCTTTCCTTGTAATCCTCCACAATTGCTTGAGGACCCAATTCGTGCTTGTAACACACCTACCTCTCGTTCTCTTTCTGCAGCTCGTGAAGTTATTCTCTGGCGATACATTGAAGTGAGTGTTCGACTTCCGCCACTTTTCCTTTTAATTCATCATTTTGACTTTGGCTTTGCTCCAACCTTTGAATAGTGTCATCGTACAGTTTCTGCATCTCTAACAGTCTATTTCGACTACTCATGGACTTTCTTTTCCATACAGCGACACTTTCTCTCTCATGATGGACAGCTTGTTTTCCTTTGCTGATTTCTTGTCTGAATCTTTCTTTCTCTTGATCAATGGCCTTCTTGGCGGACCGTTTTTCTTCCTCCATAGCCAAATGGCAGCTTTTTATCTCTTTCTCGATCGCTCTTTTGTTAATTTCTCGTTCTTCTTCCACCAAACGGATGCCGTTCATTCTTTCTCTTTCCACAGCTATGAACTGACTCCGGCCGGCCTTTTGTATTTTTGTTTGTAATAGGAGGGCATCTTTTTGATAAAGAGTATTTTTTTCGCTTAAATCTGCATTCAGTTTCTTCAATTGCCTAATGATCCCGTCCCGTTCGTCAACTTCTAAGCTTGCTTTATAGAGTTCGCTCACATGTTGGGTCTGTTGAATGTCCATTTTCCTTTTAACTTCTTCGAGTTCACTCCTTAAGATGTCGGCTTCGGACGGTACCACCCTTGTAAGCTCTTCGAGTGACACTGCTGGTCCTTGATCAGATTCAGGAATCACATTATTAACCCTCAAACGTCTCCAAAGGTCGTAATCTGGGGTAGTCATGTGCTCGGTATCTTCTTCCACCCTGATCCGGTAACAATGATCCCAGGCCCTCATGATGGTCTGAATTTTTCCTTTGAACTCCCATTTGAAAAGAAATTCAGTTTGGCTTAATCCGACGGTATTGGGAATGAACTGTCGTGATCCGAACTGCCGAGATACTAAAAGCGGGGCACAAGCGATCCCTCCATGCAATCCCAACATCATCAGCCAGTTGAAGTCACCACAACTGTATAGAAAATAATTAACTTTACCGAGCCATGGGACCCTCCATGCTATGTCTTCATCTTGAATGTTCCTGAAGAAACTGGTCCACATTTTTGTTTTCAAATCCTCTCGCCATTCCTTTGCTAAGTATTCTCGTAAAGGCGAAAAACCTTGGAAGGATATCCCCGGCAGGACTCTTGTCGGCGTCTTCCACATGTGACTCTGAATCCATACTTGTAATAGCTGTGCGCAGCCTCAAAAACGTCCTTCTTCATGTTTCCGGCTAGCATTTAAGGAAATGAAAGTCTCGACCAAGATTGCTGGTACCGGGTTTGCTTTCCGTTTCACCCGCTCAAACAAATCCAGAATGGCTATGTCAATGTTCCCGAGTACTCTTGGAAAGATCACCAAGCCATATATTCCTAAAGCGAATAAGTCCATTTTCTTTGCCTCGTCTGGATGTGTTGATATGATGTCCCGAATACTCTCCCATGCAAAGACTGTATTATCTCCTCGGATTTGAAGGAGGCCACTAACCCAATCGTCACTCATTCCCGCAAAGGTTTTGAGTTTTGCAGTGTAATTCTGATTCCTCGGAGGCTTCGCGTAGATCCAATCTTCCTGAATATTTTTCTGGTTAAGTAAGGCAGTGTATTCTTCTACCATAGGCATCATGTCCTGCCCATTGAAGGTGAAGCAGCAAAAAGCCGAATTCTAGAACTGGACTATAGCTCGGAGTAGGGGGCTGGTTAATCCGAACATATAACAGCTGTGCGATGTCGCCATAACTATCGCAGAATAAGTCTTGTAGTCTTCGGTCCCATCTTTCCCAAATGCTTTGAAGATCCCACAAGTCGTTCTGTTGATGACTCACATAGGTGTATCCAGCTATTACGCGTTCGTTAGGCAAACTGTCCCCTTGGATTTTCTGGTTGACCTCTGAACAATGTCTGACTGACAAATTAAGCTCTTCTTTCCTAAGACACCTTTTTTCCATGGTGAAAGACTTTCTGATCAGGCAAACCACTTGATCCAGTACCTTTATGTGATGCAAATGCAATGATGTATGAGAGAAAAAAACAAAAAGCGAAAAGAAAACAAGTCAGTACCAGATAAAATCGATAAATATATAAATAAAATGACAAAATTAAACAGAATAAACACACAAAACAACCTTATTTATCCTGTCTAAAATGCCTAAGGTTATTCACATGGCTCTAACAGGGTGGGTTTCTATGTTCTCTATATGCAGTTTTGGTTCTAGGAGGTACCCGAATTGTCCTCGCTGTCCTCTACTAAGAGTAGCAAGGCCCCCGATCATCACCCATTATAGGCTCCTTTCAACCGGGTTCAATTCAGGGGGACCCATTCGCTTATGCCCGTACGAAGGAACGATATCCTTACGAAAGCATAAGGTACTCGAGCCCCGAAGGTACTTGCTAGGCCCATATGGGAGAACGATATCTCCACGAAAGCATTAGCGTTTTCCCCCCACTTAAAAGACGGGTTTATATGCCATATTTTAAATGCGTTAAAATAAACGCGCAATTATGACCGAATGTCAATTTAATAGTCACTTTAATCCGGAACTTCCAAAATTAATAAAGCGGTAATTATTTTAAAAGCTTGACTCTCATTTGTTTTTTTTTAAAAACAAAAATAGGTCCCCAGCGGAGTCGCCATCTGTAGCGATGTCCTTTTTTGTTTCTCATCGCTAAATAAAAACGAGGATTTTTGGAAAGGTGTTTTTGAATGGTGTTCGTGATTCTTTGGATATAAAATATTTATTCCGTGGGGTTTTTTTTTTAAAAAAAGAAACCGCATTTAAAAAAAATGGAGTCGCCACCGGCCACTTAGGTAGGCCGGACACCATAAAACCAGAGATTCAAAAAGACAGGGTTCGGGAGTTGGTTACGGATGGGGAAGGATTAGCACCCCCACACCGCCCAAAATTGGTACTTTAATAATTACCGCTTTATTAATATCGGATTTTCCGGATTAAAGTGACGATTATTTTAAAATTCGGTCATAATTGCGAATAAATTTTAAGGGCCCCGTTATCCGAGAATAAACGCCCAACCACTATCACTACGCTTGATACTGGCCCCGTTTACGCTCGGATAAAAGGACTCTGCATTAACAAGTTATATCTCGATATGCAATCTTAATGGCAAAAGCGTAAAATATGGCAAAATATAATAAATATTGACATACCAGAATACTAATTTAACATAAATGATATTCTAGACTAAAACATGTATATATACATATTATTCTAAATAATAGATAAAAACAACTATAATATGTCAAAATAACAAGGCAGGAATAAGTACATATAGACGAACAAATATTAAAAAAATGCATACTGGTAATAAAACATATTTCAACATATACGGGTCAACATATCGTACAAAAGGGTAAATATATTAACATGTAGCCCTAAAAACAAGAAAGCACACACATATAAAATACAAAATACGCCATGTACGAATCAACTAAAACATAACATGCTTAATATGAATAACCGGATAAAAGACGCATGACCATTATAATCTTAATACACATATATATGTAAACATAAAATACGAGTCATATACGAGGGACATAAAATAAAATAAAATAATAGAATACATCAACATATACGATTATAATACGAACATTAGTATTTACAAAGAATACAGGACTGAAATGAAAGAAAAACAAAAGTCAGTGGCAGAAATTAAAGAGCAATAATATGTAATTTAGGGACGAAATTGCGAAACAAACAAAACCTAAAAGGACCAGAATTGTAATTAGACCAAGGGGCAGACTCAAAGTGAAAAATTCAAAAACGCGGGATGGTTAAGGGCGTAATTTTACCATTCAGAAACTGATTCGGTGTAATTTAGGGACTAGATTATAACCTTTTGAAATATCAGGGGGACTGGGATTGTGATTATACCATGCGGCAAGACAAAAATGAAAATATTGAAAACGCGGTGGGATTAAGTGTGTAATTTACCCATTTAGCAAAATAATAATAACTATAAAAGCCCCCCTTTAAGGCCGAAATCAAAATTTTAGCCATTTGCTTCATTTTCTGGTTTTTACAAGAACCATGTTCTTCGTTTTTCTCTCGACTGTTCTTCTGAAACCCAGAATCCGGCGGTCGGCCGCCATGTTCTCCGCCGCCGGCCGCCGCTAACCGGCGCCGGCGTGACTCCAAAACACACCAAAACAACCCCCTCCTCATCCTCAATACGAATCCTAGGTTGGATTCAGAGGATATACCTCTATTCGCCCTAGATCTAGGAAATACGAACCAAAAAAAAATATTTTTTAGACCAAAACAAAACTACAAAGGGTCTTCTCCTCCCTTTAGTTCACCAGATCTGGCTTGTAGAAGCCGAAAGGCTTATCACTGAGGAAGGGAAGACCCACAAACGACGCTGGTAAGACTACTCTCCCTTTTTTTGTTTCTGTTTTTTTTGTTCTATTTCGTATATGCATGTAAAGAAAACAAGAAAAAAGAGACAAAAATTTACCACTGGACTGTCTTTTGATTATCACTTGACTTGTTACAAAATTTTTTGTTTCTACAAGATCTCCGTTCTCCCTTTTTTGTTCTTACTCTCGTGTTTTTTTTCATCCCCCCGTTACAAAAGTTCCTGTTTCATATATATTATTGTCTCTGTTTGTTGCAAGTTGCATCTTCTTTTTCAGATCTGAACTGACACTTTTGCTTGTTGTCTTGGGCATATTCTGAACACGGGGACTGAATATCGGAGCGGTGGCGATATGGACATTCTGCCAGCGGCCGAGATGGCTTGAAGAACGATCGGCCTAGATGAAGCCTCGATTTGATGAGACGGCTTCAGATTTCGCCACGTGGAGCTCCGCAGTCGAGGAGTCAGAACGCGTGGATCTTACGCGCGCGTGGTACTCGAACGGTCCATACGTGTGGAACACGCGCCTGGCAGATATTTTTGACCTCCTGGTTGCATCGTGGCCGTTGGATCAGATCTTGATCCAACGGCCCACAGTTACCTGCACATTGTAATTAGATGAGATTCAGATTTGGGCCAACCGGGCCTTGTAATTGAATTTGTAATTGGACTTGGACTTCATTTTTATTTGGGTTTAATATATATTTAATTTTTTCATTTTACCAGCCCAGTAATATTAATAATAATAATATAATTATAACAGCAATACATATACATACAAAAATGTATACTTATATTATACAATCATTAATTAATATAATATTCTAGTATACGTACGTATAATCATACATATAATTAACATAACATCTATATATTAATCAAGTACGCTCATACTCTAGATACATACGCGACATACATACACCCCTAATACGTATACATAGCTTATACATGCACACACCACCTTATATTAGCAACATTCATATAATAAATATACATGCAATATTAATATATTTACAAGTGAAAATGAGTGATTACAGGGTGCGCTTGTTCTCTTCGTGAAAAAGAAGGATGGTACGATGCGTATATGCATTGATTATCACCAGTTGAATAAGTTGATGATAAAGAACAGGTATCCGTTATCGTAGATTGATGACTTATTCGATCAGTTTCGTGGAGCAGTAGTGTTTTCCAAGATAGATTTAAGATCAGGGTATTACCAGTTGAAGGTTAAGGATGTGGATGTGCATAAGACTGCGTTTCGTATGAGGTATGGGCATTATGAGTTTTTGGTCATGCCTTTCG
Organism: Hibiscus mutabilis; assembly: GCA_019671005.1. Taxonomy (NCBI): domain Eukaryota; kingdom Viridiplantae; phylum Streptophyta; class Magnoliopsida; order Malvales; family Malvaceae; genus Hibiscus; species Hibiscus mutabilis. Next base: position 14,067,308 of record CM033737.1, on the reverse strand, counting down.
GTTTGACAAATGCCCTGGCTGCGTTTATGGATATGATGAATAGAGTGTTCCATGAGTATCCTGATCAGTTTGTAGTGGTATTCATAGATGATATTCTCGTGTACTCCTGGACCGAGGAAGAGCATGTTCGGCATTTGCGGGTAATGTTGAGGGATAATCAGTTGTACGCTAAGTTGAGCAAGTGTGAGTTTTAGTTTAAGGAAGTGACATTCCTTGTTCATGTGGTTTTAGTGGAGGATATTTGCGTTGATCCACAAAAAATTGAGGCTATTCTCAATTGGAAGCCACCTAAGTCTGTATCAGAGGTGCGTAGTTTTCTTGGGTTGGCTGGTTATTATCGCCGTTTTGTTGAGGGGTTCTCGAGTATTGCAGCACCGTTGATGAAGTTGTTACAGAAGAATGTTCCGTATGTGTGGATGGAGAAGTAGCGACACAGTTTTGAGAAGTTGAAAGAAGTGCTGACACACGCTCCTATGTTGATTCAGCCTGAATCTGGGAAGGAGTTTCTGGTTTATAGTGATGCGTCGTATGTTGGCTTGGGTTGTGTGCTGATGCATGATGGGAAGGTTGTGACCTTTGCATTGAGGCAGTTGAAAGTTCATGAGTCCAATTATCCAACTCATGATTTGGAACTTGCGGCTGTGGTTTTCGCTCTAAAAATTTGGCAACATTACCTCTATGGTGAGAAGTGACGGATCACAAGAGCTTGAAGTTTTTGATGTCCCAGAAAGATTTGAATCTTAGGCAACGTAGATGGTTGAAGTTGCTTAAAGATTACGACTTGACCATTGAGTATCATCCTGGTAAAGCCAATGTAGTGGCGGATGCATTAAGTCGTAAGGTTGCGGTTGAGTGTGTCACGGGAGGGCGGTTTGCTGACTGAGTTGCAAGTTAAGCCTACATTATCTCATTTGATTAAAGCTAAGCAACCGTATGATGATTCGTTGGTTGAGCATGTTAAGGACATTATGGATGGTAATCCAACAGATTTCCCTTTTGATGATGATGGAGTTTTGTGTTTCAAGGGTCGAATAGTGGTGCTGGATCATTCAGAGTTGAGGCACACTATCTTGACGGAAGCACATTCTAGTCCTTTTGCTATGCACCCTGATAGTGTTAAGATGTATCATGATTTGAAAGAGGTATACTACTAGGTTGGGTTGAAAAGGATGTGGCTGAGTTTGTTTCCATGTGCATGGTATGTCAGCGAGTTAAAGCTGAACATCAATTTCCATCTAGGTTGTTACAAGCACTAAAAATTTTGGAGTGGAAATGGGAGAGAATCACCATAAATTTTATAACAGGTTTGCCGTTGATACCGGCTAAGAAGGATTCCGTTTGGGGTGATTGTTGATCGGTTCACAAAGTGTGCACGTTTCTTGCCAGTGCATACAACGTATACCTTGGACAAGTTGGCAGATTTGTATATATCGGAGATTGTGCGCTTGCATGGTGTACCTAAATCCATCGTTTTGGATAGGGATCCAAGGTTTATGGCAAGGTTTTGGAAGAGTTTGCACCTGGCCTTGGGTTCGAGGTTGAGTTTTAGTACCTCATATCATCCCGAGTCGGATAGATAGTGTGAGCGGGTTATCCAAGTTTTGGAGGATATGTTGCGATGTTGTATTATTGAGTTCCAAGGAACCTGGGAAAAGCATTTGCCTTTAGTTGAATTTTCTTACAACAACAATTATCAGGCGAGTATACAGATGGCACCTTATGAGGCGTTATATGGCCGGAGGTGTCGTACGACCTTGTGTTAGGCTGAGGTGGGGGAAAAGTATGCTACCCTACCAGATGTGTTAAAAAACACGGATGAGAAGGTTAAGCTTGTATGTGACCGGTTGAAAGCAGTTGCGGATTGGCAGAAATCTTACGCGGATTTGAAGCGTAAGGAGGTTGAGTATGTGGTGGGTGATCGTGTATTCTTAAGGGTGTCACCATGGAAAAAGGTGATGAGATTCGGATGTAAGGGTAAGCTTAGTCCAAGGTTCATTAGACCATATGAGGTTATTGAGCGTGTGGGTCCTGTGGCATATCAGTTGAGGTTTCCTTTCGAGCTGGAGAAAATTCATAATGTGTTCCATGTTTCGATGTTGATATTGGTCAGATCTGTCGCATATCATGCCGGTAGAGGATATGGAGTTAAGGCCGGATCTAAACTTTGATAAGGAACCAGTAGAGATCCTTGATACCAGTAAGAAAGTTCTTCGTGGTAAGACGATAGAGCTCATGAAAGTCTTGTGGCGACACCGAGGTGTTGAGAAAGCTACTTGGGAAAGCAAGGCGGATATGGAGGAGCAATTTCCGCATCTGTTTCCTCCAGGTAATTTTGAGGACGAAATTTCTTAAGTAGGGGAGAGTTGTAACACCCCGGTTTTGGGCTTAGCAATTTTGAGGTTTATTAGACGGTCCGGTGGACCGGGTTAGAGATTCGAGTCAGATTTGGGATTGTATATTTTTTTGGTAAGATAAAAATATGGAAAAAGAGTTGAAAATCATCTTTTAATATATATTGATTTTTGGTGGAATCAATTTTGGAAATTGGAAATCAGAAATATGATATTTTGTGTTAGTGACTAAAATGCGATTTTTGGAAAGTATTTTAAGTGACTAAAATCAAAAGGGTCAAATCCTTAGAATCCTTAAGGAGCTAATCTACCAAGTGTTTGCTGGTGGTTTCTCCCTTTAATTAAATCATTTTAATCATGTGTTTTAAAAGGTTGTTAAAATGGATTAAATATCTAAAGTTAGTTATTAGCTTTTAAAAGAATTTCACATAACTTTTCCCTAAACTTTTTCTCTCAAATGCTTTTCTTCCAAACACTCCAAGTTTTATCAAAATCCAGAGGTAAAGAACTCGTTTCTGTAACACCCCTTTTTCCGTACTGAATACGAGTTAGAGATGTCACATTACTAATGCCTTATCTTGTTTTATCCATATATGTTTCATCATCAAACTGATTAATTCTCTACATTTTTAGTTTAATGTCATGCATCATACTCTACTAGTAATCAAATAATTACATGCCCACTAGAGATTATCATAAGCTAGAATATCTTACTGATATTTTGCAGATTGAAGCTTGATCAGCATGCTTAACTCCTCTTCAAGTACTCCACCTTGACCTACGTATGAATCAAACACACGCTAAGTTTTCACTTAGTGAGGCAATAAAAAAATTAATAATAATTTAAACTTATTAAACTTTATGGCTACATTTATATAGCATGATATATGCCAATGTAGTAACTTTTATATAGAGAGAGAAACTTAAGTATGCGAGATCGGTACTTCCAGAGTACTAGTCACCGAAGTGACGATAAACATATAGACAAATAAAGTGCCGGTAACATAACATGAGTGTCAATATCATATAGACACATAAGGTCTTGCCCACCATCCACACGTAAGACCGTGCTAACTATCCGCACATTTATAAGGCAGTGCTAACCATCCGTACATTTATAAGGCTGTGCTAACCATCCGCACGTTTAAAAGGTTGTGCTAACCATCCGCACGTTAATAAGGCTGTGCTAACCATATGCACATAAGGTTGTGCTAACCATCCGCACTAAGTGTCCTTTATATACACTATAGTGCTAAATCGTATATTCAGCGTGCTGCTGGACTCTATGGCATTCCAACTATATCTTGTCCCTTAATAACTTACTTGGGCATGTATTTCATATTCTATAATCATTTCATCCATGGCAATATATATATCAACATAATTCAACTTGGGCAGTTCATACCCGAAATATTATGCATAAGCATATCAACCTTATCAATATAAATAATCAAATGATCAATGCATTTTATTTCCCAAAACTTGACATATTCATATTATATCAATCATATGTTCAATGACATAAATATTAATGTATTATGATATGCATGCAATTGCACTCACCTTGGTCATTTATTAGCTTGCCTCACAAAGCTCTATTCGATCCTTTCCTTCATAGTACCTCGAACCTTCTTTTGATTGGGATCCAAACTTCATTAATCACATGAATGTAAACAACATTTGTTAGATTCAAATCTAACAATTCCCCAAACATGCTATCAAATTTAATCATTCGAATATACAAATTTCATCCCTTTCTTATACTATCCAAAACTCATTTTTGGTCCCTAATGACCATTATGAACTTCAAATAATCCTCCAAGCTTGCTAACTAACATTAGATACAAAATGTCTCAATTTCAATTTTCTAGCAGCTTGCACTATCTTCAAAGATTTATTTATATAAAGTGATCTAAAGCTCGGAATTCGATTCCATTTGATATGAAATAAACTAGATTTAATAAGATTCTCAACCATATAGACTAATAGCTCCAATTCAACTTGTACGATTTATGGCAAATTTTCAAAGTCAATCACAATGCTGGAATTTGGAACAGACTGGTGTTCTGTTTTCTGACCTTTCGTCACTTAAAAATTCATATCTTTTGACTCGAAACTCGAAATCAGTTTCCATTTGTTGGAAACGAAACTAGACGAACAAATCTTTACATCGGTATAAAATTCACCATCTAACCATCTATGTAGAATTTATGGTGAATTTTCGAACTTACTGCCATAATCCAGTTTTCTACACTGCTTCCATAAATAACTCCAAACTTTATACTAACTTCTCCTTGATTCTTGTAGCGATGTCTTTTTCTTTTTTGTATCGCTAAAATAAAAACGTGGGTTTTTGAAGGTGTTTGAAAGGTGTTTGTGAATCTTTTGGATATAAAATATTTATTCCGTGGGGTTTTAAAAGAAACCGCATTAAAAAATTGGAGTCGCCACCGGCCACTTAGGTAGGCCGGACACCATAAAACCAGAGATTCAAAAAGATTGGGTTCGGGAGTCGGTTACGGATGGGGAAGGATTAGCACCCCACACCGCCCAAAATTGGTACTTTAATAATTACCGCTTTATTAATATTGGATTTTCCGGATTAAAGTGACGATTATTTTAATATTCAGTCATAATTGCGAATAAATTTTAAGGGCCCCGTTATCCAAGAATAAACGTCCAACCACTATCACTACGCTTGATACTGGCCCCGTTTACGCTAGGATAAAAGGGCACCACATTAATAATTTATATCTCGACATGCAATCTTAGTGGCAAGAATATAAAACATGGCAAAACATTTAAATGAAATAAATATTGACATAACAGAATACTAATCTAACATAAATAATATACTAGACTAAAACATGCATATATGCATATTAATCTAAATAATAGATAAAAACAACTTTAACAAGTCAGAATAACAAGGAAGGAATAATTACGTATATAGGCGAACAAATATTTCAAAAAGACATACATACTAGTAATAAAACATATTTCAACATATATGGAACAATATACTATGCATACAAGAAAACACACTAACACGTAACCTAAAAGCCAAGAAAACATACAATACGTACAAAAATACAAGAACATGTCGTTTACGAGTCAAATAGAACATAACATGCTTTAATACGAATAACCGGATAAAAAATATATAATTATCGTAAGCTTAATACACATATACATTTAAACATAAAAAACGAGGCATATACGAGGGACATAAAATAAAACAATAGAATACATTAACATATACGATTATAATACGAACATGAGTATTTACAAAGAAACAGGACTGAAATGAAAGAAAAATAAAAGTCAGTGGCAGAAATTAAAGAACAATAATATGTAATTTAGGGACGAAAATGCAAAACAAACAGAACCTAAAAGGATCAAAACTGTAATTAGACCAAGGGGCAGACTCAAAATGAAAAGTTCAAAAATGCGGGATGGCTAAAGGCGTAATTTTACCATTTGAAAACTGATTCGGTGTAATTTAGGGACTGGATTACAAGATTTTGAAAAATAAGAGGGACCAAAGTTGTAAATATACCATGCGGCAAGACAAAAACGAAAATATTGAAAACGCGGGGGGATTAAGTGTGTGATTTACCCATTTCAAAAATAATAATAACTATAAAAAGCCTATTTTTAGACCGAAACCCATTTTCCCCTTCTTTGTTTCATTTTTCGGTTTTGCAATCCCCAGCGTTCTTCATTTTCTCTCAAATATCCCCATGAAACCCAGAATCTGGCGGTCGGCCGCCGTGTTCTCCGCCGCCGGCCGCCGCTAACCGGCACCGGCGAGCCTCCAAAACACACCAAAATAACCCCCGTCTCATCCTCAACATGAATCCGAGGTTGGATTCAGAGGATACACCTATATTTGCCCTAGATCTAGGAAATACGAAACAAAAAAACCCATGTTTTAAACCCAAAACGAAACTACAAGGGGTCTCCCCTTCCCTTCAGTTCACCGTATCTGGCTTGGGGAAGCCGAAAGGCTTGTTACTGAGGAGGGAAGACCCACAAACGGCGACGGTAAGACGACTCTCCCTCTTTTTTTTTGTTTTTGTTTTCCTCTTTCGTACATGCATGCAAAAATAAAAAAGAGAAACGAGTATTTACCACTGGACTTTTCTTTCGATTATCACTTGAATGGTTACAACTTTCAGTTTTTGTGTTACAAGATCTCTGTTACCACTCTCTGTTTTTTTTGTTACCCCCTCTGTTACAACTCTCCCTGTTACAAAAGTCCCCGTTTCATATATATCCTTGTCTTTGTTTTGGTGCAAGTTGCATCTTGCTTTTTCAGATCTGGACTGACAACTTGTTGCTTGTTGTATTGGGCATGTTCTGAACACGGGGGTTGAATATCGGCATGGTGGCGGTATGGGTGTTCTGCCAGCGGCCAGACGCGTTCTCGGCCGTTAGATCAGATCTGATCTAACGGTCGAGATGGCTTGAAGGACGAACGGCCTGGATGAAGCCTCGATTTGATGAGACGGATCAAAATCTTGCCACGTGGAGCTCCGCAGTCAAGGAGTCAGAACGCGTGGATCTTACACGCGCGTGGGATATCAAAGCGTCCACGCATGGACCACACGCGCGCGTGGCACTCGAACGGTCCATACGTGTGGAACACGCGGCTGACAGATATTTTTGACTTCTTGGTTTGATCGTGGCCGTTGGATCAGATCTTGATCCAACGGCCCACAGTCACCTGCACACCATAATTGTAATTAGATAAGGTTTGGGTTTGGGCCAACCGGGCCTTGTAATTTATTTGTAATTGAACTTGGACTTCATTTTTATTTGGGTTTAATATATTTAATTTTTTTGGATTTCATTTTATATCAGCCCATTAATAATAATATAAGTAGTATTATAATAGCAATACACATACATACGCAAACGTATACTTATACAAGTATAACATATTGGCATACGTATATATAATCCTACACATAATTAACATAACATCTATATACACTAAACAAATACGCTCGTACTCTAGATACATACGCGACATACATACATCACTAATACGTATACATACATAGCTTATAATATACATGCACACACCACACCTTATATATATATTAGTAACATTCATATAATATAATAAATATACATGCAATATGTATTTACAAGTGAAAATGAGTGATTACAGTTGCTCCTCTTTGCTTGTTCTCATGGAATGGGAAACAAAGCAAAGATTCATAAGCATTCATTTTTATCAGACTTCCCTGTTTGTAGCATTGGAAAAACGTGTTCTTTTGGACATCTCCGCTCTTCCTTGGCTGAATCTTCAGGCTCGTAAGTTCTTCCTATATAGAGCTTCGTCACCTTCCGATCTTGGAGCTACAGGATCTTCCTATATAGAACCCTTCGCTCTGAAACCTCGAGTTATGAGTCCCTCCTATATAGAACTTTTCACTTCGAGACAGTAAAGCTTGGAGTCCTTCCTATATAGAACTCTTCGCCTTCAACGCTGGTTTCTCCTCTATAAAACCTTTTGCGCCACTGATGGATTCTTCCGGCTGGGAGTTCCTCCTATATAGAACTGCTAGTCTTCAAAACCTGGAGCCGTCAGTCCTTCCTATATAGAACTTTTGGCGTCTGAAATCTCAGAGCTACAGGTTCTTCCTATATAGAACCTTTCACTCTAAGACAATGAAGCTCAGAGCCTTTCCTATATAAGACTCTTTGCTTTCGACACAACAGGTTTCCTATATAACCCTGTGTCATAGGTGAATTCCTTTGACTGGGAGTTCTTCCTATAGAGAACTGCGAGTCTTCACCTTGGAGCCGTCGGTCCTATATAGAACTTTTTGGCGTCTTGAAATCTTGGAGTTACGGATTCTTCCTATATAGAATCTTTCACTCTAAGACATTGAAGCTCGGAGCCCTTCCTATATAGAGCTCTTCGCTTTCGACACAACAGGATTTCCTATATAATCTTGTGTGTCATGGGTGAATTCCTTCGACTGGGAGTCCTTCCTATATAGAACTGCGAGTCTTCACCCTTGAGCTGTCAGTCCTTCCTATATAGAACTTTCAGCTTCTGAAGCCTCGGAGCGGAGGATTCTTCCTATATAGAACCTCTCTCTGGAGCTTGAAACATGTGCCTTTTGTATGTAAAAACATTGTCTTCTCATTTGCAATTCACACCATGATGGCCATCGATGTCTCTTTGGATCTGCAGATACCTGTCTGAGATAAAAACAAAATGTTATGACAAATGAATTGACATGCTCCTAATCCTAGTGATGTCTGACTATTCATGATGCATGAGTGTCAATATCTTGGTGGGCTTGTTTTGGTCCTTATTTGATCTTGATGTTCGCTTTCTCATTTCTTACGGGCATCGATACCCCGCTTCACTGTCAGGTTCAACCATCTCAACCTTTCTTTTTCTTCAATTATGACTTGGAATTCTAAAGTGCCCTTTCGGGTTTTCATTTTTTTTGAGGGGTGCCCTTCTGGGTTTTCACCCAAGAGATCTCTTTTGTTATCTCGTATGCCTTCCTTGAATAGATAGGATGTGTGCCATTGGTCATCCTACCTGGTTGTTTGAAGCTTCCCGCCTTCCCTAGCCATTATGTAGGGAACTAGAGGAAAGAGTTAACATCGTTTTCTTTGATCACCTGCATTTTCAAGGTTAAATCACAATAATGCTCCGAAATCTCTTGTTTCATTATAGGCCTATGTTAACTTATTTGACTGAAATTGACAAGAAGGCCAGGAATGGATGCTCAAAAACACGGTTTTATTATGATTAAGGGCTTGGGATATCTGAAAAAGAAAGGTATGACACACATGAGTTAAGTATGAAAATACAAGATCCCTCATTATCTTCGATATGAATGATACATGATCCTGTCAACCGGTGTAGAATTTTTTTTTGCCTGAAGCCTCATCTTCATGATGTTCATGGGGATACCCTTCTCTTCGGATATTCAACTTTTCAATTTACCCAAGCCGCCCTTTGCGGGTTTTCAACTCGAGTCCTTCCTTTGCTTCAAGACGCTCGGTTTCGGGTTTTCGCCCTGAGCTCTCCATTTTTGTTCTCTTTTTATTTTTCATCATCATTTTTTTAGAGATAGTACTTCTTGACGGCATCAGAATTTACGGGATTTTTCAGCTCGTCCCCATCCATTTCTGTTAGGATCAGGGCTCCTCTTGAGAAGGCATTTTTTACAACGTACGGTCCTTCCCAGTTGGGCATCCATTTTCCTCGAGAATCTTTCTGGATAGGGATGATTTTCTTGAGCACCAGATCCCCTTCTTTGAATTCTCTTTGGCGTACCTTTTTGTTGTATGCCTGCACCATCCGCTTTTGGTACATCTAACCATTACAAATGGCCTTTAGTCTTTTTTCGTCAATGAGATTTAGCTGGTCGAGTCTGGCCTGCACCCATTCAGCTTCTTCCAATTTTACTTCGTTTAAGACCCGGAGAGACGGGATCTCTACCTCAATTGGGAGTACTGCTTCGGTACCATACACTAAGGAGTAGGGTGTTGCCCCTGTTGATGTGCGAATGGACGTCCTATAGGCGAAAAGGGCAAAAGGCAACTTCTCATGCCAATCCCTGTAGGTATCTGTAGTCTTCGCTATGATCTTCTTTATGTTCTTGTTTGCTGCTTCCACTGCTCCATTCATTTTAGGATGATAGACTGTGGAATTATGGTGTGTTATCTTGAATTGAGTGCACATGATAAGTGTTCAAAAGTACTATTTTTCTTACCCTTTTTACTCATATTACTGTTAGACTTAGGCTCATATTAGTTGCATAGTTAGTCATTCATGCATTAATCCATGTTTCCTTCAAACGTTGAACTTGATTACATAACTTGGTGATTTTTGTGGAAATAGATGCTGCTTTGGTGTGTTTTTGTGTGTGTATGTGCAGGATCACTTGCCAAAGCAATGCCGAGCTAGTTGCCAGGGCAGTGCATGAAGGAGACGTCGAGCTAGTTGCCATGGCATTTGTCGACAAAGACCAAAAGCAATATGGATGTCGAAATTCATGACTTTACAAGCCCAAGATGACATGGAGCAAGGCCCAAGCCCAAAGGAATTTGATTGCCATGCAGAGATTAAAGAAGAATTAAATTCCAAGAGGATAGGAGAAGTTCTAATAGGAATAAAATTATAATAAAGAATTATATTCTTTAAAGATAATTTAATTCCAACTCAAACTCCTCCTCAAAGAAGGACTTTGGCCTAGCCCTATAAATACCAAGGAGATTTCGACAAGATGAATAGAGAGAGCAAGAGGGAAATTTCGGCAAGTCCAAGTAGGGCAAGAGGAGAGAATTTTCGACAAGCATCAAGGGCAAGGAGGATTTCGACAAGCCTCTTCCTTCATCTTTGTTCGATTGGGTTCATGCTAGGGATTAATTATCTTGTGTTTCTTTGGAACCTAGCCATGAACTAAATTTACTTGGCTATGGTTATTGTGTTTTGTGGTTGTGAGAAACTATTGGTTTTTGTTTAGGTAATAAGAGTTTGCACTTTTCTATTTCAAGGTTTATTCATTCTTGGTTCCTATTATTGCTTGCGAGTGAATTGGGAGAGGATCTCGTGACTTCATCCATTTATCTAATATCGGGAGAGTTAGATTCAAGAAACGAATGAATATGATCTTTATGCAATCCAATGATGGTGAAGATTAATCCGGCTTAGGAATAAGTTAAGGATTTCAACGGCTAAGAGGAGCGCAAGATTGGTTGTTGTTCACCCTTGATTCACGCAGGGATGTATTATCAAGGCATGCACAAGTAGCTAGAGTTTCGACTTAGGGATAAGAAGAAACCATTGAAGAACGCTCCGCCGAACCTTGAAGTTGCTGCCCAGTCGCCCAAGTAGTTGCCCAACTAGTCGCCCAAGCAACCATCAATTAGTTGCCAAGGCAACCCCGTTGTGCAAGTCGCCACGGCAACTGAGTTGCCCATGCACTCTTTTACCAAGACAATCCAATCGGCTATCACACCTCAACTCACGATAACCTAGCCTATCTCTCTCAATTGAATTCATCTTTTATTTTATTTTATTGCTTTCTAGATTAGTAATTAGTTAAACTTCGATAATCCTTTACTTGTGTTTTTACTTTTTACAGTGCAAGAGACTAGATTCTTGAAGTGGCACCAATCCCTGTGGAGACGATATCTTTTATACTATAACTTGCGACGTGTATACTTGCACAATTGCGTAGCACTTATTACGCGCAACAGCACACATCCGTCATCATTTTGTTATTCAGATTGGAAGCGTTGTCGGTGATGATCCTTTCTGGCAATCCGTATCGACAAATAATTTCCATCTTTAAGAACTTACAAACTGTAGTCCTGGTGATATTGACGTAAGACACTGCCTCTACCCATTTAGTGAAGTAGTCTATGGCGACCAAAATGAAACGGTGTCCATTGGAAGCTTTCGGATGAATCTGCCCGATGACGTCAATGCCCCACGCTGCGAAAGGCCACGGAGAATTCATGGTGTGTAAAGGCGATGGGGGTGCGTGAATTTTGTCAGCGTAGATTTGGCATTTGTGGCATTTTCTGGCATAATCGATGCAATCTCCCTCCATGGTTAACCAGAAATAACCGTATCTCATAATTTTTCGGGCTATAGACAGCCCGTTGGCGTGCGTTCCACAAAGCCCGTCATGTACTTCGGCTAAGATTTCCTTCGCCTCCCGAGCATCCACACATCTCAGCAATGTTTGATCATGACTTCTTCTATATAGGATCTCTCCATCTAGGACATATTTTGTTGCCATTTTTCTGAGCGTTTTTCTGTCATTGTCGTTTGCCCCTTCTGGATACTTTCGAAGCTTGACATATTGCAAGATGTCATAGTACCATGGGTTTCCGTCAATCTCTTCCTGTACATTACAACAATGAGCAGGCTTTTCAAACGTCTGCATCTCAATGGGCTTCATTTCTGCCCCGGTGTTTGTTTTAAACATGGATGCCAAGGTTGCCAATGCGTCTGCCATCTGATTTTCTTCTCGGGGCAGGTAATTGAAGCTGACCTTTTCAAACTCTTTGGTGAGCTCTTGGATCAATTCGTGATATTTGACCAACTTTGGGACCCTAGTTTCCCATTCCCCGCGCAATTGGTAAATGACTAAGGACGAATCTCCTAACACTCGAAGTTCCTTAACCTTTCTCTCGATGGCTGAGTTCAGTCCCATGATGCAAGCTTCGTATTCAGCTATATTTTTTGTGCAGAAGAATTCCAATCTACTGGTGAAAGGATAATAGACGTCCTCAGGTGAAATTAGCACTGCCCCTATCCCATGTCCGAGGGCGTTGGAGGCTCCATCGAAGTAAAGTTTCCATGACTTATCATCTGAAACCTCTTCTTCGGTTGTAATGCACATCAAGTCTTCGTCTGGGAAACTAAAGTTCAATGCCTCATAGTTATCCGAAGCACGACTAGCTAGGAAATCTGCTACGGCACTCCCCTTTACGGCTTTCTGATTAACGTATACGATGTCGAATTCGGATAAGAGCATCTGCCATCGGGCCATCCTTCCCGTTAGTGCTGGCGCTTCCATTAGGAACTTCAATGGGTCTAGCTTGGATATCAACCAGGTAGTATGGTACAGCATGTACTGTCTAAGCCGCTTGGTAGCCCAAACTAGAGCACAACACAGTTTCTGCACTGGCGGGTACCGCGTTTCGCAATCATTGAATTTCCTGCTTAGGTAATAGATGGCTTGCTCCTTTTTTCTTGACTCATCGTGTTGCCCCAGTACGCATCCCATTGAATTCTCAAAGACTGTTAAGTAGAGAATTAGTGGTCGACCAGGTACTGGTGCGACTAAAATTGGAGCATTTGTCAGGTACTTTTTGATCTTTTCTAGGGCTCTTTGACATTCTTCATCCCACACGCCAGGATTATTCTTTCTAAGAAGTCTGAAGACCGGGTCGCATTGGTTGGTTAATTGGGAAATGAAACGAGAGATATAATTCAGCCTCCCCAGGAAACCGCGGACTTCCTTCTGCGTGCGGGGTGGTGAAAGGTCCTGGATGGCTTTCACTTTATCCGGATCAATCTCAATCCCTCTTCTGCTTACTACGAACCCTAGGAGTTTTCCAGAAGTAACGGCGAAGGTACACTTGGCAGGATTGAGCCTCAGTTGGTACTTCCGTAGTCTTTGGAATAGTTTTCTCAAGTTTTGTAGGTGCTCTTCCTCTGTTCGGGACTTGGCAATCATATCGTCCACGTATACTTCTATTTCTTTGTGCATCATGTCATGGAAAAGAGTCACCATTGCTCTTTGGTATGTTGCCCCTGCGTTCTTTAGCCCAAACGGCATCACTCGATAACAAAAAGTCCCCCACATGGTTATGAATGTGGTTTTCTCCATGTCGTTAGAGTCCATCTTTATCTGGTTGTACCCTGAGAAGCCGTCCATGAAGGAAAACCATGAGTGCCCTACAGTGTTGTCAACCAGCGTGTCAATATGTGGTAAAGGGAAGTTGTCTTTAGGGCTGGCTCGGTTCAGATCCCTATAATCTACACACATACAAACTTTCCCGTCTTTCTTTGGTATTGGTACAATGTTTGCAACCCATTCGGGGTATTTGGCTACCTCCAAGAATCCAGCATCAAATTGCTTTTTCACTTCTTCTCGGATCTTTAACAACATATCTGGTCTCATTCTCCGAAGTTTTTGCTGTACTGGTTTGCACTCCGATTTTGTTGGCAATTTGTGCACCACTATGTCGGTATTCAACCCTGGCATATCTTGATAAGTCCAGGCGAAAACATCCTTGAATTCCTGAAGTAGGGCTATCAGTTCATGCTTGGTTTTTGAGGAAATCATCGTTCCTACTTTTATTTCTTTTCACTCTTCTTCAGTCCCCAAGTTGACAATTTCTGTTTCTTCTTGGTGGGGCATGATCTGCCTTTCTTCGTTGTCCACCATTTCCTTTAACTCTTCCGGGACCTCAATTTCTATCTCATCATATCCTTCCTCAATTCCCTCTGAGACCTCAGGGCATTCGAAATTCACTCCAGGATTGGATCCGGTATCATTCATATCGTCAATCATGAGCGACCTGCATTAAATGAGAATGAATTGTATTGGGAAAGAGACGGCTTTATATGAAGGGAATGAATATGAAGAATGCATGAATGAAATAAATGAAACTTTGGTCATTTTTAAGAAAGTGGGGATATTTTCATTTCAATCAAAAAGTTAACATAGGTGCCCCGTACAAGAGATCCCCATTGTTTATGGGCAAAAACAAAAGTTTTATTCGGAGCATTACTCTGATCTATTCCTAAAAACTACAGGTAGATCAATGCAGCTCCAGTTATCGAGTGTTTCCCCGGGACGGCAAGGGCGGATGTTAGTCAATATTTTACTGCCTCGGTCCTTTTCAGCTATCATGTTGATGTACATCCCTTCAAATGATTCACTGAGTACTTCCTCCTGGTTAAGTTCATCATTTTTCTTCATTGCCTCTCCAATATCTTGACCTGGCTGGTAGAACCCCCCAGAGACAAAAGTGGTTTTCAAACTAGGAAAGGACATCGGCCTCCACGGAATGTCTTCTCCTTTAGATCTGGCTTTTCTTTGCTCCTCCTTCCTCTTATATTCCTCTTTCTTCTGTTGGACACTTGGTTGGTAACCCAGTCCGAAACGATCCTTCTTGGTTATCATATTCTTGGGTCTCAGGTTTCCTTGTAATTCCTTCCCCAGCCCTTTTCCTATTTTGGCTCATCGGCCCAGAGTTTCTGCGACGGTCATCTTGGTACAATTAGATAACCTGGGGTAGGGGATCCGACTTCCCTCTGAAACGAATGTGGCATTTACTAGTTCCAATGCTCGGAACGAGCATTCCGCAGCATCTTCATCATTTTGAATGTAGGGGGCGTCTGATGTCACTGAAGCAACAAATTCTTGCTCTGCCTCTACTATGACCAATTTGCCTTCGACTACAAATTTTAATTTTTGATGCAATGATGATGGGACAACTCCTGCGGAGTGGATCCACGGTCTTCCCAACAAGCAGCTGTAAGATGGTTTTATGTCCATCACCATAAAATCGATCACATATTCAGTTGGTCCGATTAATAGGGGCACCTCAATTTTCCCCATTGTTCCTTTTTGCGTACCATCAAAGGCTCTTACCGAGTTGTGGCAGGGCTTTAGGTGCGAACCATCTATTGGTAATTTTTGCAGGGTCACCATAGGCAAGACATTCAATGCTGACCCGTTGTCAATCAGTACTCCTGGTAATACATACCCTTTGCAGTGGGTAGTGATGTTAAGGGCTTTGGTAAACCCCATTCCTCCCTCAGGGATCTCATCATCACTGAACGTGATATGATTATAGGCAGTAATATGCCCCACTATCATGTCCAAGTTTGTTACAGAAATGTCCTGGGGCACAAAAGTTTGATTCAGCACTTTCAATAGCGTCTCTCGATGCTTCTCTGAACTCAAGAGTAATTTCAGCACTGTGATCCTGGCCGGTTGCTTTCGTAGTTGTTCCACTACGCTATACTCGCTATGTCTCAAGAACTTTAGAAATTCTTTGGCCTGGTCCTCAGTTACCGGCTCATTTATCTTTGGGGGAGCTTCTTCTCCAAACATTTGCGTAGGGCTAACTGCTGTACTCTTCCCCTTATCTTTTTCAGCCGCTTTCAAAGCATCAGAGGAATAACATCGGCCGCTCCTTGTGAAATGGCTTGCCTCACCAACGTTCACATCGTTCTGGCTTTGTTGGTCTTTCAGCGTAGGCTCTTTTACCTGATCGTGTTCTGGTTTTTCTGGCGTGGTCACATTTACAGTATAATTCCAGGGAGTTTGTCGCATATCTTTGAATGGGAATGGAGATGGTGCTGAAATGATGATTTTGGGACTTATTTTGCTGGTTTCTCCTTGGGAGACACCTGCATTCCCTGGCCTGGGAGAGATGATAAAAGGTCTATCCTTCCCGTATTTAGACTTGGGGCTATCCGTCATGTGTACGTCCGACCCCTTCTTCCCCATGGGCTCCTCGAAGAATTCTATTTGTTTTTCATTTATCAATTTCTGCACCAATTTCTTGAACTCGTCACATTCTTGGATATCATGCCCTTCAGTCTGGTGGAATTCACAATATTTTCCACATTCCTTCTGCCTTGTTATCATGCCTTTGTCGATTACACGGGCCATGCATAACTGTTGAAATACCCATCGTAAAGGAGACTTGATTTCTGACACGTCATCCTTTATCCTCCTGGTAAAGCATTCTTCGATAACATTTACCCCTCTGCTCCCATGATTAGGCAGCGGGTTGTTGGCTACACTCGGCTCTTCAAACTTCAATATCCCGGAATCGATTAAGTTCTGCACAAGCTTTTTGAAGGCAAGGCAGTTCTCAGTGGGATGTCCAGGGGTACCGCCGTGATAGTCGCAATGCGCGCTTGGATTATACCAAGGCGAGAAGGGCGGATTGACAGGAGTAACGATGTATGGTCGGACCAGATCTGCTTCATACAACTGGGAATAAAGTTCTGAATACGAAACAGGTAGGGGAGTGAAAGTTCTCCTCTCTTTCTTTTTTCTGGTGACTCTCTCATCTCTTTGATTCGAGTTTTGTGTTTTTCCCACAGGTGCTTGTGGCTGTGAGACTGTGAAGTTCTTCGGGGCGGTATAGGTGCTGGTGGTGTTTACTTCATTTCTCTTGTTATACTTTCGCGACCCTTCCCCACCATCAATTCTGCCGCTCTTAATTGCCAGTTCGAGGGACTCCCCAGTCCTGATTAAGTCGGCAAAGCACTGCGTTGTGTTATTAATGAGGCGATCAAAGTGTGCCCCTTTCAGAGTATCGACAAATAATGGCGTGATTTCATGCTCCGGAATGGGTGGCTGGATTTGGGCGGCCACTTCTCTCCATCTTTGGGCGTATTGCCGCAGGCTTTCGTTGGATTTCTGCCCCATATTTTCTAACATAATTCAGCTAGGGGTCATGTCATTTACATGTTTGTATTGCTCAATAAATGCTTTTGATAGATCTTTCCATGTCTTAACATTTGCCTTGCTCACCGAGAGTGTACCAACGTAACGCGCCGCTCGATTAGACTATCCCGAAACAATGGATCAGTAGCTTTTCGTCCTTATGGTAGGCCGCCATTTTTCTACAATACATTGTTATGTGTGCGAGAAGGACATGTGGTTCCATCGTATTTATCGAACTCGGCGTTTTAAATTTTGGCGGTAGGATAAGATCGGACACTGGACTTAAGTCGCTAGCGTCATTTCTGATTCTTCATTTGATTGTAACGCTTTAAATTTTTCCTCCATAAGGCGAAATCTTTCTTCCCACTTTTTTTCTACCTCATTCCTAATTCTTTCGACCGTGTTCAGGTCCGGCACTTCTTCTTCATAGAGTGCTTCGGTATCAAGGGGTTGAGTCTCAGGTGCCCCTACTTGAAAGCCGTAAGACATTCTGCAGGTCAATATACACCTTCCTAGCCTGGTTTGGTGCAGTTGGTTGAACCTTGTAGTGAGCCGGGTACCTTACGGCTCTTGAACATTTTCTCCTTCTACTCTTTTTCCAAGACTTTTTGCAAAGCAATGCGGTTATGTCGATACTATAGATGTTTGCAAGCTGCGCAATCCCGATCACTAAGGCTTCTCTCGGGCCTCTTCAAGCCTTGTCTCGAGCTCTCTTTGCCCTCTTTCTAGACTGATTATCCTTTCTTCCATGAGCTTTCTTTGTAGCCGGGTAAAGTATGGGTGATGAATGATTGAGGGTTAACTACACACAATGCCACAATATTCATATTGTTAATATGGTTGCAAAAAAAATAAATGCATGTATAATGATGCGAATGTTATGATGCAAATGCAAGAATGTATGCAGATAAGGTATTGATTCCGCTGGTAATCACCATTTTGAACTACTTCCACGGGAATTAAAGGGTCTTGATTACAACAAAGTTCGTGTTACAAAGTAAAGATCCCTAGTACAAAAGATCTAATTACAACACAGAGTCCTATAGTTAGGCTCTAGCTCTATCTCCTAATTTTCCAATTGCCCTGAGCAGCTTGAGGAACCTAGGAGCTTCTTCCATTCCCGGGGCTATGAAAGGTCGGAGTGTCTCAGCCTCGACAGCTAAATCATTCACATGCCTGGCGACTCGCTGTTTGTCCACCATTAGGTTTGCGTAATACTGGTCTCTGTCCTGTACCATTCGAGCAGCTTCGTGTAGTCTCTTCTGCCAATAGGTGTCCCCTCCGGCTGCAGCCTCCTCGAACACATTAATTCTTTCCTTGTAATCCTCAACAGTTGCTTCGAGGGACCTAATTCGTGCTTGTAACACACCCACTTCGCGTTCTCTTTCTTGCAGCTCAGCGAAGTTATTCCTGCGGCAGTACATTCGAAGTGAGTGTTCAACTTCCGCCACTTTTTCTTTCAATTCGCCATTTTGACTTTGGCTTTGCTCCAGCCTTTGAATAATGTTATCATACAGTTTTTGCATTTCTAACAGTCTATTTCGACTACTCATGGATTTTCTTTTCCATATGGCGATGCTTTCTCTCTCATAATGGAGAGCTTGTTTTCCCTTGCTGATTTCTTGCTTGAATCTTTCTTTCTCTTGATCAATGGCCTTCTTGGCGGACCGTTTTTCTTCCTCCATAGCCAAACGGCAGCTTTCTATCTCTTTCTCGATCGCTCTCTTGTTGATTTCTCATTCTTCTTCCACCAAACGGATGCCGTTCATTCTTTCTCTTTCCACAGCTATGAACTGACTCCGGCCGGCCTTCTGTATTTTTGCTTGTAATAGAAGGGCATCTTTTTGATAAAGAGTGTTCTTATCGCTCAAATCTGCATTTAATTTCTTCAATTGCCTAATGATCCCGTCCCGCTCGTCAACCTCTAAGCTTGCTTTATAGAGTTCGCTCGCATGTTGGGTCTGTTGGATGTCCATTTTCCTTTTAACTTCTTCGAGTTCATTCCTTAAGATGTCGGCTTCAGACGGTACCACCCTTGTAAGCTCTTCGAGTGACACTGCTGGTCCTTGATCAGATTCGGGAATCACATTATTAACCCTTAAACGTCTCCAACGATCGTAATCTGGGGTAGTCATGTGCTCGGTATCTCCTTCCACCCTGATCCGGTAACAATGATCCCAGGCCCTCATGATGGTCTGAATTTTTCCTTTAAACTCCCCTTTGAAAAGAAATTCAATTTGACTTAATCTGGCGGTATTGGGAATGAACTGTCGTGATCCGAACTATTGAGACACTAAGAGCGGAGCACAGGCGATCCCTCCATGCAATCCCAACATCATCAGCCAGTTGAAGTCACCACAACTGTATAGAAAATAATTAACTTTACCGAGCCATGGGACCCTCCATGCTATGTCTTCATCTTGATTGTTCCTGAAGAAACTGGTCCACATTTTTGTTTTCAAATCCTCTCGCCATTCCTTTGCTAAGTATTCTCGTAAAGGCGAAAAACCTTGGAAGGATATCCCCGGCAGGACCCTCGTCGGCGTCTTCCACATGTGACTACGAATCCATACTTGTAAATTTGTGCGCATCCTCAAAAACGTCCTTCTTCATGTTTCCGGCTAGCATTTAAGGAAATGAAAGTCTCGACCAAGATTGTTGGTATTGGGTTTGCTTTCCGTTTCACCCGCTCAAACAAATCCGAATGGCTATGTCAATGTTCAGTACTCTTGGAAAGATCACCAAGCAATATATTCCTAAAGCGAACAAGTCCATTTCTTTGCCTAAATGCGGATGTATCGGTATGATGTCCCGAATACTTTCCCATGCAAAGACTGTATTGTCTCCTCGGATTTGAAGGAGGCCACTAACCCAATCGTCACTCATTCCCGCAAAGGTTTTGAGTTTCGCAGTGTAATTCTGATTCCTCGGAGGCTTCGCGTAGATCCAATCTTCCTGAATATTTTTCTGGTTAAGTAAAGCAGTGTGTTCTTCTAACGTAGGCATCATGTCCTGCCCATTAAAGGTGAAGCAGAAAAAAGCCGGATTCCAGAACTGGACTATAGCTCGGAGTAGGGGCTGGTTAATCCGAACATATAACAGTTGTGCGATGTCGCCATAACTATTGCAGAACAAGTCTTGTAGTCTTCGGTCCCATCTTTCCCAAATGCTTTGAAGATCCCATAAGTCGTTCTGTTGGAGACTCACATAGGTGTATCCAGCTATTACGTTTTCGTTCGGCAAACTGTCCCCTTGGATTTTCTGGTTGACCTCTGACCATTGTCTGACTGACAAATTAAGCTCTTCTTTCCTAAGACACCTTTTTTCCATGGTGAAAGACTTTCTGATCAGGCAAACCACTTGATCCAGTACCTTTATGTGATGCAAATGCAATGATGTATGAGAAAAAACAAAAGCGAAAAGAAAACAAGTCAGTACCAGATAAAATTGATAAATATATAAATAAAAGGACAAAATTAAACAGAATAAACACACAAAACAACCCTATTTATCCCGTCTAAAACACCTAAGGTTATCCGCATGGCTCTAACAGGGTGGGTTTCTATGTTCTCTACATGCAGTGTTGGTGTTAGGAGGTACCCGAATTGTCCTTGCTGTCCTCTACTAAGAGTAGCAAGGCCCCCGATCATCCCCCATTATAGGCTCCTTTCAACCGGGTTCAATTCAGGGGGACCCATTCGCTTATGCCCGTACGAAGGAACGATATCCTTACGAAAGCATAAGGTACTCGAGCCCCGAAGGTACTTGCTAGGCCCATACGGGAGAACGATATCTCCACGAAAGCATTAGCGTTTCCCCCCCACTTAAAAAACGGGTTTATATGCCATATTTTAAATGCGTTAAAATAAACGCGCAATTATGACCGAATGTTAATTTAATAGTCACTTTAATCCGGAACTGCTAATATTAGTAAAGTGGTAATTATTTTAAAAGCTTGACTCTCATTTGTTTTTTTCGAAAAAACAAAAATTTATCCCCAGCGGAGTCGCCATCTGTAGCGATGTCTTTTTCTTTTTTGTATCGCTAAAATAAAAACGTGGGTTTTTGAAGGTGTTTGAAAGGTGTTTGTGAATCTTTTGGATATAAAATATTTATTCAGTGGGGTTTTAAAAGAAACCGCATTAAAAAATTGGAGTCGCCACCGGCCACTTAGGTAGGCCGGACACTATAAAACCAGAGATTCAAAAAGATTGGGTTCGGGAGTCGGTTACGGATGGGGAAGGATTAGCACCCCCACACTGCCCAAAATTGGTACTTTAATAATTACCGCTTTATTAATATTGGATTTTCCAGATTAAAGTGATGATTATTTTAAAATTCAGTCATAATTGCGAATAAATTTTAAGGGCCCCGTTATCCGAGAATAAACGTCCAACCACTATCACTACGCCTGATACTGGCCCCGTTTACGCTCGGATAAAAGGGCACCGCATTAACAATTTATATCTCGACATGCAATCTTAGTGGCAAGAATATAAAACATGGCAAAACATTTAAATGCAATAAATATTGACATAACAGAATACTAATCTAACATAAATAATATACTAGACTAAAACATGCATATATACATATTAATCTAAATAATAGATAAAAACAACTGTAACAAGTCAGAATAACAAGGCAGGAATAATTACGTATATAGACGAACAAATATTTCAAAAAGACATACATACTAGTAATAAAACATATTTCAACATATATGGAACAATATACTATACATACAAGAAAACACACTAACACGTAACCTAAAAGCCAAGAAAACATACAATACGTACAAAAATACAAGAACATGTCGTTTACGAGTTAAATAGAACATAACATGCTTTAATACGAATAACCGGATAAAAAATATATAATTATCGTAAGCTTAATACACATATACATTTAAACATAAAATACGAGGCATATACGAGGGACATAAAATAAAACAATAGAATACATTAACATATACGATTATAATACGAACATGAGTATTTACAAAGAAACAGGACTGAAATGAAAGAAAAATAAAAGTCAGTGGCAGAAATTAAAGAACAATAATATGTAATTTAGGGACGAAAATGCAAAACAAACAGAACCTAAAAGGATCAAAACTGTAATTAGACCAAGGGGCAGACTCAAAATGAAAAGTTCAAAAACGCGGGATGGCTAAAGGCGTAATTTTACCATTTGAAAACTGATTCGGTGTAATTTAGGGACTGGATTACAAGATTTTGAAAAACAAGAGGGACCAGAGTTGTAAATATACCATGCGGCAAGACAAAAACGAAAATATTGAAAACGCGGGGGGATTAAGTGTGTGATTTACCCATTTCAAAAATAATAATAACTATAAAAGCCTATTTTTAGACCGAAACCCATTTTCCCCTTCTTTGTTTCATTTTTCGGTTTTGCAATCCCCAGCGTTCTTCATTTTCTCTCAAATATCCCCATGAAACCCAGAATCCAGCGGCCGGCCGCCGTGTTCTCCGCCGCCGGCCGCCGCTAACCGGCGAGCCTCCAAAACACACCAAAATAACCCCCGTCTCATCCTCAACATGAATCTGAGGTTGGATTCAGAGGATACACCTATATTTTCCCTAGATCTAGGAAATACGAAACAAAAAAACCCATGTTTTAAACCCAAAACGAAACTACAAGGGGTCCCCCTTCCCTTCAGTTCACCGTATCTGGCTTGGGGAACCCGAAAGGCTTGTTACTGAGGAGGGAAGACCCACAAACGGCGACGGTAAGACGACTCTCCCTCTTTTTTTTGTTTTTGTTTTCCTCTTTCGTATATGCATGCAAAAATAAAAAAGAGAAACGAGTATTTACCACTGGACTTTTCTTTTGATTATCACTTGAATGGTTACAACTTTCAGTTTTTGTGTTACAAGATCTTTGTTACCACTCTCTGTTTTTTTTTTGTTACCCCCTCTGTTACAACTCTCCCTGTTACAAAAGTCCCCGTTTCATATATATCCTTGTCTTTGTTTTGGTGCAAGTTGCATCTTGCTTTTTCAGATCTGGACTGACAACTTGTTGCTTGTTGTATTGGGCATGTTCTGAACACGGGGGTTGAATATCGGCATGGTGGCGGTATGGGTGTTCTGCCAGCGACCAGACGCGTTCTCGGCCGTTAGATCAGATCTGATCTAACGGTCGAGATGGCTTGAAGGACGAACGGCCTGGATGAAGCCTCGATTTGATGAGACGGCTCCAGATCTTGCCACGTGGAGCTCCGCAGTCGAGGAGTCAGAACGCGTGGATCTTACGCGCGCGTGGGATATCAAAGCGTCCGCGCGTGGACCACACGCGCGCGTGGCACTCGAACGGTCCATACGTGTGGAACACGCGGCTGGCAGATATTTTTGACTTCTTGGTTGGATCGTGGCCGTTGGATCAGATCTTGATCCAACGGCCCACAGTCACCTGCACACCATAATTGTAATTAGATAAGGTTTGGGTTTGGGCCAACCGGGCCTTGTAATTTATTTGTAATTGGACTTGGACTTCATTTTTATTTGGGTTTAATATATTTAATTTTTTTGGATTTCATTTTATATCAGCCCATTAATAATAATATAATTAGTATTATAATAGCAATACACATACATACGCAAACGTATACTTATACAAGTATAACATATTGGCATACGTATATATAATCCTACACATAATTAACATAACATCTATATACACTAAACAAATACGCTCGTACTCTAGATACATACGCGACACACATACATCACTAATACGTATACATACATAGCTTATAATATACATGCACACACTACACCTTATATATATATTAGTAACATTCATATAATATAATAAATATACATGCAATATGTATTTACAAGTGAAAATGAGTGATTACACTTCTCTACATTTCAATTTAGTCCAATTACTTGCTTTAAACCACCAACTTATCATCATCTTCATCCAGTAATTATTATAAAATAATTCCCTTTAATTTTCCGCCTTTACCGAAATAGTCACTAAAATGCAAAGATAAAGATTTAAGCTTCTTAACTTTTCAAATTAGTCCTCAATTCAACATTACTACCTTAGTTCTATTATTTCAACTAAAATTCAGATTTAATCCTTATCCAAAACCTCATTTCCAAATTGGTCACTTAACTTTGACAAATTGTCAAAATGGTCACTAATTCAATTTAACATCGGTTTAGCATTCTAAAATCAATTTCACATCTCCAAAATCCTTAATAACATAAATACACTCCAAATCCATACAAATTCAGATTTGGTCCTCTAAATTTTAAGATTGTCGAATTGGTCCCTATCAAATTAACTTAGGGTATTGCTTCCAAACAACAAATCAAGCTTGCTAAATCATTAATTCAACATCACAAACCCTAAATTAAACTTAAATCCATAAACCCTAATCATCTTCATAATAATCTAAACATGTAGAACTTAAATCCCAACTCAATATCATGATTTTAACATCGTACTAACATGATTTCAACTTGAATTCAATCATGGAATCATAAAATCTCAAAACCCCCAATTTGATCCATAAACCCTAATTTCTTTCTCATATAAAATCTCATCAATCAAGCATGAATTCCATGAATTATTGACATCAAAAGATAGAGCTTGAAGAGTAGAACAACTTTACAGTTGAAGAGATTACCTGAAAATCGAGCTTTGGGGCTTGAATCGAGCTTGGAAAATTTTCTCTTTCTTTCCCTAGCTCTCACGTTTATGACTGGAAAAGATGAAAAAAATGTTCATCTTTTCACCACTATTTTACACATATATCTATTAAATGAATATTAAATTCATTTAATAGTGAAATTATAATTTTACCCTTTTTATCCAATGGTTGAGATTGATTTTATCATCAATCAAGGACCAAGATTCCATTTCCTCTTTCCAAAATTGCCCTTATAAGTTTTTAAATTTTCAAAATTGCCATTGAAGCCAAATGACCAATTTGCCTTCCAACTAGTTTTTATTTACTAGGTTGCCATTCTTGTAAAAATTCAACTAAGTCTAGTTGAAATCCAACCAAATATAATAAAATATTCATAAAATAATATTTTATGACTTTTCCAATGCTTTTGGAAGAGCCTCTGAAATTCTAGTTCGATTCGATTTCCCGATATTCATAAAATACTTCTACTGCGATTTTACCTTTTCCGAGCTATTGGATTTATTTTGAAAATTCTATATTTCTATATTCGGGAAATAAACTCTATTATCCCATAAAAACTTCTTTTTCCAAGGACTTAGACTGAATTTTCTTAACTCAGTCTATTTTCCCGATACTTATAGAAAATCTTCATAGAATAAAATTCCTCTTAGAATTTCTTTATCGATAATCCATACGAATTTTCTCTACTCTTACTGAGTCCAAAATATCGATCAAAACACTTTTATGGGACCTTCCCGAAGGTCACCCATCCTTGTATTTCTCTGGCCTGAGCACGCTTAATAATTTTATTCGATCCAAATTAAGTACTTTTACTGCATCTTAATTCTTAAAACCGATATCAAGGTACCTATTTCGATCCGATTCACTCTTATGCTGACTAAAATTACTTATTGGGGAAATTTACACTTTAGTCCCCAAACATTTCCAAAGTTTATACTTTAACCACCAAAACTTTCAAAGTTTACAATTTGGTCACTAGCCAAAAATTGGGATATTACAATTCCTTACCCCTTAAGAAAATTCGTCCTTGAATTTTCAAAACATACGTGTTTCAAGCAATTACAGATTTTACTCCCTCATTTTCTTCTCAAATTCTCAAGTGGCTTCTTCGACCTTGTGATTTCTTCTTAGGGCCTTAACCAATGTATTTTTTCTTATTCCTTAATTCTTTAACTCCATATACCAGTATTTCTACTAACACCTCTTCATGTATCAAGTCTAATTGCAGTTCTTCTTTTTTTTCTTTTTCTCAAGAGTGATGACACATGAATAATCCAATCAATATCTCCAAAACATAAATTCATACACTATAAACTTTTGCTTTCTTCTGAGGATAAGATCCATTAATATGCCCTTGGTACAACTCTTTCACGATTCCTTGAGGTATAATAATTCTGAAACCAAGTTTTTCCCTTTTTGACTTGCATAAATCATTTTCTCTAAAAGTGGTACTTTTTCTCTTTTTCTCTTCCTTTAGCTTTTAATTGATAATATCTTGACTAAAGATCAACCTTCCATTTCCATCTTACTTCTATGTTAGTCATAGGTAACCAATTTATCTTAAAATTGGTCTTAAATTCTTAGATCTTATACATGAGTTAACTTTCATGCTTATTTCACTATATCATATCCACTATGAGTCCTTTCTTAACCTCCAAGATTCATAGACTGACGAATTACATCATTGTCTTACTTTCCTTATTCTCGTCTCATTCCATATCATACTAATGAGGAGCAGCATCAAGTCATACAATCAGCACATCAGTAATATGATATCCTAGGGGCATGATTTACTGATAAAAATCATATACAAACTAGGTTTAGCATCCAAAACCAGCTAAACCTTTGTTCTGATTCCATTAAATGTAACACCCCTTTTTTCTATACTAAATACGAGTCAGAGATGTCACATTACTAATGCCTTATCTTGTTTTATCCATATACATTTCATCATCAATCTGATTAATTCTCTATATTTTAGTTTAATTTCATGCATCATACTCTACGAGTAATCAAATAATTACATGCCCACTAGAGATTATCATAAGCTAGAATGTCTTACTGATGTTTTGCAGATTGAAGCTTGATCAGCATGCTTAACTCCTCTTCAAGTACTCCACCTTAAACTACGTGTGAATCAAACACACGCTAAGTTTTCACTTAGTGAGGCAATAAACAAAGTTAATAATAATTTAAACTTATTAAACTTTATGGCGACATTTATATAGCATGATATAAGCCAATGTATTAACTTTTATATAGAGAGAGAAACTTACGTATGCGAGATCGGTAATTCTAGAGTACTAGTCACCGAAGTGACGGCAAACATGTAGACACATAAAGTACTGGTAACATATATACACATAAGTGTTGGCATCATATAGACACATGAGTGTCGATATCATATAGACACATAAGGTCGTGCCCACCATCCACACGTAAGACCGTGCTAACCATCCGCACATTTATAAGGCAATGCTAACCATCCGCAAGTTTATAAGGTCGTGCTAACCATATGTGCTAACCATCCGCACATAAGGTTGTGCTAACCATCCGCACATTTATAAGGTTGTGCTAACCATCTGCACATAAGGTTGTGCTAACCATCCGCACTAAGTGTTCGTTATATACACTATAGTGCTAAATCGTATATTCAACGTGCTGTTGGACTCTATGGCATGCCAACTATATCCTGTCCCTTAATAACTTACTTGGGCATGTATTTCGTATTCCATAATCATTTCATCCATGGAAATATATATATCAACATAATTCAACTTGGGTAGTTCATACCCGAAATATTATGCATAAGCATATCAACCTTGTCAATATAAATAATCAAATGATCAATGCATTTTATTTCCCAAAACTTGACATATTCATATTATAACAATCATATGTTCAATGACATAAATATTAATGTATTATGATATGCATGCAATTGCACTCACCTGGTTCATTTATTAGCTTGCCTCACTAAGCTATATTCGATCATTTCTTTCATAGTACCTAGAACCTTCTTTTGATTCGGATTCAAACTTCATTAATTACATGAATGTAAACAACATTTGTTAGATTCAAATCTAACAATTCCTCAAACATGCTATCAAATCTAATCATTCGAATATACAAATTTCCTCTCTTTCTTATACTGTCCAAAACTCATTTTTGGTCCCTAATGACCATTTTGAACTTCAAATAATTTCTCCAAGCTTGCTAACTAACATTAGATACATAATGTCTCAATTTCCAATTTCTGGCAGCTTGCACTATCTTCAAAGGTTTATTTATATAAAGTGATCTAAAACTCAGAATTTGATTCCGTTTGATCTAAAAGAAACTAGATTTAATAAGCTTTTCAACCATATAGACAAATAGCCCAAATTCAACTTGTACGATTTATGGCAAATTTTCAAAGTCAATCACAATACTGGAATTTGGAACAGACTGGTGTTCTGTTCTCTGACCTTTCGTCACTTAAAAATTCATATATTTTGACTCGAAACTCGAAATCAGTTTCCGTTTGCTGGAAACGAAACTAGACAAACAAATCTTTACATCAATATAAAACTCACCATCTAAACATCTATGTAGAATTTATGGTGAATTTTCGAACTTACTGCCATAATCCAGTTTTCTATATTGCTTCCTTAAATAACTCCAAAATTTATACTAACTTCTCCTTACTTCTCTACTTTTCAATTTAGTCCAATTACTTGCTTTAATCCACCAACTTATCACCATCTTCATCAAGTAATTATTCTAAAATAATTCCCTTTAATTTTCCGCCTTTACCGAAATAGTCACTAAAATGCAAAGATAAAGATTTAAGCTTCTTAACTTTGCAAATTAGTCCTCAATTCAACATTACTACATTAGTTCTATTATTTCAACTAAAATTCAAATTTAATCCTTATCCAAAACCTCATTTCCAAATTGGTCACTTAACTTTGACAAATTGTCAAAATGGTCACTAATTCAATTTAACATCGGTTTAGCATTCTAAAATCAATTTCACATCTCCAAAATCCTTAATAACATAAATACACACCAAATCCATACAAATTCAGATTTGGTCCTCTAACTTTTAAGATTGTCGAATTGGTCCCTATCAAATTAACTTAGGGTTTTGCTTCCAAACAACAAATCAAGCTTACTAAATCATTAATTCAACATCACAAACCCTAAATTAAACTTAAATCCATTAACCCTAATCATATTCATAATAATCTAAACATGTAGAACTTAAATCCCAACTCAATATCATGATTTTAACATCATACTACCTTGATTTCAACTTGAATTCAATCAAGGAATCATAAAATCTCAAAACCCCCAATTTGATCCATAAACCCTAATTTCTTTCTCATGTAAATTCTTATCAATCAAGCTTGAATTCCATGAATTATTGATATCAAAAGATAGAGCCTGTAGAGTAGAATAACTTTACAGTTCAAAAGATTTCCTGAAAATCGAGTTTTAGGGCTTGAATCGAGCTTGGAAATTTTTTTTCTTTCTTTCCCTAGCTCTCACGTTTATGGATGGAAAAGATGAACATTTTTTTTCATCTTTTCACAATTATTTTACACATATATCTATTAAATAAATATT
This sequence comes from Hibiscus mutabilis, assembly GCA_019671005.1. Taxonomy (NCBI): domain Eukaryota; kingdom Viridiplantae; phylum Streptophyta; class Magnoliopsida; order Malvales; family Malvaceae; genus Hibiscus; species Hibiscus mutabilis. The sequence continues at coordinate 14,037,678 of CM033737.1, read as the reverse complement.
AAATGAATATTAAATTCATTTAATAGTGAAATTATAATTTTGCCCTTTTTATCCAATGGTTGAGATTGATTTTATCATCAATCAAGGGCCAAGATTTAATCTTCCATTTACTCTTTCCAAAATTTCCCTTATAACTTTTTAAATATTTCAAAATTACCATTAGGGTCAAATGACCAATTTGCCCTCAAACTAGTTTTTATTTACTAGTTTGCCATTCTTGTAAAAATTCAACTAAGTCTAGTTGGAATCCAACCAAATATAATAAAATATTCATAAAATTGTATTTTATTACTTTTCCATGGCTTTTGGATCATCCTCTGAAATTTCAGTTTGATCCGATTTTCCAATATTCATAAAAAACTTCTACAGCGATTTTACCTTTTCTGAGCTATTGGATTTATTCCAAAAATTCTATATTTCTATATTCGGGAAATAAAGTCTATTATCCCATAAAAACTTCTTTTTCCAAGGACTTAGACTGAATTTTCTTAACTCAGTCTATTTTTTCGATACTTATCGAAAATCTTCATAGAATAAAATTCCTCTTAGAATTCCTTTATCGATAATCCATACGAATTTTCTCTACTCTTACTGAGTCAAAAATATCGATCAGGAATACTTTTAGGGGACCTTCCCGAAGGTCACTCATACTTGTATTTCTCTGGCCTAAGCACGCTTAACAATTTTATTTGATCCAAATTCAATACCTTTTACTGCCTCTTAATTCTTAAAACCGACATCAAGGTACCTATTTCGATCTGATTCACTCTTATACTGACTAAAATTACTTGTTGGGGAAATTTACACTTTAGTCCCAAAACTTTTCCAAAGTTTATACTCTAACCACCAAAACTTTCAAAGTTTACAATTTGGTCACTAGCATAAAAATTGGGATATTACAATTTCACTCAGATTATTGATTTAAATTTGTTCCTTTAACTTTTTTTGCAAAATCTCATTGAAATCTTGTATTTTCTTAGCTTTTAACAAGCCAATTGAGGGAGAAATCACATAACAGGGGTAAGGTTCGTGTTCTCCTCTATTAAATGGTTCTTTATTGATATTCCCAAGTATTTGATCCTTGATTTATAAGTTGTAATGTGGTTTTAATGTTTTATTCATGTTTGATTGAGTTATTTTGGAATTTTGGATGAATCATGGTGATTTTCGAAGTGGATTTGATTTCCAGTAATTGAGATGGATTTAATATATGTTTTGGATGTATTTTGATGTTGATAAGTTGATTTTATCAATAGAATCCCGAAACTCTTGAATCTCTAATTAGTTAGGTTGCTAGTTTTGAGTTATTATGGTGATATTCGAGTTTAATCTTTGTTGAAGGTAAAAGGATGTTAGGAAAGGGTTTTTGGATGTTTTTAGATGTTGATTGAAGGCTTGAATTATTGTTTTATGGTTGGGTTATATTTTGGAAACGTTTGATGGTGTTTTCGGTATGTTTCGGATGGTTTTTGAGTGGTAACTTGGGAGTTGCGGGAGATTGTTGTTAGGCAATGGTTTGAATGCATTTTAATGCATTTATCCTCTGGTTGTATGTGTTTAAAATAGGGGACAATCAAGGTGACGAAGCTTGACGTTGTTTGGTTGCTTGCCGGGAGCTTATTTCCCGTTAGCAAGGAAGGCGAAGCGTATCGGTGAGTGGAAACTGGTTTAATTGCTTTACAAAGTTTTGTAAAGGTTGTTGGGAGTTTAGGGTAAGCGTGAGACACTTACCTAAGCTCGGAAGTAAGTTTCCCTTATTTTGCTCTTGATTGTTGGTTTAGATATAAGCATGTTGTTTGCATGTTCTGGTGATAAACATGGTATGATTTACTTACTAGTAATGCATGATTTTGAGTACATATGCAGGGGTTTAAAAGTATATCAAATGCTAGTGAGCATTGGTTTTTATTCCGGATGGGAACGGTGTTATTGCATTGGCAGTGAGATGTGCATATGTGGTATTTTATGAAATGCTTTGTAAAACAGTGAGTAAATGGTTTTTTAAATGATATATTGGCTATGTGACAAGGGGAGAAAATAATTGGATATAGTTGGCATGCCATAGGATTAAAGGTGCACTATAAAATATGAACAAAATCGATCGTGGTCATGGGTCTTTGAGGTATGGCGGTTTAACAAGGCCACTCGGACTGTTGGGACATTATATGGGGCATACAGTTTAACTAGGCAACCCAATTTGATGGTGATCTTGCAGTTTAACTAGGCAAGGTCAGTGCTCTTGCGCTTTAACTAGGCAATGGTGAAATCTGGCGGTTTAACTAGGCGATGGTGTCAAATCTTGCGGTTTAACTAGGCAAGGTTTGGGTTATCATGCGGATTAACTATGCATGGTATGAGATATCCGTGTATCCGATATGTGTATGAGATAGAGGTAGTCTATCTGGGTCGCTATAAATGCCAATATATGTGAAAGTTCATGTGTTGAACCTCGTTTATAATGCTTTGGGAATATAAGCATGATTTGGTAAAAAGCTTTGGAATTCAAGCATAGATTGTTTATGATGTTATAAAGGTTATTGTGTTTTGATTCGGTTGGAATCATGGAAAAATGCTTAGGTTGTAAGCATGTTTTGAGAAAAGCAAGCATGTGGTTTTTAAATGGTTTTATGCATCATTGTTTATGAGCATCCTCACTATGCATGTGTGCTTTTTCTCTCTTTTCCTAATGATGTAGAGCATTAAAGTTCAGGGCAGCGAAGGCAAGGTTTGCAAGGATCCAAGAGATAAACTACTTTTGAGTAAGCACTCGGTTTATGTTTTCGGTTAATAATGCAATGTGTTCACCATGGATTTTGGGGAGATGTACATTTGCTTCATTGTGGATTTAAATCTGTTTCTATGTTGGTTTTTGATGATGGTTATATGTTGCTCAATTTGATGTTGTTCTTGTCTAAAGTTGAAGCTAGATGGATGGCTAGGGATACATCTAGAGTTTCCTTGTGGTTTACCATGTTGTGTTGGTTGGACCAAGTTTAGTATGATATGTTGAGTGTGTTTGTATGTTTCTTATGCTGAGAACGGCTTAATTGTGCATTTTGGGTCGTAAGGCAAAGTGTTTTTAGGAAGCGTGGCTTTAGAATATCCTTGGATGAGTGGAAGCCAATTGGTTGCTGAGTTTATGTTGTTTAGGTTGCTTTTGCATTTAGGTATTGTTGTATGAAAGTTTATGGCATAATGAAGTGGTATAGTATTGAGGTAAGCATGTTAAATCAGCCAATTGTGTCCATTCAGGTCCAAGCGTATCTGTACGCGTATTCACGTACCGGTACGGGAAGCCATTTCGGGCTTGTTGTATCGGTACGTGGGCTAGGTGTTGCGATATAGGAGCATATCTTTAGCGTAGCGTACCGATACACAGGTTAGCGTATGGGTACGAGAAGGCTGAGTTTAGCTTGGGGGATCGGTACACGGGTTTGAGGATTGGTACGAGCCTTTGGTTTTGGTAAGGCGTATCGGTACACAGGGTCGTACCGGTACGGGAGTTGGCTACTGGAATTTTTGGAATACGAATTGGAGAGGACGTACCGATACTCATATGGGCGTATCGATACCCATGGCAGTTAAGTTAGTTAATGGCTTTAGTAAAGTTCTGTTTTCTTTCGTTTTAGTCCCTAAATATTGTGGAAGCAATTGAATGGGTTTGGATGATCGTATTGGGCTAATTTTTGGTATGAAAGCATGGAATATGTTTAATTAAGGGTTGGTAACATAAAATTTGGTAAAGTCTCTATTTTTAGTCAAAATTGCATTTTGGTCCCTAATCAGTGTTATGGCCAATCAGATATCGTTACGGTGCCCGATTGAGGTGAGTGCTCACCTATAAACAGTATGAACATGTAGGCAAGCGTTAATGCATCTAGACAAGTTAAAAGAAAAAAAACATGGACGTGTTTTGGGTTAAACCTTTTCGGTTTACTTCGGTAAACCTAATGTAGCTTTCTCGGTTCGGTCTTGCGACTAGGCCGTGTCGAGGGGGTTACAAAGAATAAATACCTGCGTACGTTCTATGGATTTGTAGTGTGGTAAGCAGGTTCGAACCCACAGAGAGTGTTCAGAAGGTGTAAGTTCTACTAACTAATACTAGTGCGAATGAAAAGGTAAAATGGGGGTTTGTTTGTTTACGAAGGGATCGAGAAAGTAACAATAAGTAAGGGTTGTGCGAATAGTTTAGTGATATCTAGCCAAGTTGTCCGTGGTGTTTCAATCCAATTTATTAGATCATAGACTTCAAAAGATAACCTGCATAATTACTCAAGTAGCTTGGTTATTAAGTTAGATGATAATCCACAAATAACCTAAGATTTCTCTTCTTTTAATTAACTAACAACATAATAGTCCATAAGTTGTTAACACTTATTATCTAGTTTAAATCCTTATATAGTCCACTTTAGATAAAACCTATCAACTAGCATTAAGTGATTAAAAGACCAAAGCAAATATATTTAAAAAGCGATATTCTACACAAGTTAAATATACGATTTCATACCTTCAAAAACCATAATCCAGTTTTTCTTACCCCTTGTAGCAATAATCCATGAATGGTTGATTGTGCACGTATAATCCAACACACACAATTGAATGAGCCTGAAAGATATAAAAATACTTTGAATTATGAAGAACAAATAAGAACAAAGAGTCTCGCTAATAATTTATTGAAAACCTAGAAACAGACTCGGCTAGAACTAAGGGTTTAGCTACTCATAGAGTAGATGGAAACAATAAGGGTTTTCTAGGGTTATTTGTCTATCTTTCCTATCTTCCCCCATTGATCCTATTTATAGGCAAAGAATTATACGTCAAATAGGAGAATGAGTTACAATAGAGTACAAACCCTAATCCTACATTAAATGTAATTTAATGTAAAGTGAAAGTTTAATTAATGTCGGATTTCTTCTTTTCCAAGCAATCACGATAGCATAGGATTCCTTGCCTGTGTCAGCCTCCATCGTCCACATAGATTACACGTCAGTGTCCAACGTTCGCGTAGTTCCTTCAAGTTTCAACGTTTATATTACTAGACCTGTTAGTGTTTGCAAACCAGTGTTAGCAACTGTCGTTCGCACTCCAAGGTTTATAGGTAGGATTATTATTGTATTCTATTCGTCCTTGATCTTCTTGTCCGCGTTAGAATCCGTAGGACTTCTGCTCGTATTCGCCTACATCAGCATTCAACTTTTGCTCGCATTCTAGTGTTTGTGTTAGGTGTTCGCACTTTGTCCGTGTACGCTCTTTATGCCATGTCTGCTTACAATATTTCCAATGTTCGCAACCAACACTCGCGTCTAATTGCATGTCACCATTTGCTTATATTGGTCCACAACTCTACTTCTGTATCTGTCTGCATAGCCTTTATTACTGCATTCTCACTCGGATGTTTGCATCTTCGTACTGAATTCTGGATGTTCGCAGCCCTCGTTTGTAGGATAATTTCCAATGTGTAAAATATGTGCTAATATCCTCTTTTTATGCATGGAATGTTCATTAGCCGCTTAAACACTTGGAAGATCAAATATGAACCAAAACAAGGACTTGGAGATAGATTAGTGTGCTAAAACATAGAGAATTATATACGAAAAACATGCAAATATATAACTTATCACCCTTCCCCGACAGTTTAGATCCCTACATTTTTTGGATATTCCGCACTTAATTTCTACCCTAGGAACCATCCACGATTCCTACCCCTAGCCACCAATCGCGTGACCAAACTATAAAGACTGGTACTTAGAAACTGAACATATCTCTTCCAACCTATCCTTAGGTTGTCACAGGGCCTGACACCATCCAATCACCAACAGTCCAAGGGACTATAAATGTGTAACGCCCCAGTTTTAGGGCTTAGCGGTTTGGTGCTTTATTAGACGGTCCGATGGACCGGAGTAGAGATTCGAGTCTATTTCGGGATAGTATATTTTTGTTGTTGGAAAAATTATAGAAATATACTCTAAAATCATTATTAATTATTTATTTAATAATGGTGAAATTGATTTTATAAAACGAGTTTTGGAAGATGGACATTTTGGTTAGTGACCAAAATGAAAGTTTTGCAAACTGTGATTTCCTAGTGACTAAAATGAAAAGGGTCAAATACCTAGAATCTTTAAGGAGCTATTTTACCAATTGGTTTCTGATGATTTCTCCCTTGATTTAACTGATTTTAACATGTGTTTTAATTGGTAATTAAATATGATGTTGTTAAAAGTTAGTTATTACTTTCCAAAACAAAAATCGCGTCATTTTCTCTCAACTTTTTCTTTCCATTCTCTCCTCAATCAAACACTCAGGTTTTCATCAAATTTCCAGAGGTGAGGTGGTTTCTAACTTGATTTTACTATTTCAAATTGTTTTATACAGATTGTTTACACAAAATCTTATAATAATCTTGTGTTTTCTTAGCTTTTCACAAACCAATTGAGGGAGAAACTTCACAATAGGGGTAAGGTCTGAGATCTCCTCTATTGTATGGTTCTTTACTGAAATTCCCAAGCATTTGATCCTTGTTTTTGTGTTTCTAATCTGATTTTGACGATTTTCTAATGTTTAATTAAGTTACTTGGGGAAAATGAGTTAACTCACGGATTGGATCTGATTTCTAGTAGGTAAGGTTGCTTTGATTTATATTTTGGATGCTTAATAATGTTGATAAGTGATTTTTATCAAGGGAATCCCGAAAATTAAGTATCTCTATTTGTTTAGGTTATTAGTTTTGAGGTTTTATGGTGTTTCTATGGTTGTAAGGTTGCTGGAGGTGGTAGGTTGTTTTGGATCTGTTTTTAGATGTGTTTTAATGTTGAAAGTGATGTTAGATTGATAGATGTTGTATGGGTTGTGAATCAAAGTGTTTTGGTTATGTTTTCGGTTGTTGTGGAGAGTTAATTGTGAAGGTTTTCTGGAAATCAGAGAAGGATTGTAGTTGCTGTGTTTAGAATGCATTATGATGCATTAATCCTCTGTTGTTGTGTGGTAAAAATAGGGGAGGTTGATCTGGAAGTGATTGGAGAAGCGTTAGAGGCTTCAGATGCTTGATTTTGCATCGGTGAATTGAGGTTTTGCGTATCGGTGAGTGAAAATGTGGTTTAAAGCGTTTTGGTGTTTTGGAACAAAGCTTTGGGAGTTAAGGTGGAGCTTGAAACGCTTACCTAAACTCAAAAGTAAGTATAATGTGGTTTTCTCTCTCGATTGTGCTATTGAGAAATTGTTTTATGCAATTGTTTTGATTTACATTGTACCTACTATTTAAGCATGTTTTAAAGTATTTGATATACTATTTTTAAGCATGTTTTGCTGAAGGATGCACATGGTAAGTGATCCTTGTAAGTATGGTTTATACTTGTGTTTTAAAGCATGGTAGTTGCTTTGGAATTGGCATGGTTTAATGCTTGTTAAAAACAGTGAGGTAAATGTTATATGGTTAATTATATTAGCAAGTGATGTGGTTTTAAAATTGTTATCAGATATAGTTGTCCGGCCATGGGATTGAGTGTACTGTAAATAAGTCACATTGGATGTTGAGGGGTTTATACGACGTACCGAATACTCCATCCAAGTACCCTAACGGTTGAGGGGTTTATACGGTGTACCGAAAACTCCCATTAGTGGATTAAGCATCTAACCGATGAAAAGGCTGGGTGTCCCCGTGGGTTGAAAGTGTACCTAGCTGTTAATATACCGTGATTGTGATTGTATCGCTATTCCGGTTGATATGGCTTGAAGTGTTAGGTTAACACTTGTTGAATCCATGTACCTGATGAACTCTTTTGTTATTGGACTTGTTTAATGATCACTTGAAAGCCAATATAATTGTTAACGTATCATTGAAATGTTTTACGTTGTATAATGTGACTTATACATGTTTCTCCTTGAGTTTAGCATTTGGTAGTAATGCATGGGAAGGCTTAAGTAGAGGGCTAGCATTGTGACTTGTTGTTGATTAATGATACATGTAGCATATGGTTTAATATGCTGGTTTTAATGATTTTAAGTGCATGTTTTAAAGGGGCATGATGTTTTAAAGGATGTTGTTAAGTAAATGGTTTTAAATGCATTGATGGTGTTCGTTTTTTGAGCACTCCTCACTAAGCCTTGTGTGCTTATGCTCTCATTGTCCATCAATGTAGATAATTGAGGTCTTGGAAGGCAGCAAGAAGCAAGGGGATCCTAGCAAGACTTGGTTTGCAAAGTATGTTTTGGATTAGACTATAATGAATAAGGGCAATGGGGTACTTGTTGTGTTTTGGGTGTTGTTTTGTGGAACTCCCTGTTTGAGCATGTTTCTTTAGTTGCTTCTGGATTTTAAATGGACTTTAAGGATTGATTTTGGTGCTGGTTTGTCTTTTGGTATGTTGTTTGGATGCAAAACTAGGGAGCATGTCTATAGATTTCCTTTTGATGCATGAAGCGTTGTGGTGCAGTTAGATTGGTGATGCTAGCTAGCTTGTGATATGGTTGACATGTTAGTATTATGTTATAAGCATGTTGGGATGGTTTGAGTGTGCTTTCGGGATGAAAAACCAGCCAAATGTGACATTACAGGCCTAGGCGTACCGATACGCGGGGGACTGTATCGGTACGGCTAGGCAAATTTAGGCTTGTGGGATCGGTACGGGCCATGTGTGTTTCGATACGCCTAGGCAATTTTGGCTAGGTGTACCGATACGGGTTGCCTAGGTGTACCGATACGGGTATGGGTGTTTCGGTATGAATTATAGCCTTTGGAATCCTCTTTTTCAACTTGAACCCGCGTACCGAAACATCAATGGAGCCGTATCGGTACGGTCTGTAACATTTCAAAAGTTAGGTAATTCAGTTAAGCGTATCGAATGATGTGGTAGTGTACCAAAACGGGGTGTTTCAAACCATATTGGTACGGGTTTACCCGTATCGATACGGATGACCATTAATTCTATTTTTGTCACTTTAGGTAGTTTTACCTTCTTTGCATTTTAGTCCCTGAATCTTTCCAATGCAATTGTATGTGATAGAATGATCGAATTGAGCTAAAATTTGGAATAAAAGTTTGGAACCGGACTAATTAAAGGTTGGTAACTTAAAAGTGAGCTTTAATCCTAAAAATTTTTGTATTTGCAAATTGATCCCTAATATGTAAATCTGATCAATTTGATGTCAAAATGATGCCCGGTTGAGTTGGGGTTGCACCTAATGTCCGCATGAATATGTAGGGTTAATAATTGGCATCTAGATAAGATAAAAAGGAAAAAAAATGGAGCAAGTTTTATTGAATCTCTTCGGTTTGCTACGGCAAACCTAATGTAGCCTACTTGGTTTAGTTGGGTGTCTAGGCCGTGTCAAGGGGGTTATATTTGGTGGTATCAGATCCAGGTTTGGTTCGTTTGGGAGGTTGTTGTGTTGTTGCCACGTTTGATTTGTGCGGTGATTGTTGTATGTACGCTGGTTGATATGCACGGTGATTGATATATGATTGTTGGTTGTTGTATGCTATGTTGGGGAAGTTTTGAGGTACCCGTTGCCTTATTATTATAGTCTGGAAAGTTTTGATTTTTGAAATGAAAGTCTTGGATCCTTGCTTGAGGCTGGCCTAACTATTTTTTTTAAATGATTATCATGCCTTAGATATATTTTAGCACGATAGGACAGAGGAGAGAGTTACGATCGGGTACTGTTGTTGCTGCCGCTGGGCAGGATGCTGAAGGAGAAGTTGTACCTCTTGGAGGGTTGCCACCACCCCCACCTAATCTACTAGAGGGAGTTGAACAAGTGCCACCTGCACCGACTAGGCCAGGGATGAGTGTTATGGCACCATTGATACAGGCCATGACCGGTGCTTTTCTTGCAGCAGTTACGGGTGTTCATGTGCCAACACCAATGGTTGAGGGGCAAGGTTTGCTGGTTGAGCATCTTCGTAGTTTGGGCGAAGTTGAGTTCCGAGGTTTGTCGCCTAAGGCCTTTGAGGGTTGGTTGGCCAGTACTGAGAGGATACTGGGCCAAATGGGGTGCACTGATGCTCGTAAGTTGGGCTGTGTTGTTTCCCTGCTGCAGGGTGATGCTTATACATGGTGGACTACCACGATATCTGGTATGGGGACCAAGGATGTGACCTGGGGGGTTCTTCTGCGAGATTTTTTGGAAGAGTTTTTTAGGAGTTCAATATCAGGACGAGAAGAAGCGTAAGTTTATGGCTCTGGTGCAAGGCAGTATGTCTGTTGCAGAGTACGAAGTGCAGTTCGTGAGGTTGAGTCAGTATGCACCTGAGTTGGTTCCTGACGACCATACACGATGTGATCATTTTCTCTATGGGTTGGGAAGGATGTTAAGATATACATGCTTGCTGCTGATTACACTGACTTTGATGTATTGGTTTTGCGAGCCAAGGATGTGGAGCAGAATTTGGGTTTGGCTTCTGGATCGTGAGGTTCTAGCTCGGGTAAAAGAGCTGTTGATTCAGGTTATATAGGTGGTCAGGCTAAGGGACACCGTGACAGGAGATTTTGCCTGGAGCCGAGGCATGGAGGAGGTGTTGTTGGACGTGGAGTCCAGGGGCAGGGTGCCCAGGTTAGAGCCCCGTTTAGCACTTGTTGGGTTTGTGGATCTCGAGATCATTTGAGGCAAGATTACCTGCGTTTGGCTAGGGAGGGTCAGGCACCTACGCCTGTGGTGGCTAATGCTTGTTGGAGTTGTAGGTTAGGCGACCATCAGAGGCGTGATTTTTCATTGTTGGCTCGAGGTGGAAAGGGTGCTGCACTTGTTGTTGCTCCACAGCGGGGTCGGGGTCGTGGCTACGGACTGTTTCAGCATCGAGATGAGGGACAGAGGACTGTAGCTCATACTATTTCTATCCGACTGGCGGGAGGTGGACCGCCTAGGCTGTATGCGCACCGCGAGGGTCGCAATGACACCAATGTGAATGCAGGTACTTTTACCCTACCGCCTTTGTCGTTGTATTCGTTGGTTGATTCTGGTTCTACTCATTCATACATTTTGAGTGAGCATGTTGAGTTGCTTGATATATTTGTTAAAATTCTTAATGTAGGTGTTAGAGTGACTAGTTCTCTTGGGGAGACAGTCGTGGTTAGGAGGTTGTATCGTAGGTGACCGCTGATGGTTCAAGGACATGTGTTTGCCGTGGACTTGATGAAGTTACCATTCCATGGTTTCGATTTGATACTGGGTATGGATTGGTTGACTGAACATTGGGTTGTGGTGGATTTCGAGACCAAACAGATATCCTTGAGGTTGTCGGATGATTATGAGGTGGTGGTTGTTGGTGAAAATGCCAAGTCATTATCTAATATTTGGCCTATGTTATGAATCCTGGATCTAAGGAGTTGAGGGTGCAGGATGTTCGCACCGTATGTGAGTTTTCGGGTGTTTTTTTGGAGGAATTGCCAAGGTTGCCACCTGAACGTGAGGTAGAGTTTGGCATCGAGGTCTTTGCGGGTACGGTACTGGTATCTATTGCTCAGTACCGCATGGCTCCGAAGGAATTGAAGGAGTTGAAAATGCAGTTGCAGGAGTTGCTTGACTATGGGTTAATTAGACCCAGTATCTCATCGTGGGGAGCACCAGTGCTGTTTGTTAAGAAGAAAGATGGTACGTTGCAGATGTGTATAGATTACTGGAAGCTGAATAAGTTGACAATAAAGAACAAGTATCCCCTGCCACAGATAGATGACCTGTTTGATCAGTTCAGGGGAGCTTCAGTGTTTTCCAAGATAGATTTGAGGTTGGGGTACTACCAGTTGAAGGTGAATGAGGTGGATGTGCCTAAAACAACCTTCCGTACGAGGTACGGGCATTACGAGTTTCTTGTGATGCCGTTTGGTTTGACCAACGCACTAGCTGCTTTTATGGACATGATGAACCGAGTGTTTCATGAGTTTTTGGACCAGTTTGTGGTTATGTATATTGATAATATCCTTGTGTACTCTCGTACTGAGGAGGATCATGATAAACATTTGAGAATTGTGCTTCAGATGTTGTTGGCTAATCAGCTTTATGCTCAGTTAAGCAAATGTGAGTTCTGGCTTAAGGAAGTTGTGTTTCTTGGGCATGTTGTGTCGGCCGAAGGAATTCGTGTCGATCCGCACAAGGTTGAGGTTGTAATGAGTTGGAAGGAGCCCAAGTCTGCGACGAAGGTTAGGAGTTTCCTTGGTTTGGTGGGTTACTACCAAGGTTTGTGGAAGGGTTCTCCAGTTTGGCGACTCCGTTAACGAAGTTGCTACAGAAGAATGTTCGGTTTGAGTGAACAGAAGATAGGCAACGAGCTTTTGAAAGGTTGAAGGAAGCTTTGATGCGATCTCCAATCTTGGTTCAACTAGAATTGTGGAAGGAGTTCGTTGTTTATAGTGATGCGTTGTATGTTGGACTTGGTTGTGTGTTGATGCAAGAGGGTAAGGTAGTGGCGTATACATCTAGGTAGTTGAAGGTGCACGAACGTAACTACCTTACTCACGATCTTGAGTTTTCCGAGGTTGTGCTTGCCTTGAAACTCTGGAGGCATTATCTTTATAGTGAAAAATGTGTGGTTTACACGAATCATAAGAATTTGAAATATCTGATGTCTTAGAATGAGTTGAATCTTAGGCAACGTAGATGGTTGGAGTTGCTTAAGGATTATGATTTGACCATTGAGTATCATCCGGGGAAAGCCGATGTTGTGGCAGATGCTTTGAGTAGAAAAGTGGTTGTAGAGTTGAGAGCCATGTTTGCTCGGCTGAGTGTAACGAATGACGGGGGGTTGTTGGTTGAGTTGCAAGTAAAGCCATCCTTGTCAAGGATGATTAAGGAGAAGCAACCGTATGATGGTAGTTTGGTATCTCATGTGAAAGATATCAGGGATGGAAATCCTACGAATTTTCATTTCAACGATGATAGGGTGTTGTGTTTCAAAGGTCGAATAGTGGTGCCTGATAACGAAGAGTTAAGGTGTACTATTTTGACTGAGGCACATGCTAGTCCTTTTGCTATGCATCTCGGTAGTACTAAAATGTATCGAGGGTTGGAGGAGGAGTACTATTGGGTTGGACTAAAGAATGATGTGGCTGATTTGTCGGTGTATGTTTTGTCAGCTAGTAAAGGCTGAGCATCAGTTTCCTTCCGGGTTGTTGCAACTGTTGAGGATACCTGAATGGAAGTGGGAAAGAATCACCATGGATTTTGTGCTTGGGCTGTCTTTGACGCCGACCAAAAAGGATTCCATTTGGGTGATTGTGGATCAGTTTACGAAGTGTGCGCATATTGTGCCCGTGCATACTACGTATACCTTGGACAGGTTGGCTGAGCTGTACATCTCTGAGATTGTGTGTTTGCACGAAGTTTCCAAATCTATAGTTTCGAATAGGGATCCGCGGTTCACCGCGAGGTTTTGGGTGAGTTTGCATCGTGCCTTGGGAACCCGATTGAATTTTAGTACCTCGTATCATCCTCAATCGGATGGGCAGTCAGAGCGCGTGATTCAGGTTCTCGAGGATATGCTAAGGTGTTGTGTTATTGAGTACCAGGGAATGTGGGAGAAGCAGTTGTTGTTACTAGAGTTTGCTTACAATAACAATTATCATGCTAGCATATAGATGGCACCTTATGAGGCGTTGTATGGCAGAAAGTGTCGTACGCCCGTGTATTGGGCAGAAGCGGGGGAAAAGTTTGTGTCGATGCCCAATGATTTGAAAGGCACAACCGAAAAGGTGAAGTTGATATGTGAGCGCTTAAAAGTAGCTGCAGATCGCCAGAAATCCTATGCGGATTTGAAGCGTAGAGATATAGAGTACGCCGTGGGTGATAAAGTGTTTTTGAAAGTGTCGCCCTGGAAAAAGGTGTTGCGTTTTGGGTGAAAAGGGAAGCTTAGCCCGAGGTTCATTGGACCATAAAAGGTGGTTGAGCATGTGGGTCCTGTTGTGTACCGTTTGAGACTACCTCTGGAGTTGGGAAAGATTCATGATGTGTTCCACGTTTCGGTGTTGCAAAGGTATAGGTCGGATCCATCGCATGTCATGCCGATGGAGGAGATCGAGTTGAGACCAAACCTATCTTACGATGAAGAACCAATAGAGATTCTTTATACCAGCAGTAAGGTGCTGCGTAGCAAGACAGTCGAGCTGGTTAAGGTGATGTAGACACATCGTGGTGTTGATGAGGCCACGTGGGAACGCAAGTCGGATATAGTGAAACAGTTTTCGCACTTGTTTCCTCTAGGTAAATTTTGGGGATGAAATTTCTTAAGTGGGGGAGATTTGTAACACCCCAGTTTTAGGGCTTAGCGGTTTGGTGGTTTATTAGATGGTCGGTGGACCAGAGTAGAGATTCGAGTCAGTTTCAAGATCATATATTTTTTGTGTTGGAAAATTATGGAAAGATGCTCTAAAATCATTATTAATTATGTATTTAACAATGGTGAAATTGATTTTATAAAACGAGTTTTAGAAGATGGACATTTTGGTTAGTGACCAAAACGAAAGTTTTGAAAACTGTGATTTCCTAGTGACTAAAATGAAAGGGTCTAATACTTAGAATCTTTAAGGAGCTATTTTACCAATTGGTTTATGATGATTTCTCCCTTGATTTAACTGATTTTAACATGTGTTTTAATTAGTAATTAAAGAGGATTTTGTTAAAAGTTAGTTATTACTTTCCAAAACAAAAATCACGTCTTTTTCTCTCTATTCTCTCCTCAGCCAAACACTCAGGTTTTCATCAAATTTCCAGAGGTGAGGTGGTTTCTAACTTGATTTTACTGTTTCAACTTGTTTTATAAAGATTGTTTACACAAAATCTTATAATAATCTTGTGTTTTCCTAGCTTTTCGCAAACCAATTGAGGGAGAAACTTAACAATAGGGGTAAGGTCCGAGATCTCCTCTATTGTATGGTTCTTTACTAAAATTCCCAAGAATTTGATCATTCTTTTGTGTTTCTAATTAGATTTTGATGATTTTCTAATGTTTAATTGAGTTACTTGGGGAAAATGAGTTAACTCGCGGATTGGATCTGATTTCCAGTAAGTAAGGTTGCTTTGATTTATATTTTGGATGTTTAATAATGTTGATAAGTGAATTTTATCAAGGGAATCTAGAAACTTAAGAATCTCTATTTGTTTAGGTTGTTAGTTTTGAGGTTTTGTGGTGTTTCTATGGTCGTAAGGTTGCTGGAGGTGGTAGGTTGTTTTGGATCTATTTTTAGATGTGTTTTGATGTTGAAAGTGATGTTAGATTGATAGATGTTGGCTGGGTTGTGAATCGAAGTGTTTTGGATTGTTGTGGAGGGTTAATTGTGAAGGTTTTGTGGAAATCCGAGAAGGATTGTAGTTGTTGTGTTTAGAATGTATTATGATGCATTAATCCTCTGTTGTTGTGTAGTAAAAAAAACAGAGGTTGATCCGGAAGTGATTGGAGAAGCATTAGAGGCTTCGTATGCTTGATTTTGCATCGTCGAATCGAGGTTTCGCATATCGGTGAGTGAAAATATGGTTTTAAAGCATTTTGGTGTTTTGGAATAGAACTTTGGGAGTTAAGGTAGAGCTTGAAACGCTTACCTAAACTCATAAGTAAGTATAATGTGGTTTTCTCTCTCGGTCGTGCTATTGAGAAACAGTTTTATGCACTTGTTTTGATTTACATTGTACCTACTATTTAAGCATGTTTTAAAGTATTTGATATACTATTTTTAAGCACGTTTTGCTGAAGGATGCACATGGTAAGTGATCCTTGTAAGTATGGTTTATACTTGTGTTTTAAAGCATGGTAGTTGTTTTGGAATTGGCATGGTTTAATGCTTATTAAAAACAGTGAAGTAAATGTTATATGGTTAATTATATTGGCAAGTAATGTCGTTTTAAAATTGTTACCGGATATAGTTGGCCGGCCATAGGATTGAGTGCACTGTAAATGAGTGGCCTTGGATGTTGAGGGGTTTATACGGCATGCCGAATACTCCATCCAAGTACCCTAACGGTTTAAGGGTTTATACGGTGTACTGAAAACTCCCATCAGTGGATTAAGCATCTAACCGATGAAAGGCGTGGGTGTCCCTGTGGGTTGAAAGTGTACGCAGTTTTTAATGTACTGCAATTGTGATTGTATCGCTATTCCGATTGAGATGGCTTGAAGTGTTGGGTTAACACTTGTTGAATCCATGTATCTGATGAACTCTTTTGTTATTGGACTTGTTTAATGATCACTTGAAAGCCAATATAATTGTTAATGTATCATTGAAATGTTTTATGTTGTATAAGGTGACTTATACATGTTTCTCTTTGAGCTTTGCATTTGGTAGTAATGCATGGGAAGGCTTAAGTAGAGGGCTAGCATTGTGACTTGCTGTTGATTAATGATACATGTAGCATATGGTTTAATATTGTAACCTCATCAATTTGACCTAATTTCTTAAGTCGAATCTTAGAAGTTAAGTTTGGAAAACTTGTCCCTCAAGAAAGGTTGTTAGGTTTAATAATTCAAATTACAATTCAGTTACAAAAGATCGAAACCACAAAACTATATCATTTAAATAAAACGTAGTCGTTTAATAAAATTTCCAAAAGTCATTATAAAATCCAAAAGAAAAGTTCAAAAAATAAATGCATGTCAAACCAATAAGTCTCAATGTAATAATAACAATGTCCCAAGTCACATATAGAAAATCGTCCGAAATAATAATAATAGAAAAAATCCAAATGTATGAATAATCATACTGTAAAATAGGGTGAAGTCTGATGATATGTAAATCCTCCAAGTATCATACGCCTAAGCCTGAGTATCTGAAAGAGAAGCTAAGGGGGTAAGCTATAAAGCTTAGTGTGTCTCTAAAGTGCAGATAAAACACATAACAGATATCCGAACAATAAACATAGTTCAACAGTCATCTCAATATACATATGCATATAATCTAAGACATAAAATGTTATGTCATGCACCCATCTCCATACATCGTCCGAAGAGTAAGATTCCCCAGAACCGCTCTAACTACACCGTCATCATCCGAAGTGGAAAGACTCGAAGGTGGAATCACTGATCCGAAGCGGAATTTAGCCCGAAGGGTGAACCCGCTGAACTTCCCCGTACAATTTCCCAACCCAAATAATATGACATGTTTCAATTACATTTTCCGAATCCGGGAGTATATCCGACCTAATAATTTAATTCGAGTACATACAATTTATGTCCAATATTATTTTAGTCTGATTCTAATATCTGATGCGTGTCATGCCATCATACATAACATGCCATAAATCACAGATCGTTCGGTCAGTCACATATACAACATGCACGCAAAACAAAGAACACAAAAATGATAAAGCACAAGAAGGGACGCACCTTAGGCAGCTAATAACTCAACGTCGAGAGTGATGTCTCCCACACTCAGCTCTAGTATTCGGTCGGACAGAGTCAACACCTACGAGGTCCACAAAACATAACTATACCCTACTACTATACCACACTAACTTAAACGAACCCATACTCACGCGCAGAACTCGCAGGTTGATTAGAAAGAGGTCAAACAGGTGGAGGAGGAGGAAGATTATCAGGCTCCGAGTCAACGTCACTTGAACACAATTATATCCGATTCAGAATCTGATATTCAAAATTCTCAAAATACAGATTATAGTTAAGTGTAGATAGCAAAACGGTCTTTTGGGTTTAAATTTGGGAAAACAGACAGTGGATTTGGAATCAGGACGTCGAAAAACGTTAAGTCAACTTGGGTCGGAAAAAGTCAATGCTGACATCATCACAAAAGTCAACGTTGATGTCAGCCAAAAAGTCGATGTTGATGTCAGCCAAAAAGTCAATGATGACATCAGCTCGGGTTGGGTCGGTCAACGGGTCAGTTTGGTCAACAGGTCGGGTTAGTCAACTCGGTCTAACCAGTTTAGTTTGGTCGGTTCACCCAGTCTAGCCGGTTTGGTTGCTTTCCCAAGGTACTAAGCCCGGTTCGGTTCGTCTCTCACTGGGCTCCCTAAACCAACCGGGTTAAGCCCAACTTCCCAGCCCTCACCCTCATACACAAAGGCCCTAAACCCTTCTCCCCCTTTGGCAACTGGTAACCTAGGATGGTGATGGCTCACCAACAACATCAAAACAGAAGCCCCAAACTCATCTTCGAAACACAAAGACCAATTGTTTCCCCCACCAAAAACTCAAAAGCAAAACGCAAAAGAGAACGGCTTACCCACGCATGATTCGTTAGATGAGAGGCAAAGAGTACGGCAGTTGGCATTAGCACAAGGGAGAAACGAATCGTTTCGGTCTATTTCTGAGCAATCTGACGAACAACGCGAGTTAGAGGAGGAATGGGTTTGAAAACGAGAGAAACAAGAATGCCACAAATGGTGCCCGTGCAAGACACGGACGGCGTTTAGGGTTCTAACCGGAGATAAGTCAGAAACGCAAGGGAGAGGGGTGAGCTTTGAGAGAATCTTCGAATGTAGGTGTATGGCTAAGGTTCACAAAAATGGTAGCTGAAGGGTTTTTAAGTGTTAAAAGAGAGTATAAAATCCTAGGGAAAGAAAAGGGTAATTTACAACTAGGGTCCCCTTTCTTTACCCGCATTACACCAAGGGCACAAAGGTTTGGAATTTTCCAATTTAGATACTGACTTCAATTAAGGATTCAAATTTTAATTCCCCTAAAAGTTAGGGTTACGAATTAGGGATTTTTGTGAATTAGGGTTTTTAAAATAGGGAAAATTGGGGTGTTACAACTCTCCCCTCCTTAAAAGAAATTTCGGCCTCAAAATTTACCTGGATCAAAGAGATGCGGATACTGAGCTTTGACAACAGCCTTGGGCTCCCATTAGCCTCATCATGACCACGATTACGCCACAAGAACTTGACCATCTTAATGGTCTTTCTCCAGAGAACTTTCTTGTCAAGAATCTTAACTGGCTCCTCCTCGAAACATAAGTCGGGACAAATCTCAACCTCCTCCACAGGAATAATATGAGACGGATCAGCATGATAACGTCTCAACACCGAGACATGGAAGACGTCATGAATATGATTAAGCTTAGGTGGTAACTCAAGCTGATAAGCAACTGGTCCAACTCGCCGAATAATCCGATAAGGGCCAATAAAACGATGACTCAGCTTGCCTTTCCGACCAAATCGAAATACCTTCCTCCACGGAGATACTTTCAAGAAAACCTCATCACCCACATCAAACTCAAGATCCCGACGTCTCAAATCGGCATAAGACTTTTGTCTGTCAAAAGTAGCCTTAAGCTGGTCCTGAATCAATCTAACAGTCTGCTCAGCCTCATGAACAATATCCGGTCCCAACAATCTGTGCTCATTAAGCTCGGTGCAACCAATAGGTGTACGACACTTACGCCCATACAGAGCCTCATACGGTGCCATCTTGATACTAGCCTGGTAGCTATTATTGTAGGCAAACTCTGCAAGCGGTAAGAAATCTTCCCAACTGCCACTATAATCCACAACACATCGTCTCAACATATCCTCAATAATCTGGATTAGCCACTCAGACTGGCCATCGGTCTGTGGATGATAAGCAGTGCTAAAGATCAACCGAGTACCAAGAGTTGTGTGAAAAGACTTCTAGAACTTCGCTGTGAACCTTAGGTCCCGATCAGAAATGATAGACAATGGCACCCCATGAAGTCTAACAATCTTAGAGATGTAGAGCTTATCTAACCTACTCAAGGAATAGTTAACTCTAACAGGAATGAAGTGCGCAGACTTAGTCAGCCGATCAACAATAACCCAGATAGAGTCCTTCTTTGAAGGAGTCAAAGGAAGACCACTGACAAAATCCATCGTCACACGCTCCCATTTCTACTGAGGAATCTCAATGTGCTGAAGTAACCTAGACGGACGTTGATGCTCTGCTTTTACCTTCTGACAAGTCAAACACTTCGACACAAACCCAACAATATCCCTCTTCAAACCCTTCCACCAGTATCTCTCTAAAAGATTCTTATACATCTTATCCCCACCGAGATGTATAGAATAGGGACTGTCATGAGCTTCACGAAATATAACCTGCTTCAGTCCAGAATTCCTCGAAATGCAATATCAGCCCTGGAAACACATAACACTATTCTGATCGATCGAATAATCCTGAGATGTCCCCTCTTCAACCACTCTTATGCGGTGCATCAAGAACAGATCACTAGGCCAACGTAGGAATAACCCAAAGTTTTGCCAACAGACTGCCATCCTCATACAAACTTATCTGAGCAAACAGGGCTCTCAAATTTGAAATGGCATTACGACTCAAGGCGTCGGCAACAACATTGGCCTTGCCTGAATGATACACAATCTCGCAGTCATAGTCCTTAATATGCTTTAACCAACGTCGTTGTCTCAGGTTCAGCTCCTTCTGAGTGAGAAGATATTTCAGAATCTTACGGTCTATAAAGATATAACACTTCTCTCCATAGAGGTAGTGTCTCCAAATCTTGAGAGCAAATATCACAACAGCAAGCTCAAGGTCGTGGGTAGGATAGTTGCACTCATGCGGTTTCAACTGTTAGGATACATAGGCTACTACCTTACCTTCCTGCATCAGAACACACCCTAATCCGATATGAGAAGAATCATTATAAACGGTGTAAGCCTTCCCGAGCTCAAGCTGAATCAGGACTGGTGCTTCAGTCAACACAGTCTTAAGCTTCTCAAAACTAGTCTGCTGAGCCTCAGACTAGAAAAAAAGAACATTCTTTCTTAGAAGTTTAGTCAACGGAGCTGCGATGATCGAGAAACCCTCAACAAACCTCCGATAATAGCCGGCTAAACCCAAGAAACTTCGGATCTCATGAACATTCTTGGGTTGCTTCTAACTCATGATAGAATCAATCTTCTTCGGATCAACGCGAATACCCTCAGCAGAAACAATATGCCCCAAAAATATCACCTCTGAAAGCCAGAATTCACATTTACTAAATTTTGCATAAAGCTGTTTCTCCCTCAGAGTCTGTAAAACAATCTGGAGATATTCCTCATGCTCATCCTCAGATTTAGAATAAACTAGAATGTCGTCTATAAAGACCGTAACAAACTGATCGAGATAGGGTTGAAACACTCTATTCATCATATCCATGAAGGCCGCAGGAGCATTAGTAAACCCAAAAGGCATCACAAGGAAATCGTAATGACCGTAACGTGTCAGAAAAGCCGTCTTGAATACATCAAAATCCTTAACCTTGAGTTGGTAATAACCAGTTCTTAGGTCTATCTTAGAGAACACCGTAGCTCCCTGGAACTGATTGAAAAGATCATCAATACGAGGAAGGGGATACTTGTTCTTGATTGTCAGCTTGTTCAGCTTTCGATAATCGATACACAACCGAAGTGACCCATCCTTCTTCTTAACAAAAAGAGCAGGGGCTCCCCACGGAGAAACACTGGTCTAATAAATCCCTTGTCTAGCAATTCTTGCAACTGTACCTTCAATTCTCTAAGCTCCTTTGGTGCCATCCAATAAGGTGCCATATACACGGGAGCTGCGCCCGGATAAACTTCATTACCAAACTCAATCTTATCACGCTTTTGCGGAACACCTGGCAATTCATCCAGAAATACATCGGCAAAGTCTCTCACAACCCGAATCATATTCATCCCAAAGTCAGACTATCTAGGATCAAGAATATAAGCAAGGTAGGCAATGGACCCTTCTTGATCATCTTCTCGGCCTTGAGAGTCAATATTACATTAGATACGAAACCCCGACGTTCTCCAAAAAGAATTACCTCCTGGTCATCAGAAGTTTTAGAGTTGCTCTTTTTTTCTCACAATCTAGATTGACTCGATGAGCAGGCAACCAGTCCATGCCAAGAATAAGGTCAAACTCTCCAAAGGGTAACTCCATCAGATTAGCCGAAAAGATTTCCCCTTGAATCTCAAGAGGACAATTTTTATACACTCTAGATACCACAGCAGGGTTACCTACTAGACTGTGTATGGTAACAACATTAGCAACTTCCTCAACGGGAATTTCAAGACCTACGGATACAGAACTCGCAACATACGAATGAGTAGAACCATTATCCAATAGTGCAAAATAAGAGATAGAATGGATAGAAAACGTACCAGCAATAACACCCAGCTCATCACGATCCTCCTGCCTCCTGGTAGCATATACCAACCTAGGCTGTCTCACCCCTGAGCCAGTTGATCCTCTAATCTAAGCAGGTCTACCCCTACCAGCAGTACCTGAAACAACAAATCTACCATGACCTCTCCCTCTACTAGGAGTCTGAATAGACGCCTGAGACTGACTCGGAACATAAGCATATGAAGGTGACACCGGACAATCTCTGAAAAGATGCTCAAAAGAACCACATTGGAAACAAGCCCCACTCTGCCTCCTACACACGCCTGGATGCCATTTCTTGCAGAAAGAACATTGTGGCACCCCACGAGAATTAGTCGAACCCCCAACACTGGCGGTTGGAACGGTAGATGTCACTGGTCTAGCCCTAGAGTAACTCTGATGGTCGTATTCATCTCTAGTCCTCTTTCTCGACTGATTTCCCTCACTGTGCTGAACTGATGCTGTCGACTGCCTCTTGGCCCAATCATTACCCCAAGACTCTTGTTGTTTCTTTATAGCTTCAATCCGTTCAGCAGTTCTGGCCCGTTGGGTTATCTCCTTATACTCCTTATCCTAATGTAAAGCAACCCTGGTCTTGATAGAAAAATGCGGCCCTCTCAGAAACCAATCACACTTCTCTTTCTCTGTAGTAACCAGGCCGGGAACATACTGGATAAGTCTCAAAAACTCAATCTCATAATCATTAACGCTCATCTCATTCTGCTCCAGAATTATAAAGTCATCTTGGCACTTAGCTAGATACTCGGGTCCAACATACCGGTCCTAAAATGATTATCTAAAAAACTCCCATGTATTCTGACTGGCTGGAACAACTTTTTCCTCTGCTTCCCACCAGTTCTGGGCCTCACCCTGCAACAATGATACAACAGCTCTCAATTTTCAGTCGACAGGATACTCCATCTCGACAAACAAACGCTGAAGTTTCTTTAGCCAATACTCTGCATCAGCCGGGTTTGTACCCAACTTGCCATCAAACATGGTCATCCCAGCAGCTAAGAACTCGGTAGAAATAGGTTTCCTCACGCCTTCAGACTGGCAGTGGTATCATAGCAACTCTCTCTGTATTGTAATTGAATCAATGCCCACTGTCTCACTATCCTCTGAATCACGTAGATCAACACTTTGCGTCTGCTGACCAGGTTCTGTATTCTGAGCTCCCGTTTGATCCCTGGGTTGTTCTTCTCCATCAGCATCATGTACCTCATTCTGATCCCGCGGTAGATCCGTATGAGGTGAAGCACCACTCTTAACAGCAGCAGAACGACCTCGGCCACGACCACGTCCGATCCCTAATCTATAGCTCCTACGAGGTGGCATAATAGTCTATCACAAAAGAAAGTAATCCTAAATTAGAGTCGGTACTTGGATTTTCTATTTAAAATAAACATAATCCTTTCAAATATTATATTTTTAAGAAAATCTCTGTTTTGCCCAAAAATGTTTAATATGCATGCAAAATCATTTTCGGATTAAAAATTTCATGCGAGCCACACAGTCCGAGGGTTGAACCTAGGCTCTGATACCACTAAATGTAACCTCATCAATTTGACCTAATTTCTTAAGTCGAATCTTGGAAGTTAAGTTTGGAAAACTTGTCCCTCAAGAAAGGTTGTTAGGTTTAATAATTCAAATTACAATTCAGTTACAAAAGATCAAAACCACAAAACTATATCATTTAAATAAAACATAATCGTTTAATAAAATTTCCAAAAGTCATTATAAAATCCAAAAGAAAATTTCAAATAAGAAATGCATGTCAAACCAATAAGTCTCAAAATAATAATAACAATGTCCCAAATACAAAATTGTCCGAAATAATAATAATAGAAAAAATCCAGATGTCTAAATAATTATACTGTAAAATAGGGTAAAGTCTGATGATATGTAAATCCTCTAAGTACAGTACGCCTAAGCCTGAGTATCTGAAAGAGAAGCTAAGTGGAGTAAGCTATAAAGCTCAATGTGTCTCTAAAGTGCAGATAAAACACATAACAGATATCTGAACAACAAACATAGTTCAACAGTCATCTCAAAATACATATGCATACAATCTGAGACAAAAAATGTAATGTCATGCACCCATCTCCAGACATCGTCCGAAGAGTAAGGTTCCCCAGAACCACTCTAACTACATCATCACCATCCGAAGTGGAACAACCCAAAGGTGGAACCATTGATCCGAAGTAGAATTCAGCCCGAAGGGTGAACCCACTGAACTTCACCGTACAATTTCCCAACCCAAATGATATGACATGTTCCGATTATATTTTCCAAATCTGAGAGTATATCCGATCTAATAATTTAATCTGAGTATATACAATTTATATCCGATATTATTTTAGTCTGATTCTAATATCTGATGCGTGTCATGCCATCATACAGAACATACCATAAATCACAGATCGTTCGGTCAGTCACATATAAAACATGCACGCAAAACAAAGGACACAAAAATTATATAGCACAAGAAGAGACACACTTTAGGCAGCTAATAACTCAACGTCGAGAGTGACGTCTCCCACGCTTAGCTGTAGTATTCGGTCAGATAGAGTCAACACCTACGAGGTCAACAAAACATAATTATACCCTACTACTATGCCACACTAACTTAATCAGTAAATGAACTCATACTCACGCGCAGAACTCGCAGGCTGATCAGAAGAAGGTCGAACAAGTGGAGGAGGAGGAAGATTCTCAGGCTCCAAGTCATCGTCACCTAAACACAATTATATTCGAGTCAGAATCTGATATTCAAAATTCTTAAAATACAGATTATAGTTAAATGTAGACAGCAAAACGGTCTTTCGGGTTTCAATTTGGGAAAACAGGCAGCGGATTTGGAATCAGGATGTCAAAAACGTAAAGTTAACTTGGGTCAGAAAAAGTCAACGCTGATGTCATTAAAAACTTAATACTGACGTCATCAGAAAAGCCAACACTGACTTCAGCCAAAAAGACAACGCTAACATCAGCCAAAAAGGTGACGCTGACGTCAGCCAAAAAGTCAACACTAACGTCAGCTCGGGTCGGTCAATGGGTCAGGTTGGTCAAAGGGTCAGTTTGGTCAACAGATCAGGTCAGTCAACTCGGTCCAGCCGATTCAGTTTGGTCGGTTCACCCGGTCCAGTCAGTTCGGTTCAGTTACTTTCTCAAGGTACTAGGCCTGGTTCGATTCGTCTCTCACTGGGCTCCCTAACTAACTAGGTTAAGCCCAACTTCCCAGCTCTCAGCCTCACACAAAGAGGCCCAAAACCCTTCTCCCCCATTGGCAACTGGTAACCTAGGGTTCACATCCCCTTGACTGCGCGGCTAGGGTTTCAGATCCCAACCGGTGGCAGCCACAAATACGATGGTGACGACGTTACACGGTAGCAGCGGCAAAGATAGTGATGGCTCACTGACAACATCAAAACAGAAGCCCCAAACTCATCTTCGAACCAAAAAGACCAACAATTTCCCCCACCAAAAACTCAAAAGTAAAACGCAAAAGAGAATGGCTTACCCACGCTTGATTCATTAGATAGGAGGTGAAGAGTACGACAGTTGGCATTGGCAGAAGGGAGAAACGAACCGTTTCGGTCTATTTCCGAGAAATCTGACGAACAAAGCAGTTAGAGGAGGAACGGGTTTGAAAATGAGAGAAACAAAAAGGCCACAAATAGTGGTCGTGCAAGACACAAATGGCGTTTAGGGTGCTGACTGGAGCTAAGTCGAAAATGCAAGGGAGAGGGGTGAGCTTTGAGAGAATCTTCGAATGCACGTGTGCGGCTAAGGTTCACAAAAATGGTAGCTGAAGGGTTTTTAGGTGTTAAAAGATAGTATAAAATCCTAGGGAAAGAAAAGCGTAGTTTACAACCAGGGTCCCCTTTCTTTACCCGCATTACACCAAGGCCATAAAGGTTTGGAATTTTCCAATTTAGATACTGACTTCAATTAGGGATTTAAATTTTAATTCCCTCAAAAGTTAGGGTTATGAATTAGGGATTTCTATGAATTAGGGTTTTTAAAATGGGTAAAAATTGGGGTGTTACAAATATACTGGTTTTGATGATATTAAGTGCATGTTTTAAAGGGGCATGATGTTTTAAGGGATGTTGTTAAGTAAATGGTTTTAAATGCATTGATGGTGTTTGTTTTTTATCACTCCTCACTAAGCCTTGTGTGCTTACGCTATCATTGTCCATCAATGCAAATAATTGAGGTCTTGGGAGGCATCAAGAAGCAAGGGGATCCTAGCAAGACTTGGTTTGCAAAGTATGTTTTGGATTTGACTATAATGAATAAGGGCAATGGGGTACTTGTTGTGTTTTGGGAGATGTTTTGTGGAACTCCCTGTTTGAGCATGTTTCTTTAGTTTCTCCTGGATTGTAAATGGCATTTAAGGATTGATTTTGGTGCGGGTTTGTCTTTTGGTATGTTGCTTGGATGAAAAACTAGGGAGCATGCCTATAGATTTCCTTTTGATGCATGAAGCGTTGTGGTGTAGTTAGATTGGTGATGCTAGCTGGCTTGTGATATGGTTGACATGTTAGTATTGTGTTATAACCATGTTGGGATGGTTTGAGTGTGGCAAATGTGACATTATAGGCCCAAGTGTACCGATATGCGGGGGACTGTATCGGTACGGCTAGGCAAATTCAGGCTTGTGGGATCGGTACAGGCCTTGTGTGTTTCGATACACCTAGGCAATTTTGGCCAGGTGTACCAATACGGGTATGGGTGTTTCAGTACGAATTATAGCCTCTGGAATCCTCTTTTTCAACTTGAACCCGCGTACCGAAACATCAATGGAGCTGTATCGGTACGGTCTGTAACATTTCAAATGTTAGGTAATTCAGTTAGGCGTATCGAAATATTGTGGTAGTGTACCAAAACGGGGTGTTTCAAACCGTATTGGTATGGGTTTACCCGTATCGATACAGATGGTCGTTAATTCTGTTTTTGTCACTTTGGGGCAGTTTTGCCTTCTTTGCATTCTAGTCCCTGAATCTTGCCAATGCAATTGTATGTGATGGAATGATCGAATTGAGCTGAAATTTGGAATGAAAGTTTAGAACAGGATTAATTAAAGGTTGGTAACTTAAAAGTGAGTTTTAATCCAAAAATTTTCTATATTTGCAAATTGGTCCCTAATTTGTAAATATGATCAATTGGATATCAAAATGATGCCTGATTGAGTTGGGGTTGCACCTAATGTCCTCATGAACATGTAGGGTTAATAATTGGCATCTAGATAAGATAAAAAGGAAAAAAATGGACCAGGTTTTGTTGAATATCTTCGGTTTGCTACGGCAAACCTAATGTAGCCTACTTGGTTCGGTTGGGCATCTAGGCCGAGTCAATGGGGTTACAAAATGTCTATGCAACCAAGGAAAAGAAATAGGTTGATTCAAGATGACAATACACCTCTTCTCTATCATTTCTCCTCTTAACTCTTTCCTTGCTCTGAGTACCGTCTTGTATGAGGTTCCTCGTCCTAAATCTACAGGGGGTGAACCACATGAATCTACTATAACCACATTAGTCCACATTTCTTGTTCAGTGACTCTTCATTTCGACATCAACAATTGGTGCGGTGAGCATGAAGATCCTACAGACCAAGATAACCAGTGATAGTGACGTTTTGGTGGTACTTTAGCACACCAGTCAAGGTGTTATCGAGGTTTTATGATCCTATGAAAGGGAGCTAACGGGCATAACTCAGACCTTCTACAATGTTTCCCCTACAAACCAACATGTACTAGAGAATAACTACTACTATTTAAAGCCTCCTATAAAGATGATAAATACTTTAGGAGAGACTATTAGACTTACTCTGCAAACGAATAGTCGATTAACTGTAACACCCTTAACGTATACTCGTAGACCGAATATACATTAAAGATGTTACAGAGTCGTTTAAAGAAATACTAACTTATAATAAAATTTTATATACATATAAATATTGTCTTTATTAATCTAACCCTTTTCTCAATTTTCTTGAAATCATAACTTAAGTGTAGTTGGCTAATTTCGACCCTGAATTAGTTTGTAAAACATATTAGTCAGTTATTAAAACGATAATGCAATTCGGGGTGAAAAATAGGTTCACGGCCTAGGTCCTTTCTTGATTTTAAAATCCTTATGCGATTACCGATAAATAAGAATTTAAACTGATTAAACACGATTTACTACCTTTTTAAGCTTACCGATTGTTCATATTAACAAAGTAAGCTTCCTTTCTACTTTAGTTTCTTCTTTCATATTACTAATACCTTATCTTGGTTTATCCATATATGATTCATCATTAAAACTGATCAATTATCTATCGTTTAATTTAATTTAATGCATCATATACTACCAGCGGATAAATAATTACATGCCCACTAGAGATTATCATAAGCTAGAATATCTTACTGATGTTTTGCATATTGTAACTTGATCAGTATGCTCAACTCCTCTTCAAGTACTCCATCTTAACCTACATGTGAATCAAACACACGCTAAGTTTTCACTTAGTGAGGCAATAAACAAAATTAATAATAATTTAAACTTATTAAACTTTATGGCTACATTTATATAGCATGATATATGCCAATGCATTAACTTTTATGTTGCATTAGTGATAACTTACTATATGCTAATATCATAATATTTTATTGTTTGTTCATTTATCATAATATGTCATTTATACCTCAATGCATGAACATATATATCATGTTACAAGCAAATGAATGTGCTTGTTCTATTCCTTTAACATCATATCACTACTTACCATTAATGTTAAACTTTTAAGTTTAACTTACTTACCATTTTCATGCCTAATAACATACGTTACCTCACATATACTAACATATATCAAAATTTTTCCCTTTTCATGTAACCTGTAAAAATCAACATCTCATATACATATGTTAGGCATGGTAAGTCACTTCAATATTCTCAAAAAATCTCTTGTTTCCCTTTTGAATCATATTAAGATTACTTATACCAATTCTTTATACCTTTAGCCCAAGAATTTTATATAGAGAGAAACTTAAGTATGCGAGATCGGTACTCCCAGAGTACTAGTCACCGAAGTGACGATAAATATATAGACACATAAAGTGCTGGTAATATATAGACACATAAGTGTCGGTATCATATAGACACATCAGTTTCGATATCATATAGACACATAAGTGTCGACATCATATAGACACATGAGTGTTGATATCATATAGACACATAAGTGTCAGCATCATATAGACACATAAGTGTCGTTAAACATATAGATCCTAAGATTAGTGTGCAGCTACACGCAGTTCCAGACTGCTAGACCTCTAATGGCATGCCACTATACTGCAACTCTCTATAATATAATTTTATGTATAGAGAGAAACTTAAGTATGCAAGGTTCGTACTCCTTGAGTACTAGTCATCGAAGTGATAATAACTTGTAGAAACATAAAGTGCCGAAAACATATAGACACATAAAGTGCCGGTAAACATATAGATTCGAAGATCGGTGTATAGCTACACGCAATCCCCAAATTTTTCCAAAGTTTATACTTTAACCCCAAAACTTTCAAAATTTACATTTTGGTCACTATCCAAAAATTTGGGATATTACATTAACTAATTGCTCTATAGATAGCATATTCATTGTTTTAGATGGATGATTGAATGGTGTAATCGTTATATAAATGCGTGAATACATCATTTTGATGGATGATTATTTGGATAAGTAAATAAATATGTGAAAGTATTGAAAATGTTTACCTCTCTGAATGCTTACGTATGCTTTCGCATTTCCATTCTCCAACTTTATTCATTCCATCAAGAGAATTATTCGATGCCTCTGCCCATTCAATGTTCTGGCATTGTGTTTTTCTCTAAGGGAGATGAGATGCCCGCACTTCTGTTTCATGAATGACACTTGATATGTAAAAGTACAAATGCATGCGTACTATCTTGAAAGACATCGACTGTACAGGGATGTAGAGGATAGCCTACGCCCATTCAATACATGTAGTATTGTGCCTTTGTCCAAGGGCATTGAGATGCCCATTTGTGTTTGGAAAGACACCTGATCTGCAAAAATGTGGATGCCTTCTCCGACAGGTATTGCCTCAGCTTATTCAACACTATATATTCTCACACTTTTGTGTCTCGAAATACACCTGATCTACAAAAGTGTGGATGTCTGCTCAGGCAAACATTGCCTCTACTAATCCGACATTCAATGCCTCGTTAATAAAATAAAAGAAGATGCATGTTCAGAAATTATAGACAATATCGAGATGAACGTAAAAAGTTAACAGCCTTCGCCTAGTCAATACATGCGGTATTGTTCCTTCCTCCAAAGATGTTGTGATGTTCACACTTCTGTTTCTCGAATGCACATGATCTACAAAAGTGTGGATGTCTGCTCAGGCAGATGTTGCCTCCGCTAATCTGATGTTAAATGCATCGTTGATCATTACAAAATGGAGATGCATGTGCGGAGTCACAGATGATATTGCCCTACATGCTTTCACTATTTTACAAAATAGAGATGCATGAGCGGAGTCACAGATGATATTGCCTTACATGCTTTCACTATTTTGATTCTAAATGCACCGTTAGTCATAAATAAATTGGAGGCCTAGACCCGTTTTATACTTTGGCAACACCTTCTCTACAAGGGTGGAGATGAATATTGTCATTTTTAGAATATTACTCAACATACCTTCAACTGACCAGACTATAAAGGTTATTACGTGGAAACTGGGTCTATCTCTGTCAACTCATCCATAGGCTGTCAGAGGGCCTAACACCATCCAAATACTGACAGCCCAAGGAACTATAAATGCCCAAGCAACCAAGAAAGAGAAATGTGCTGAATCGAGAGGGCAGTACCTCTCCTCTCCATCATCTCTCATCTGAGCTCTTTCCTTGCTCTAACCACCGTCTTGTATACGATTTTCCCCCAAATCTATAAAGGTGAACTGCCTAAATCTACCACAACCACCTTGGTCTACCGTCTCCACTTCTCTTGTTTGGTGACACTTTATTTCGACATAAACATATATATATATATATGAAGGGTGTATGTGGGTGTGGGTGTGTATATAACACCCTGATCCACATCTGATGTACTATATTTGGGTCACCCAAAAACTGACCCATCAAATTTCCAATTTAAAATCACAAGTTTAGCCATCATTTAAAAGCATTAAACATCCATAGATTAAAGTAATTAAATAAGCGTTTAAATAAGTTTATAAAAAAGGAGCTCCGAGTTTAAAACACTGTAAACCAAAATAATATTTCAAATAGAATTACAGACTCAACAATGGTAGGGTTCTATGAGTACATTAGCCCAAACTAAAATAACAAGTATTGTACTCTAAACCGAGCGTGGTGGTAGGAAATCCTCGTTGATGTGCTCCTCCAAAGGGTGGCCTGTCAACCTATGCACAGAAAACAACACATCCGCATGCTGAGCTAACAAAGCTGAGTGGAACATTTCTACTCTACCACTATTCATGATTATCATAAAATAAGCATGCAAGATAGATATAGCTTAGAGAGCATAGATAAGATTTTTCGATCAATGAGTTATCATCTAGCCTACTCTAGCTAGACGTTCTTAGATCACCTATCTCATGGCATCAACTAGTCTACAAGAAGTCTTACGAGTTCCACCATACTTTACCATACTCGAGGTCACATAGCCCATCAAGTTACTCGAGCTCACTTAGCCCATTGAGTTAATTTATACTGTACCCTGGTCACTCAACCATCGGGTATATAAGATATCATCTACATTATCTACACAACATACATAATAAATCCATACATTATCTATATAATTGCCAATGAAACCCTACTTTACCTGTGCTCACACAACCGTCGGGTTACCCGTGCTTACATAGCCGTCAGATTAGAAAGACTATACTCGGATCACCATAGCCACGGATACGTCCTAGATATACTTGGATCATATTAGCCACAAGTAGTCTTTACCTGAGGTCACTCAGCCTATCAAGTTGAGCTTACTCAGCCCAACAAGTTTATTACCTCATCCAGATCGCCATAGCCAAAGATAGGTTTCTAACCGCACCCAGATTACTCAGCCCATGGAGTACGTTAGATGTACTTGATCACTCAGCCCGAAGTACACATCCCCTTAGTATAAGTACCGTAGTACTGACTCTTAGGACATTCAGATTCCTTTACAACAACCATAAGATAATACATTCTCCTCGAGTATTCATAAACCTCACGAAGAGGTAAGCGGCACCAAGCCAAGCTATCAACAAATGCCCCCAAGGCATGACATTAACCATCATGGTTATATCGATTCATCATTGCTAAGCTATTACACGTTATTCTCATTCATGAGGGTTAAATCCCGGTTTCTCAGTTTTACAATTCATTTGTTCACCCTAGAAGCCCATTGGACCATAGCCCTCGACTTATCAACCCCTCAAAATCAATTTCAGCATTTACGGGCAGATTGCCCAGTAAGTACCGATACCCAACATCGCGTACCGATACGCCTCTCTGGGTACCGTTACCCACACCAGACGTACCAATACTTAGCTTCACATGAAGGGGTTGACCGTTGACCTCGTACCAGTACACAAGGGTCGTGTACTGAAACCCAACCTGTACTGATACTCCTACACGCGTATCGATACATCTTTTTGCTACTAGAATTCTGGTAGAACAGGGGGTATAGATATCCTTATTAGGCATACCGATACGCCCCTCTATTACTTTCCTATGTTCATCGTATATAACACAGGTATAGGTACGGGCTCCCCGTGTACCGATACTTAAGCCCATAAATAAATTCCAAGGCTCGGGAAATCGCTTCCCAAGCCCCCCAAAATGTAACCTTTAACCCTTTAACTTAATCCTACATCTTATGGGAGTTGATTAAATTGGTTTGCTACCCTTTTTACTCTCTATTAACATTTAATCCGGGTTCCACCATTAATAAGGCTCTAAGCTATCAAACACCCAACTTAAGCAACAATAAACCATAACATCAAACAAGGCAATCACTTTATGATCTTCATGAAGAATAGGAGTCAGAGATGTACTGACCTTGAGCAACAAACCCGAATTTAGCTCACCCAACCACTTTACTCAAGCTTTCTCCTTGCTCCAAGCTTAAAGAAGCTTTCCAACACCTCCACCCCCACACAAACATGGAAATGAAACAAGGCATGAAACAAATGTTAGGGGAAGGCTTAGCTACGAATTTGCACCCACAATTTCAAAGGAAACCCCTTAAAGCTTTGAATCCCAAAAACCCATAAATGAGAAGCTTACCCTTTTTCCACAAAAATATTTTCATGAAGCCCTTGAAGAGGAGATTAGAAATCCATGAATCTTAAATTTTGGATGAGAAGTTTGGAGTATCAAGTTTGCATTTTTAGTGTTGGGAACAAAGCTTGTTTGAGGAGGAAAGATGGGTGTGGAAAAGGGTGTAAGTGATGATATCACAAAACCCACCCCTTTGTCCCCTAAAAACCCACGTGAAGACAAAATTGAATTAAGGGAGATCAGTCTTTATTTTGAAAAGTGGTCAAATTCCAACATAGAACCTTCCACTTTCACCCTTGTCACAAATTGGTCACTATCCAAGCCCATAAAGCTCAATTCTTAACCAATAGGACCCAAACTTGGCCCAAAGGTTCTCAATACCCAATCTAGCATGAACTCCATAACTCGGGTCAACGCCCAAACGTTGACTCGAAAATTCGGGTTGTTACAATTTGGGTTAGGATCCACTTACACTATGTAAAACTCAAGTGGTTTTACACTAATTCATGGTCATTAGATGTGTGAAATGGATAAATGAGATTAAAAGTTGAAATAAGAAAATTTTCAAGGATGAAAAAAGGAGTGTTGAATCTCCTTATCCATTTCATCTATCCAATGATTATGAAATAATGTAAAACCAATTGAGTTTTACATAGTATAAGTGGATGCTATCCATATATATAATTTAAAAAATTTAATCTCAAACAATGAAAATTCCTAGCACTCCTACCTCAGTTGTTCTCAATATGATACAAGCCGAACAACATCTATTAATCTGTTTTTGTTTTTGTTTGAACCAGAAATGAAATAACAAGCTAAAATGGTCGGTCTTAGCCTCTATTATTCTGTTTAGCCATTTTGGTTAATAAAACCATATTGAATTGTTATTTTTTTTAGTTTTCTTGAATTCAAATATGCTTTGAGCATTTTAGCATCCCTCTAAACCCTAAGGTGACAGAAAAAAATATTTTTCCCCATTTAGGGAACAATTTAATTGCAGTGGAATTTGTTCACTGCCCTATTCTATTCATGTATTCTTATCGTCTGCATGAGTAGGACAATGCAATTGATGTTAAAAAAAGACTACAATTTAATTGAGAAAGAAATATAATAGAAAAAATACGTAAAATTAACGTGATTTGATTTATTGAACCAACGGTCATGGAATTATAGAGATTTTCACTATGTTTTACAATTATACTAAATTATTTCTTAAAATCAGTCTGTTTAGTTCTAGAAAACATTTTTTTATTTTTTTTATTTTTATTTTTAAAAAATATTTTTTAGTTTTCTAAAAACTAGAAACACATTTTATTAGTAGAAATAAAAATTTGTTTTCAAAAATGAATAAATAAATAGTTACTTATTAAATAATTAAATTAAAATATAATTGTTAGAAAAATATTATTATATTAAAAATAAAATATGATTAAATAAGCTAAGTTCTAAAATTGACTAAAAGAATTCGAATTCAGGTTAAATAGAGTTAAAATTTAAAAATCTTGTTTTCATCCTTTTCACTTTTTAGTAACATTTTCAATGAAAATAGTGAAAACATTTTTATGCTTTCACTCATTTTTGTTTTCATTTTCTAAAATTAATTCTTAAATTTTAGAACCAAACACATTTTCTTCAGCATTTTCTATTTTCCAAAAAAAATGAAAATGACTTGTATTCTCTAGGACCAAACACAAGTATTTGATCTTGTTTTAGACTTGTTTCGGTTCTTATGTTGTACATTTGAACAATTCCTATCTAGGTGAGGGAAGGATAAATTTGCTCATAATAGGTATTCAACTTACAACATAGGGGAGAGATGAGAGTGTCAACTGAGAATTTTTAACCAATTGTTCTAAAAATAGTTGACCTATGTTTTACGCTACTTAGGTGGTCTTAATATTTGATCGTTTTTTTTCTAATTTAACCGAACATCTCATATGATAGTCGAACTGATCGACAAAATTGATTTAATTGAGATTATAAATAACTTAACCGCAAAAACCGAAGTAATTTAATCGAAGTTAATCCAATTTATACTGTTCCCTACTAGCTGCCCACACAAAAAGCCCGACACCATTTGTTTTTGTCATTAATGGTGTTGAAATTTTCTTAAAATCCTATATGTTGTTGGTATAATATTTTCTAGTCAAAGAACAAATTCCACAATGGATGGTTCTTGAAGACACGTTGGAGAGAATAGATGAAAATTCCATTCCTAAAGCTATATATATTATTATATCACACAATAGACAATACACATACATTTGAAAGATCCATTTGGCAATTCGTAACCCACATATATTTGAACGGTGGGTGAAAGCAATTGGAATCAGTTTTAATTCCGAACTCAATTAGCGGTTTTAATGGGAAATGGTGTTTATCCTAATAGATACAGATTCGAATAATTTTGTCTGCAATATATATGTTATCAAATAATTAAGAAAAAATATAAATATATATTATCTTATAATAATCTTAAAACTCTTAAAAAATCAGTTTTAATTCCCGAGGAGGAAGAAGATGAGTGAATGCTCTAGGCATCTCATCCCATCTCATCCCATCCCATCCCATCCCATCCCATCATTTGTTCAAATTGGGCAATCTGAATATTCTATTAATGCAGCAGCTGGATGCTTATATGGGAAGCTCTACTTTCATCTACCCCACGCATGTTGATGTTGGGCATTATTGTTTCACTCTTCTTAAACATAAAAGATGTTGGCATCATGCATTATATCACACTCAAATATTTGACCTTCCTCAGAATCTTTATGCTCTGATGTACAAGCGAAATTCTAAGAATGTTCACTAAAATACGCTTCTAAAACGATTCACAATTTTTTTTTTTTAAAAATATATGATAAAATGTTAAAAAAAATTAGTTTAATTACCGGTACCTGATTGATTATCTGACTAATTCAAATCAGATTTTGTAGAAACTCAATAGCTATTTAGGGCTTTTAAATATCTTGATACATTTTTAATGAACCCAAATGAACTGAAAAAGGATAGAATGGTTTTTTCAAAGAATGTTAAGCTTCATATTAGGGGTGTTTATCGAGCGAGTCGATCGTGAGTTAAGTAGTGCTCAACTCGTGCTCGTTAAAAAATCTTGTTGCTCGACTCACCGCTCATTAAGCTCGATAAAATTTTGCCTGACTCGTGCTCGTTAAAAAATCTCTTTGCTCGTTTAGCCCGCTAAAATCTTTACTTTATTTTTTTAATATAGGTAAAATTTAGTGATACTATTAGAGCTTAATACAAACACAAAAATTCAGAAAAAAATGTGAGGTCTGAATAGATAAATAAACGAACCTGTCATGACCGAGTTAGAGATGAAGTCGATATTCGAGTATGAGACTCTTTTTAGTTTCTCAACAATCTTCGATGAACAACAAAGGAGAGAATGCGTTAGGAATCTCATAGTTTTAACTTTCAATCATAATTTTTACATGGGAAGTGAAAACCGGAGACTTTCCCCTTTTCTACTTTCAATCTCGGGGTTTTAACTTTCAATCATATTATTATAATTTAACTTCTTATTAATACACATTAATTTTTTTAATTCTCGGGAAATACAAAACTTTTGGAAATTTGAAGCCAAAATTTTATGGGTAAATTACTTAGCAATTCATTGAACTTTTCTAGAGTTTTCACCTAGTATCTAAACTTGTTGGAACATAAAATTTTGAAGGTAGCCACCAAAAAATCATAAAAGACTTTATAAAAAAAATAACGAGATGCTCATAAACTTATCGAGTCGAGTTGGGCCTTGCTCGATTTGACTCGCTAATATCTCGAGTCGAACTTGATTTCGAGTCGAGCCTTAACCGAGTTTTGATCGAGTCAAGCTCGAGTTGTTTCCGAGCTGCTCAACTCAATAAGAACCCCTACTTCATATCATAGGTTTTTAAGGGCATAAAGCAAATTTCGGTAGCAAATAAAATAATTAGACTTTATAAAGAATTCAAACTCTGAGTTATTTCCAATTTGATCTCGAATGAAATTCGATTTCTCATCGATTCGTTGGACAAGCAAGGACTCAACTCAAATTCTAGTAAACAAGCTTCCATTCTCTTGGATTCGAAGATAAGTGTTCATCACTTTCAAGGCTGCAAAATAGAAGAGATTTATTTTATATAGGATTTTAGAATTCAAATCAAATATCGAATAAAAATAAAAATAAGACAATATTCATGGTTGGTTTGAAGAAGATGAGGAGTCAACCAAGAAGAGTCCATGGTTTTCGCTGGCAACTTTCAGGTTTCCAGCGTCAGAATCAGAGTGACAGTCATCAGTTTTTGGGATCATTTGGTAGTGATAAAGTGCAGTCAAAGAGTGACAGGAGTTTCAGACCTATTAGGGATCGTTCGAATGGAGTTTCGGTCTTTGTTAACTATGTGAGTAAACGTACTCATCAATCGTCTCTACGTGAAGCCTTCTCAGCCTATGGAAGAGTCACTGTTGTCTATATTGCTTATCTCAATGTAACACCCAGATTTTAGAATTTGAGGGTCAGTTTAACCCAGAGCATGGCTTCGTGTTTAGGAGGATGAAGGGTGAACAAAGGAGTAATTTCTCCCTTTTAGAAGGAAAAAGGTTGACCTCCCATTTAATTTCTGCAAAAAAGAAGAGAGAGTGAGATCATCTTGTTCCCCTTTGCTCCATCTATCTCTTCTTCTTCCTTTTATCTTGCACCCATGTTAAAGGCCTAACCTTTGTTTGATTGAAGCAATATTTCTAATTGTAAGCTTCAGATAAGTTGTTCTGCTTTCAAGGATATACGAATCAAGGTAAAGATTGTTAGAAATGGTGGAGGAAGGCGTTATTGGGTTTAGTGGGGGCTTTATGAGAGATGGGTTAAAAGTGGCTTTAATCTCATTTTTCCAGCCCTAAGAGTAAGTTTAGTTGGATTTCTTATCTCTTACAAGTTGATACTTCTTTTACAACTCTCTTGTGTAGTAAAAGAGGTTGAGAATTCTTCCAAGCAGCTTGGGAAGATGTAACGCCCTGGTTTTTGGCCTAGCAGTTTTGAGGCTTATTAGACGGTCAGGTGGACCGGGTTAGTGATTCGAGTCAAATTTGGGATCGTATATTTTTTGATAAGATAAAAATATGGAAAATGGTTAGAAATCATCTTTTAATATATGATTAATATTGGTGAAATTAATTTTGGAAAATGAAATTTGGAAGTGTGACATTTTGGCTAGTGACCAAAATGCAATTTTTGAAAACTGTTTTTAAAGGTGACTAAAATGAAAATGATCAAATTCTTAGAATTCTTAAGGAGATATTTTACCAAGTTTTTGCTGGTGATTTCTCCCTTCAATTAAATCATTTTAACATGTGTTTTAAAGGATAATAAAAAGAGATTTTGGATATTAAAATTGGTTATTAGTTTTAATGAAATTGACGTAACTTTTCTCTCAACTTTTCTCTCCACTTCTTTTCTGCCAAACACTCAAGTTTTCATCAAAAACCAGAGGTGAGAGATCAATTTTACTTAGATTCTTGATCTACAATTGATTATTTAACTTTGTTTTACAAAACCTCATTGAAATCTTGTGTTTTCCTAGCTTTAAACAAGCCAATTGAGGGAGAAATCACACAATAGGGGTAAGGTCCATGATCTCCTCTATTGAATGGTTATTTATTGATATTCCCAAGTGTTTGATCCTTGATTTATGGTTTATAATCTGATTTTGTGTTTTTATATAGATTTAATTGGGTAAAATTGATGAAATGATGAAAGATTCGAATTGAATATGATTTCCAGTGTTATGGATTGTTTTTGAAAATATTTTGGATGTTAAATGGTGTTGATAATTCAATTTTATTAATGGAATCCTGAAACTCTTGAATCTCTATTTGTTTAGGTTGTTAAAATTATGTTCTTGTGGTGTTGTTGTGGCTGTATGTTTGCTGGAGGTGTAAGGTTGCTTTGGTTATGCTTTTAGGTGTTAATTTATGATAAATGTGATGTTAGATTGATAGGTTGTGGTTGAAAAGGGTTGGATAATGTTTTCGGTTGTTGTGGTTGGGTAATTGTGAGGTGAATGTAAGATTCCATGAGGATCGGTTGTTGCAATGTTATAAATGCATTGAGATGCATTAATTCTCTGTTGTAATGTGGTTAAAACAGAGGAGATGGATCCAGAAGAGATTGGTGAAGCTTTGGAGGCTTCGGATGCATGTTTTCACGTCGACGAATCAAGGTTTCGCATATTGGTTAGTGAGAACGTGAATTCCAGCTTTGGAATGTTTTAAAGGTGGTTTATGGGCGTTTAAACTTAGCTTGATATGCTGGTTTAAACTCGAAAGTAAGTATAAAGTGGTTTTCTCTCTCGATCGTGCTAGTATGATATGGTTTAATGCACTTGTTTTGATTTATATAATACCTATTGTTAAAGCATGTTTTAAAGTATGTGAAATACTGTTTTTAAGCATGAAATGAAGAAGGATGCACATGGTAAGTGATCCGTGTAAGTATATGGTTTATACTTGTATTTTAAAGCATGGTTGTTGCTTTGGAAAATTGGTTTGGTTAATGCTTGTTGAAAACATCAAGGTAAATGGTAAATGGTTAATTATATTGGTAAGTGATGTGGTTTTAAAATTGTTATCGGATATAGTTGGCCGGCCGTAGGATTGATAGTGCACTATAATAAGTCGCCTTGGATGTTGAGGGGTTTTATACGGTGTAATGAATACTCCATCCAAGTACCCTAACGGTCGATGGGTTATATGGTATCGTAAACTCCCGTTAGTGGGTTATACATCTACCGATGAGTGGTGTTGAGGGGTTTATATGGTGTACCGAATACTCCACCACGGGTGTCACAACAGTGGAGGGATTTATGTGTACCGAAAACTCCGTGTGTGAACCTTGTGTTACCGGTGATAATGTATGAAGTGTTGGGTAAACACTTGTTGAATCCATGTATCCGATGAACTCTTTTGGTTAATGATCACTTGTGAGCCAATATAATTGTTGATGTATCATTGGAAAGTTTATGTTGTATAATGTGATTTATACATGTTTACTCTTTAAGCTTTGCATATGGTTGTTATGCATGGGGAGGCTTAAATTGAGGTTTAGCAATGGAACTTGTTGTTGGTTAATGATACATGTTGTACGTTTACTCTTTAAGCTTTGCATATGGTTGTTATGCATGGGAAGGCTTAAATTGAGGTCTAGCAATGGAATTTGTTGTTGTAAATGATTCATATTGCATATGGTTTACTATGCTGGTTTTTAAGGATGAAAAGTGCATGTTTTCAAGGCATGATGTTTCAATGGTAATGTTTAAATGATGTTTAAAGAATGATTGAAATGAGATTTCAAGGTTTTGTTGAAAAATGGTTTTAAATGCATTGATGGTGTTTTGGTTTTGAGCACTC
Organism: Hibiscus mutabilis; assembly: GCA_019671005.1. Lineage (NCBI taxonomy): Eukaryota > Viridiplantae > Streptophyta > Magnoliopsida > Malvales > Malvaceae > Hibiscus > Hibiscus mutabilis. The sequence continues at coordinate 13,996,934 of CM033737.1, read as the reverse complement.
CTCACTAAGCCTAGTGTGCTTACGCTCTTTTGTCCATCAATGCATAGAATTGAAACTTGGAAGGCAGCGGGGAGCAAAGGATCGGTACAAGGCTTGGTAACCAAAGTATGTTGGAACTAGACTATAAGTAATAAGGGCAATGGGGGTTTCTGTTGTTATTTAAGAGATGTTTTATTGAACTCCCTATTTGAACAAGTTTGTTTGGTTGCTCTTGAGTTGTAAATGGTCTTTATGGTTTATTTTATGTGATAGTATGAAGTTTGGTGTTTTGCTTGAATGGTTATATAGGAAGCATGCCTATAGATTTACATTTGATGCAAGATGCCATGAATCGATGTTGAATCTATGATGTTTTGATGTGGTTTGAACCCTGAGTATGTTGGATGTACGTTAGATGCATGTTAGGGTGGCTCGATTTGGCTGAAAGTATATTTAACCAGCTGAAATGGACATTACATGTCCAAGCGTACCGGTACGGGTGTCTCCGTTTTGGTACGGGTAAGACATTTCAGGCTTAGCGTACCGGTACGCGGGAAATTATTTTGGTACGACTAGGAAGAAAACAAGCTTGGAATTTCAATACGGGCTTGAGTGTACTAGTAAAGATTTATTCTACTGGAATCTACTTTTTAGAATATAACTCGCGTATCGAAATATAGGTAGGCATATCAAAACGGTATACGGTGTATCAAAACGGGGCATTTTTATATGAGACATCGTATCGGTACGGTTTCTCGCGTATCGATACGGTTGTCTGTTATTTCAGTTAATATCATGGAAGTGAAGTTTTGTTTTCTTTCATTTTGGTCCCTGAATGTCGTGGATGCAATTAGATGAGTTTGGCTGATCGTATTAAGCTGATTTTTGACATGTAAGCATAAAATATATTTAATTAAAGGTTGGTAACTTAAAATTGGGAAGTCCCTGTATATTACTAAAATTGCAGTTTAGTCCCTAATTTGTGTTTGTATCCAATTGGATATCGATTCGATGCCCGATTGAGTTGAGTCCCCACCTGTGAACACTATGTACATGTAGAAAAGTAGTAATGCATATAGACAAGATAAAATAAAAAAATGGATGCGTTTTAGGTTTCGTCTTCTCAGTTTACTTTGGTAAACCTATTATAGCTCGCTCGGTTCGGTCTGGCGACTAGGCTAGGTCGAGGGGGTTACATTTGGTGGTATCAGAGCCAGTTTGCTATGCACGGTGATTTTAAAATGCACGTTGATTACTTTATGCCATGTTGGGGTAAATATAGGAAACCTTTGCCTTATTATTATAGTCTAAAATGTTATGATTTTGAAATGGAAGTCTTGGATCCTTGCTCGAAGTTGGCCTGATTTAATTTTGTTTTGAAATGATTATCATACTTTAGAAAATGTGTTGTGATACGACCAAGAGGAGAAATAAGAATTAGCGTGATGTTGTTGCCTTTGGGTAATGAGTGAGGAGAGTGTTGTGTCTCTTGGGGGTTTGTACCCCGAAGTATATACCACATGTGCCGGTTGAGCCAGTGTTGGGTGATATGATGACTTGCTATAGGCGATGTTTTGAGCTTTTAAGTTGTTTTTACTGGAGTACGTGTGTTTGCACCGGCAATTGGGCAAACGAGGTAGCCGTTGGAATATCTCTGCAATTGGGAGGAGTTGAGTACCATGGGGTGTCATTGGAGGCATCTGAGTTTGGGATGGCCAATGTTATCTGGCTTCAGATCGGATGGGGTGTATTGGTACCCGTAAGTTGGGATATGTTGAATCTCTGTTGTAAGGTGATATTCTTAGTTTGTGGACAACTTTATCTACAGGCGTGGAACCCCGTGAGGTGGATTAGGAGTCTTTCCATGATGTATTTAAGAAAAAGTGTCTGGGTTTAGACACTTGGATAAAAAGGAATGAGAGTTTATGGCTTGGGTTTAGGGCTGTGTGTATGTGGTTGAGTTTAGGGTACAGACTGCTCGGTTGAGCCGGTATGCTCCTGAACGGGTACCGGTAGGGAGGTATTGCTATCACCAATTCTGTTATGAATTGGAGCAAAGTGTTAAAGTGTACATGTTGGCTTCTGGTTACACCATCAACGACGTGTTGGTACACGAGTGAAGTACGTCGAGCAGAACCTGGGTTTATTGGTTTAGTGTGGGAGATTCTATCTTTGGCAAGGGAAATGTGGATTCTAGTTTCGGTAATGTTCAATTTAAAAAGAGGTGTGATAAAAGATATCGCTCTAAGTTTAGGCGAGGAGATAATAGTACTGGGTGAGGACCGTGTGGTCAGAGTATCCAGACTAGAACAGTATTTAATGCATGTTGGGTATGTGGATTGTCTGATCTCATGAGGCGATATTATCCGCATTTGATGTGTAGAGTGTGAACCCCTATGCTTGTGGTTGTTGATGGTTGTGAGAATTATAATTTGGATGATCGTCTCGTGGGTATTTTTTGTGCGAATGCAGGGGACTGGTTCTCTCAGAGATATGGTTGTTGTGGAACGGGTGTTTGAAATTGCCCTTTGGTGATTTAAATCCTGAGGTTGCGATTTCCACGGGTTTTGATGTAATTCTGGGTATGAATTAGTGGCTGGATCAGGGAGTTATGGTTGGTTTTAGATCCTAGCGAGTTCCTTGAAACTTACTGATGATTATGAGGTGGTAATGATGAGCGAGAATGTTAAATTCTGGTTTAATGTTGTTTTGGCACTGGGAGCGAGCCGTTTGATAGATCCTTGGTTGCAAGGTATTCCTAGCCTATGTTATGAATTCAGAGTCAAATGATGTACGTGCTCACGATATTCGGGCGGTATGTGATTTCCTGGGTATTTTTGAGGGAATGGTCGAGTTTTCCATTAGATTGAGGGGTCGAGTTTGACATTGAGTTGTGTGAAAATGCAGCCTCGGTATCTATTGCTCCCTATGCATGGCTCGAGGGAGTTGCTTAATCAAGGCTTTGTTAGGCTTGGTGTTTTGTCGGAGGGTTACTTCGTGTTGTTGTGGAAAATGAGGATGGCACGATGCAAATGTGCATGGGACTTTGGTAGCTGAACAAGATGATGTTCTGTTGATCAGTTTAGGGATGTTTCAGTGGTTTATAAGTTTGGCTTGGGTCCGGGCGTTATCTGTTAAAGGTAAAGGATATGTTGGTGTTTAGATTTGCCTTCTGTAAGGGGTGCGGCGGTATGCATTTTGAGGTTATGTCGTTCGGGTTGACTGGTGCATGGGTTGTGTTCATAGTTTTGATGAGTCGGGCAGTCCATGAATTTTAGATCAGTTGGTTGTTGTGTCTATTGGTGGTCTTTCCGTGTACAGAAGCGCTGAAAAAGGTTGTGATCGATAGGTATGGATGGTTTAGTAGGCTTTTGGGGAGAAGTGAATGTTGCTCCTCGTTTGGGAAGTACGAGTTTTGGGTATGTTGCTAAGAATTCTGGTTCTGAGAATGTTATTAGTAAGTGTGAATAGATAAACATACACAGTGCAAAAACACTTATATGTATATGTAAATATGTCAGTACATGTATACATTTGTGCATAACATTAGAGGTTTTGCATACATACACATAGACATCTATGAGGGCATATAAGTGATCATGCATACATATGTTCACACTTACGGATGACTAATCGAAAACCAATAGAGTAATGGTATAGGCAAGGTAATGTATGGAGGTGGTTTTGGTAATATGGTTCATGAGATTTTGGCTTGTGTTAGTTCTTGCGCAACCAAAGTTAGATTTGGCAGTTTGTGGGTTGGTTAGATCCAGTTCTTAGCATCGAGAGTTGTTGAGGTTGTAGTGTTGCAGGTGAAGTTGTGGTTTATACATCTAGATAGTTACCGGTGCACGAGCTCTTTTGTCCTACGCATGATGTGAGGCTTGCTGCGATGGTGGTTGTTTAAATGTTTTGGAGACATTAATTCTATGATGAGAAGTGTGTCGTGTACACAGATCATGTGTGGTTAGGGAAAAAATGAGTGATGATTTGAGTTTTTTACGACTTGGATGGTTGGAGTTGTTTAAGAGTTATAGTTTGTTGGTTGGATATCGTCCGAGATGCTTTGTTTATGAGGGTTGCAGTGGAGTTGAGGATGTTGTTTACGCAGTTGGGTATGACACGCGATGGAGGTTTGATGCCGAGTTGCAAGTGAAGTCATTTTGGCTGTCGTTGTTTAGAGGAGAGTAACGGTGTGATGATACATCAGTACCGCATGTTCAGGTTATTAGGAGAAAGAAATCCAATGGATTTTCACGATAAATGTGATAGGGTGTTGTGTTTTAAAGATCGGAAGGTGGTGTCTCGTGGTGTTGAGTTGAGGTGTATGGCTTTGATGGAGGAGCATGCCAGTTCTTGTGTTATGTATTCCGGTAATATCAAGATATATCAAGGTTTGAAAAGGGATTCCTGTTGGGATGGTCTAAAGGAAGATAATGTTGATTTTGTTGTTCGATGCATGGTATGTTAGCGAGTGGAAGCTGAGAATCAGTTTTCTTTTAGGCTGTTGCAATCATTGAGGATATCAGAATGGAGGTAGGAAAGAATCACCATGGATTTTGTGCATGGGTTGCCTTTGACACCGACCAAAAAGGATTTCCTTTGGGTGGTTGTTGATTGAGTTGCGAAGTGTGAGCAGCTTTGTGGCTATGCTGGTGATGTATGTTTTGGAATAAGTGGCAGATTTGTATATTTCTGGGTTAGTGCACTTGCACAATGTGCCTGAGTCTATAGTTTTGGACGGAGATCCATGGGTTATAGTGAGATTCTAGGGGTGTTGCTTGAGCTTGATTGCATGTGCTTCATATTTTTCCCAGATGGATGGTAGGTTAGAGCATTAAATACAGGTTTTGAATGATAAGTTGGGTTGTGTATCATCGAGCTCCAGGGAAAGTGTGAAAGGCACATGCCTTTGGTAGAGTTTGCTTTAATGGCAATTATCAGGTAAGTGTATGGGTGGCACCATTCAAGGCGTTGTGTGGTTGAAGGTGTCGTACGCCCGTGTGTTGGGCTGAGATTAGGGAAAAGTATGTTCCCATGCCTTATGTGTGGAAAAGCACCAGTGAGAAGGTGAAGTTGTTATGTAAGTGCTTGAGAGCAGTTTTGGATCGTCAGAAATTCTACACGAATTTGAGGCGTAGTGTTTTAAAGTGTGTTGTTGATGGTCAAATGATCATGATGGTATCGCCTTGGAAGAAGGAGATGCGTTTTGTAGACCATATAAGTTTGTTGGGCGTGTGGGTCCTGTTGCTTATTGTTTGAGGTTATCTCCTATGTTGGAGGGGTTTCATGATGTATTTTATATGATGGAGTTGCGAAGGTATCGGTTGGATTTCCTCGCATGTTGTGCCGGTGAAAGGCATTATGTTGAGATCTGATTTATCTTGTGTGAAGGGTCCATATAGATCCTTGTTGCCAGCGGTAGGGTTCTGCGTGGTATAATGGTTACCTCTGAGCAAATTTCAAGGATGAAATTTCTAAAGTGGGGGGGGAGTTGTAACGCCCGGTTTTGAGCCTAGCAATTTTGAGGCTTATTAGACGGTACGGTGGACTATGTTAGAGATTTGAGTCAGATTCGGGACCGTATATTTTTCGGTATGATAAAAAATATAGAAAATGGTTAAAATCATCTTTTAATATATGATTAATATTGGTGAAATTAATTTTGGAAAATGAAATTTGGAAGTGTGACATTTTGGCAAGTGACCAAAATGCGATTTTTGGAAACTATTTTTAAAGGTAACCAAAATGAAAAAGATCAAATTCTTAGAATCCTTAAGGAGCTATTTTACCAAGTTTTTCCTGATGATTTCTCCATTCAAATAAATCATTTTAACATGTGTTTTAAAGGATAATAAAAAGAGATTTTGGATATTAAAGTTAGTTATTTGGTTTTAATGAAAATTGGCATAACTTTTTGTTAGGATAATCAATCAATGTAGATGGTGGCCATGAGGGGGTGAATTGGCAATTTTAAACTTTTGGAAGCAAATCGAAAGAGATAGACAGTGAGACACAAGGATTTATAATGGTTCAAGCTTCTAACAAGCTCTATGTCCACTACCTTAGCTTCCTACTAAGGATTTTCAACAATTTCACTATGAAATTCTTCCCCTTTATAGGCTTAGGAGGCAACCGTTACAAGTTCAAGCTTTCTACCCTAAGCTTTGAACAATTCACTCTAAATTAAAAAGAAAGAAGATTGGCAAATAAAATATCCTCACAAGATACAAGATACAAATTTGTCCCACTTAAAATTTCTTACAACCCCAAACTTGAAACAAAGATATACAAAGGAATTACACAAGTTGGGTGTACAAGATAAGACTCTAAAAGCACAAAGGGTTAGATTTTGCTTGATTGCTTGAATGTTGATCAAAGTACCTTCATTAGTTGTTGCAGCAGCATTGGAGTCTTGTATTTATACCCTCTCATTGATTTCTAGCCGTTTGGATGGTTGGAGCATTGAATATAGCCGTTGGAGGGATTCTTTCCCGCAATAAATGCTGTATGCCAACCAATCGTATCGACACACGTAGGCCCGCATCGATACCTGTTGCAAGAAAAATATAGCCATTGTGTATAGGCGTATCGATAAACGGGAGGCCATATCGAAATAGTCAGTGTAAAATAGGGGGCGTATCGAAACGGCAATGTCGTATCGGTACGGTTTTTTCTCACTGGAATTCGAGATGAAAAATTAAATCGGCACGCCTAGTGGCGTATCGGTACGGTTAACGGAAAAATTAAAAGTTCATTGATTCCAATAACTGACAAGGCAATGGTCGAAAACATTTAATGCACATCGTATCGATACGGATGGACCCGTATCGGTACGAATAAAAATTTCTTAAACCCAGATTTTAGATCGTCTCGAAACAGTGTAAGCTGTATCGAAACACTTTACAAAACCATTTGCCCAGATGAATGTCGTATCGAAATAGGTGAGGCCGTATCGATATGCGTCGTTTAAAATGTCGGCTAAGTTTGAAGGTCGTATCAAAATGAGCTATGTCATATCGGTAAGCTTTGCAAAACCAAATTCCAGTAACCAATTTCTGTATCAAAGCACCAAGGGGTGTATCGATATGCCTGGGCGTATTTGTGTATTTTGGCTTAAAAACTCTTAGAAAAACTTTGGGTTTAAGGTTTGACTTAATAAGAAATTTTCCTTGTCAATTTGAGAGATTTTAGAATACTTAAAAATTTATTTCCTTTTACAATTTAGTCTTTAAACACTTTGTTATATCAAAATCAAACATAGGCTTTACAATCTCCCCCTTTTTGATATAACAAAACCAAAGTGAAAATTTTTAAGTATCTTTAGAAAACTCCCCCTTAATTTAAGACTGAAAAAGTTTGAAATTTTTTGGCTAACTTTTCTCCCCCTTTTTGTTAGATCAAAATCAATTCAATAGGGATAAAAACTAAAGATAATCAAATTACTCCAAGCAATCAAATAAGCAACATAATCATTTGAATATAAAGCATAAGTTCAAGTATAATCAAATTCAATCCAACTTAAAACCTAAAATCATAATCCAAATAACAAAGCAAAGATGAAACATAGGAGTTCATAAAAACAAAAGAACATAGGTGCATAAACTAGTCCTAATATGATATGATATGCAATATGCCAAAGGATTTGTCCCATCGTCTCCATCGTCTTCATCTTCTTCATCTTCATCCTCATCGTCATTGTGGGCTTGAGTCCCAAGGGAGTGACGCCATTCACCATGAAACGCGGTAAGAGATAAATCCATGGAGTTTTGGCAATTTTCAATAGCCGTCACTCTTTTCTCCAAGGATACAAAGCGTGTGTCGATCGCGGCAAACCCGAAATTCATGGTTGTGTGCAAGCTGGTGAATTTCTCATTGAGATAAGCCATAAGAGCATCAAGATTTGGTTGAACCACCGAAGCTTGTGGAATGGGAGCCTCTTGAGGAGCCGCCATGGTTGTGTGAACTTTGCGCGACAGAGAAAATGCTTATCAATCGGATCGGTGAGGGGTTCCGCAAAGTCATAGTAGCAATCAATACCCATCTTGTGAAAGATGTAGCTCAATGCGGTGCCGTAGGTGAAGGATGTAACCATAGAAGTATGATGATGTTGCACAAGGAAGACAATCTCGGTGAACATAATTTGGAAAAGTTGGGGCGCTTACCCTCACGGAAGCAACGGATCCAAAAGTCGTCGACTTGTCGAATCGTGGAGAACTTTCCACCAGATGGATGGAACCACCAAGTGATCATGAGGTGTAGAATGCGGTCATAGGCATCGAGTACGGTCATAAAGCCTCCAAGGGTATGTCCCAAAGAATCCTCATCATCAATTCTCGTATCCTCAAGACCCAAATAGTTTGCTAAAGCGGTTGAATCAATACGAAATTTCATAGCCATCAAATATGATTCAATTGCAATAACCAAGGATCTTTTTTCATTGAAAATACATTGGGCATTGGAATAAAAATTAAAACAAGGTTACGGTATAAAATCCCAAGTATACTCAAAAACTGCATAAATTTCCGTTCTTCCATCAAAGGTAGATATATAAATTGAAATCTTTCGGGTGATAGAGAAGGGATGGAAGTAACACGCTCTCGGCAAATTTTATAACTTTGATATGTTTTAAAACAATCCATGGCATGCGGAAATTGCGGTTCATTAAAACAATTTTGATAGATATAGGTAAGATTGGGTCGATTACCACTATGGTCGGGATTTTGACTAGGAGGATTGGAACTTGAGGCAATTTCTTTTCTTGCACGTTTCTTTGGGGCCATAATCTGAAGAAAAAAATAAACAGTGTTAAAAAACTATACAATATAGTTTAAAAACATATACAAGTATAAAAATATTTTTTGGTAAAAGAAAACTTTAAAACAGTGTTAACAATTATAAAATATAATTTTATATTCGAATAAAAAAATTAGATTTGAAAATGATTTTACAAAAATATTGAAAACTATACTACATATGTTCTAAATCTATGATTATATTACAAAATCAGGATAAAAATATGTACGAAAATTAAAAAGAAAAGGTTAGGGTTTTATACTTTGAGATGGGATTGAGGATGAATGAAGAGATATTGATGCACAAACTTGATGATTTTTGCTTGGGTTTGATGGAAGAAACAAAAGCCCTCAAAGATTTGGAAGAGTTGTGTGAGAAAAAATGAGGGATTTTGAGGTTTTTATAGAGGATTTTCGTATCTAGGGTTTTAGAAAAGGTTGGTATTTGAGTTAAAGTGAAAACCCTCTTTTAATGCCCTTAAAACTGCCCAACGGCTACGCGTACTGATACGCCACATGGCATACCGAAACACTTTTAAGCCTTTTTGATACGCGACCCGTACCGGTACATGTAAAATCGTACCGAAACACATATAAACAACCCGTATCGATACGCGAAACATCGTATCAATATGCCTGCGCCAGAATTGACATTTTTGGCTACAAGTTGCTCAAAAATTTGATTTTCATCGAATTGAAATGCATGAAAATGATATGAGATCATCATGTATGAGCATAAATAGATGCATACTCCCCCTAGCAACTAGCATAGATGCATATAGGAGCAAAAACACATAAGCAATCAATCAAACAAATTTAAGCATATTTTTAAGACCAAAAGAGGCTCTAAGGGTCAAGGAAGGCTGGTTAAACCTAACTCTCTCCTAAGAGACCAAAAATGCTCTTTGTCTAATAGTTTGGTAAAGATGTCCGCTAATTGGTTTGAAGTGTCTACATATTCTAGAACTACATCATTTTTCAAGACATGATCTCTAATGAAATGATGTCTTATTTCTATTTGTTTGGTTCTAGAATATTGGATGGGATTCTTAGTGAGACAAATAGCACTAGTGTTGTCACACCTAATGGGATGGTACCTACATCAATTCCATAATCTAAGAGTTGTTGTTTCATCCGAAGGACTTGAGCACAACAACTCCCTACTGATATATATTCCGCCTTGGTGGTAGATAACACTATGCTATTTTGCTTCTTAGAAAACCATGATATAAGCATACTACCTAGGAATTGACATGTACCGGAGGTACTTTTTCTATCTATCTTACGACCCCCATAATCCGCATCCGATAAGGCATGTAAGTTAAAGGAAGACTCTCTAGGATACCAAAGACCTAAACAAGGTGTATCTCTAAGGTATCTAAAGATTATCTTAACGGCTATAAGGTGTGATTCTCTAGGACTAGAGCAAACACTAAATATAATGTCGGGTCTACTTGTGGTAAGATAAAGCAAAGATCCAATCATAGAGCGATAAAGCTTTAAATCTACACACTTACCTCCTTCATCTTTGTCAAGATTTGTGGAAGAGCTCATTGGAGTGGCTTGAGGTTTCACATTCTCCAAGCCAAATTTCTTACGCATGTCCTTGATGTACTTAGCTTGATTGATGAAGATGTCATCCTTCCTTTGTTTAATTTGGAGCCCCAAGAAGAATGAAAGCTCCCCCATCATGCTCATCTCAAAGTCACCTTGCATCAACTTAGCAAAATCTTGGCAAAACAATTCATTAGTAGAACCAAAAATTATATCATCAACGTATATTTGAACTACTAAAATGTCTTTGCCATTTCTTTTAATAAAGAGTGTAGTGTCCACCTTTCCCTTTTCAAAGCTTTTTTCAATTAGAAAACTTGATAATCTTTCATACCAAGCTCTAGGAGCTTGTTTCAAACCATATAAAGCTTTTGAAAGTTTAAAAACATGGTTTGGGTAATTTGGATCTTCAAAACTGGGTGGTTGTTCTACATACACTTCTTCATTAATAAAACCATTTAAAAATGCACTTTTTACATCCATTTGAAAAAGCTTAAATTCGTGATAACATGCAAATGCTAGAAGCATCCTAATGGCTTCCATTCTAGCTAGGGTGCATAAGTTTCATCAAAATCGATTCCCTCTTCTTGAGTGTAACCTTGAGAAACAAGTCTAGCCTTGTTCCTCACTATGTTACCAATCTCATCTAGTTTGTTTCTAAAGACCCATTTAGTTCCTATAGTAGATTTATTACTAGGCCTATCAACTAATGTCCAAACTTGACTTCTCTCAAATTGGTTTAATTCCTCTTGCATAGTCATTATCCAATAATCATCGTTTAATGCTTCTTTGACATTTTTAGGCTCTATGCATGAGATAAAAACAACATTACATGTATTTTTAAGAGAAAGTCTAGTGGTTACCCCTTTGGATGGATCACCCAAAATCTCACCACCTTTGACATAGTTGTACTCTCTTGGGTAGCTCACTTCTTTTTCCTCTAGGCTCATGTCCTTCAAGGCTTCTATAGGTGGATCTTGTGTTTCTTCTTATTGGGTTGGAACTTAATTCACCTTTGATGATTGCCCACCATCATTGGCTTCAAAAATTCCTACATTATCATCATCACAAGAATCCTTCCTCGAAATGAGGTTATCATCGAAAATCACATGTATATACTCTTCAACAATTAAGGTTCTTTTATTAAATACTCGATAGGCTTTAGAGTTTAAAGAATGTCCTAAGAAAATAGTTTCATCACTTTTAGAGTCAAATTTTCCCAAATTGTCTTTTCCATTGTTTAAAACAAAACATCTACAACCAAATGGATGAAAATAGCTAATGTTAGGATTTTTGGATTTTAAAATCTCATAAGGAGTCTTCTTTAAAAAAGGCCTAATCATTACTCTATTTATGATATAGCAAGTCATATTAGTGGCTTCCGCCCAAAAATATTTTGGAAAATTTTTTTCACAAAGCATGGTTCTAGCCATTTCCTCTAAAGTTCGGTTTTTCCTTTCAACAACCCCATTTTCTTGAGGTGTTCTAGGAGCTGAAAAATTGTAGCTAATACCATTTGAGTTACAAAAATCCTCAAAACCTAAATTTTGAAAATGCAATGCCATGGTCACTTCGAATGTGAGAAATAGTTTGACCAATATCATTTTGAGTAATTTTTGAAAATGTGATGAATTTTTCTAAAGCCTCATCTTTGGTACTTAAGAATAAAACCCAAGTGTATCTAGAGTAATCATCAACTAAAACATATGCATATGATTTTCCACCCAAGCTAGTAATTCTAATAGGACCAAAAAGATCCATGTGGATCAATTGTAAAACTCTACTAGTTGAAACATCATTAATAGGTTTGAAAGAAACTCTTTTATGTTTGCCTTTTGCACAAGCATCACAAATTTTGTCAAGAGAAAAATTAATTTTAGGCAAAGCTCTTACTAGATTTTTTGAAACCAATTTTTCTAAAACACCCATGCTTGCATGCCCTAGTTTTCTGTGCCATAACCATGAATCATGCTCATCATTTGCAACAAAACATGCGTGAGAAATGTGTATGTCATCTAGATGCACCATGTATATGTTTCCTATGTGATGACCAAAAAGCACAATTTTATTTGTTTCAATGTTTAAAATTTTGCAACCATTAGAATCAAAAACAACATTGAAACCTTTTTCACATAATTGACTAATACTTAAAAGATTATGTTTTAGACCGTTGACATATAAAACATTATCAATGAGAATGGATGAGTGATTACCAATGGAACCAATTCCTTCAATGTGGCCTTTGGAGTTGTCACCAAATGTTACTACTCCTCCACTCTTTGGCTTTAGTTCCAAGAATCGACTCTAGTCTCCGGTCATGTGTCTTGAGCATCCACTATCAAGATACCATGAGTTTGCACTTGTAGCCTTGGCCTTGTAGAAATGCTCCCCCTACAAACATGGAATCAAACTTTGATTTTTGATGCCCAAATCTTTTTGGGTCCATGAACATTAGTTATCAAAATCTTGGTTCCCTTAAGAATCCAAGAAGCAATCTCATTAACATTGTTAAAAGCAATAACATCCTTAGGAATCCACACTTCTAACTTTCTTAGCATAATAGGGCCTTGAATACCCTCAATATTTGTATCTATTAAAGATCCTTTTAACATTTTTGGGTTTTGAAGATTGTCCTTTTTCAAAACTTGATTTCCCAACATTGTTTAAGGAAGCCTTGAGATCATTTACTTCCTTGAGGTAATGATCTTTTAATTCGAAAAGAAGGTTATTTAAATCAACATTTTCTTGTTCAAAAATACTTTTGATTATCTTTTGAATCACTAACCTTCTTTTCAAGTTCCGAATTGGCTTTAGATAAGGAATCATTTTGATTTTTTAAATCAATGACAATTTTCTTATTTTTCAAAATAGATTCCTTATATTTTTCAACCAATTCGTCATAAGCCTCTTGTAACTCATTATAATCATCAAATAATTCATCATATCTAAGTTCATTTAATGAGTTAGAAGTTACCTTAGGATCCCCCTCAAAGGCCATGAGACATAGATTTGTAACTTCTTGCTCCTCATCACTTGACAATTATTCATCGTTCCAAGTGGCTACATGGGCCTTTTGTTTCTTCTTCTTCTCGAAGCCTTTCTTCTTAAGTTGTGGACAATCGATCTTGATGTGTCTCGGTTTCTTGCATTCATAACATACAATAGGATCCTTGTCTTCTTCTTTGTTCTTGCTCTTGAAATCCCTTCTTCAATTGAATTTTCTTCTCCGGTTGGATCTCATGAGCCGAGTGAATCGTTTGGCTATCATAGCCAATTCCTCATCTTCCTCCTCACTTGAATCACTCTCTTCTTGTGAAGCTTTAAGAGCGATTCCCATCTTTTTCTTCTCCACTTCCTTCTTTTCGACCTTCATTTCCTCCTTCTTCTTTTCTTCCCCTCTTCCTTTCTTCATTATCTCATGAGCGAGAAGTGAACCCATGAGAGCGTCGAGCTTTAATGTCTTAAGATCCTTTGCTTCTATGATGGTCATTCTTTTACCATCCCAAGACTCAGGAAGTGAGTAGAGTAGTTTTTGAACTAGCTTATCTTCTGGGATAATTTCTCCTAGATCCTTGAGGCCAATGACAATGATGGAGAATCGTTCGAAAATTTTGGTGATTTCTTCATCCGGATCCATCTTGAAATTTTCATAGCTCAAATTAAGAAGCCCAATATTGGTATCCTTAACTTCATTAGTGCCTTCGTATGTGATTTCTAGCTTGTCTCATATTTCTTTGGCACTTGAACAAGATGAAATCTTGGAGTACTCGTCAAGTCCAAGTGAGTAAAATAGCATATGCATTGCCTTATAATTGATTTAGAGCTTCTTTCGATCTTCATTGGTCATCTCATGCTTGTACTTTGAAACTAACCGATCACATTATCTCTTCATCGAGATTGTCGGTCCATCTTCCACTACATCCCATAGGAGGTAGTCATGGGATTTAATGAAGAACTTCATACGGTTTTTCCAATAGGTATAGTTATCCCCATTGAAGTATAGAGTTTTGGTGATGGATTGAGACTCGTACAAGTTGTTACCGGAGATGGATGCCATCGCTTTGACTTCTATTGATTGAAACACCTTCTAGGATCGCCTCAACGGTTATTAGACCTTCAGTTGAGTTTGGATCTAATACCAATTGTTAGGATGATCAATCAACGTAGATGGTGGCCAAGAGGGGGTGAATTGGCAATTTTAAACTTTTGGAAGCAAATCGAAAGAGATAAACAATAAGACACAAGGATTTATAGTGGTTCAAGCTTCTAACAAGCTCTATGTCCACTACCTTAGCTTCCTACTAAGGATTTTCAACAATTTCACTATGAAATTCTTCCCCTTTTCTAGGCTTAGGAGGCAGCCATTACAAGTTCAAGCTTTCTACCCAAAGCTTTGAACAATTCACTCTCAATTACAAAGAAAGAAGTTTGAAAAATAAAATATCCTCACAAGATAAAAATTTTGCGCACTTAAGATTTCTCACAACCCCAAACTTGAAACAAATATATACAAAGAAATTACACAAGTTGGGTGTACAAGATAAGACTCTAAAAGCACAAAGGGTTGGATTTTGCTTGATTGCTTGAATGTTGATCAAAGTACATTCATTAGTTGTTGCAGCAGCATTGGAGTCTTGTATTTATACCCTCTCATTGATTTCTAGCCGTTTGATGGTTGGAGCATTGAATATAGTCGTTGGATGGCTTCTTTCCCGCAATAAATGATGTCTGCTAACCAATCGTATCGATACCTATTGCAAGAAAAATATAGTTATTTTGTATAGGCATATCGATAAGCGGGAGGCCGTATCGCAACAGTCATAGTGTAAAATAGGGGCATATCAAAACGGCAAGGCCGTATCAGTACGATTTTTGCTCTCTGGAATTTGAGATGAAAAATTGCATCGGTACGCCTAGGGGCGTATCGGTACAGTTAACGAAAAAATTAAAAGTTTGTTGATTCTAATAACTGACAAGGAAATGGTCGAAAACATTTAATGCACATCGTATCGATACGGATGGACTCGTATCGGTACGAATAAAAATTTCTTAAACCTAGATTTCATATCGTATCGAAACAGTGTAAGCTGTATCAAAACACTTTACAAAACCATTTACCCAGATGAATATCGTATCGAAATGGGTGAGGTCGTATCAATACGCGTCATTTAAAATGTAGGCTAAGTTTGAAGGTCGTATCGAAACGAGATATGCCGTATCGGTATGCTTTGCAAAACCAAATTCCAGCAACCAATTTTCGTATCGAAACACCAAGGGTGTATCGATACGCCTGAAGTATTTGTGTATTTTGGCTTGAAAACTCTTAGAAAAACTTTGGGTTTAAGGTTTGACTTAATAAAAAAAATTCTGTCAATTTGTGAGATTTTAGAATACTTAAAAATTTATTTCCTTTTACAATTTAGGCCTTAGACACTTTGTTATATCAAAAGCAAACACAGGTTTTACAATCTACCCCTTTTGGATATAACAAAACCAAAGTGAAATTTTTTAAGTATCTTTAGATAACTCCCCCTTAATTTAAGACTGAAAAATTTTGAAAAATTTTGGCTAACTTTGCTCCCCCTTTTTGTTAGATCAAAATCAATTCAATAAGGATAAAAACTAAAGATAATAAAATTACCCCAAGCAATTAAATAAGCAACATAATTATTTAAATATAAAGCATAAGTTCAAGTATAATCAAATCCAATCCAACTTAAAACCTAAAATCATAATCCAAATAACAAAGCAATGATGAAACATAGGAGTTCATAAAAAAAAGAACATAGGTGCATAAACTAGTCCTAATATGATATGATATGATATGATATGATATGATATGATATGATATGATATGATATGATATGATATGATATGATATGATATGATATGATATGATATGATATGATATGATATGATATGATATGATATGATATGATATGATATGATATGATATGATATGATATGATATGATATGATATGATATGATATGATATGATATGTTATGATATGATATGATATGATATGATATGATATGATATGATATGATATGATATGATATGATATGATATGATATGATATGATATGATATGATATGATATGATATGATATGATATGATATGATATGATATGATATGATATGATATGATATGATATGATATGATATGATATGCCTAAGGATTCGTCCCATCATCTCCATCGTCTTCATCTTCATCCTCATCATCATTGTGGGCTTGAGTCCCAAGGGAGTGACTCCATTCACCATGAAACGCGGTAAGAGATAAATCCATAGAGCTTTGGCGATTTCAATAGCCGTCACTCTTTTCTCCAAGGATACAAAGTGTGTTTCGATCGCAGCAAACCCAAAATTCATGGTTGTGTGCAAGCTAGTGAATTGTTCATTGATATATGCCATAAGAGCATCAAGATTTGGTTGAGCCATCAGATCTTGTGGAATGGGATCCTCTTGAGGAGCCACCACCAGTTCGGGTTGAACACCTCTCGGAAGATCGGTGTTTCGAACCCATTCTCTATTATAGTTTGTGAACTTTACGCGACATAGAGAACGCTTATCAATTGGATCGGTGAGGGGTTCTGCAAAGTCATAGGAGCAATCAATACCCTTCTTGTTAAATATGAAGCTTAATGCGGTACCATAGGTGAAGGATGTAACCATAGAAGTATGACGATGTTGCAGAAGGAAGACGATCTCGGTGAACATAATTTGAGCAAGGTTGGGGAGCTTACCCTCACAGAAGCGACAGATCCAAAAGTCATAGACTTGTTGAATCATGGAGAACTTCCCACCGGATGGACGGAACCACCAAGTGATCATGAGGTGTAGAATACGGTACGGGTAAGCCATTTCAGGCTTAGCGTACCAGTATGCGGGCAACTATTTCGGTACGGCTAGGCAAAAAACAAACTTGGCATTTCGATACGGGCTTGAGTGTACCGGTACAGATTTACGCTACTAGAATCTGCTTTTTAAAATATAGCCCATATAACGAAACACCTCCATACCATATCGGTACGAGTGTTATGTAAATTTAAACTGAACCTTGGTTTCAGCTAGGCATATCAAAACGGTATATGGTGTACCGAAATGGGGCAGTTTTATGTGAGACACCGTATTGATACGGTTTCCCGCGTATCAATACGGTTGTCTGTTATTTCAGTTAATGTCATGGAAGTGAAATTTTGTTTTCATTCGTTTTGGTCCCTGAATGTCGTGGATGCAATTAGATGAGTTTGGCTAATCGTACTGAGCTGATTTTTATCATGTAATCATGAAATATATTTAATTAAAGGTTGGTAACTTAAAATTGGGAAAAGTCCTTGTACATTGCTAAAATTGTAGTTTAGTCCCTAATTTCTGTTTGTGTCTAATTGGATATCGATTCGATGCCCGATTGAGTTGAGTCCCCACCTGTGAATAGTATGTACATGTAGGAAAGTAATAATGCATCTAGACAAGATAAAAGAAAACATGGATGCATTTTAGGTTTCATCTTCCCAGTTTACTTTGGTAAACCTAATGTAGCTCGCTCGGTTCGGTCTGGCGACTAGGCCGGGTCGAGGGGTTACAGAAGAAGAAGGCTTAAGGTGTTGGCTTGGAGCTTATCAAGGATAGTATACTACTAACTCCTTTGTGTTCCTGGAAATCATAAATTTGATTGATTTGTTGCTTGAGTTGATGTTTTGGTTATTTGGGTGTTTAAAGACCCTTTAATGGCATAATCTGGGAATCATGTTAATAACATGTACAAATGGTAGTAAACCACCTTAAACACTTCTATAAGATGTAGGATTGGGTTATGGGGCTAGTGGTTGAGTTTTGGAGGATTGGGAAGTGATTTCATGAGCCTAGAAAGCCATTTCTGGGCTTCGGTATCTGTACGCGGTGAGGCAGTACCGATACCTAGTGTTATGGGTTTTAAGAATAATGTTTCATTGGATGAACTATGAAGGGGGTACCAGTACGTTGTTCAACATGTACCAGTATACCTTGTAAAGAGGTATCGGTACGGGTCAACACGTATCAGTACGTTTAAGGCAAATGAAATTTCAGTAAGCTCAATTCAAATATGTACGTATGTGAGTACCAGTACCCAGGGGTACAGTACCAGTCGCGAGGGTCAGTACTAGTACCCTCTGGGTAATCTGCTTGAAAAATATATTTTGAGTTTGAGGGGCTTATAATTCGGATACTATGGCCCAATAAGCTTCTAATGTGGTAAAATAAATATTAAAACCCAGAAAATGAGATTAAAACCTCTTATACGCGTGTAATGAGTAATAACTCGGTAAAACCTTGGGTGACTTGTTTGTAATAGCAACCATAGGGATCCTTGGTGGATCGTGTGATGTTGCATGCCAGGTAAGGGCACTTGTTTAATTGAATTGCCATTGATTGTTAGGATCCGGATACCTAGTGAGAGAAAGAGTGTGTTGCAACTCCATGGTTGAAGATTTCTAATTGTATGATCTTGACACTTAGTGGTATCGGGCCTTATTCAAAGATGCTCGACGAGAGATTCTGAGCATGAGTGTATGATACCGACGCTTAGTGGTACCTGGCCTCACTCAGAGTGTATAATCCTGAGGCTTAGTGGTACCATGCCTCACTCCAAGTTTGTTGGTATGATGCTTATGATTTTTGTGTGAGACTTTATGCATCCTTGTTGATCGTTATGTCTTTAGGTGGCTAGAGGTAGCGCCAAACGTTATTATGTTGCCTTGATATCATCTCTAACTGCATGCTCTTACTTATGATGTGCAGGAAGCATGGTTGAGTGGAAGTGTATCCACTGAGCTTAGTTAGCTCAGCATTCAGAATTATTGTTTTCATTCGTAGGTTAGTAGGTTGACGTGCATCGTTGAAGCATTTTCGGAGTAGGACTTCGGCATCGACTTATGTCTAAGTATAGTACTTAGATTATGTTGGGCTATGTATTCGTAGGACCCTATGTCTGTATTGTAACTCTATTTTGGAATTTAAATTGAGAGTCGAATGCTTTTTAATTATGTATCTTAAAATAGAGCTCCCATATAACGTTTTAACTATTTATCTACTTTGAAATATTTGAACTTAATATATTTTTATGAAATGGATGTGGTTTGGGCTAAACTAGGTTGAAAATTTTATGGCAATGGTTTGGGCTAGGGGCCCAAATGTGACATTTAGGTTGAGGGTTTTACATTTAGTGGTATCAGAGCCTAGGTATAGGTGTATAGCGAATGCATTGCCCATAAGTCAAAGTTGTACTCGTTTAAGCTCAATATTTGATGGTGTAACCTTATTTGTTTGTTTATACAGAAAGATAATCGTGCCAAGAAGGGCATGAGATTGTGAGGAGAGTTGGGGCTCCCGCGAGAGGAGCTATGATGAGGATTACATTTCTGAATTGGAAGAGATATCAAAAGATAAAAAGGGTTGAGGGGCCAATTATTTTTCTCATCTGCATCAAGCCATTTATCTTATTATGAGGGCTATACCTAGGGCTTCGGCTACCCCTCACGAGGCACTAGTTGAGAGGGTGAGTTGCCATAGTGCAATAGACTTTCTTGGATTGAGATAAGAAAATTTGGTCAAGACGGATTAGTGGTTGAAGGAAACCCGTTAGATCATACGACATTTGAAGTTGAAACCCGAGGACAAGTTGACATGTGTTTTTTTCCCTGTTGAAGAAGAATGCTCGAGAATGGTGGGGGACAGTAGAATTAGGATGGTATCCTAACCAAACTACATGGGACGACTTCTTGGATAAGTTTGAGAAGAAGTATGTGGGAGAATCCCACATCGATAGCTTGAGAAATCGTTCACTTATTTGGTCTAAGGGAATTTGTCAGTCTTTGAATATGAACAAGATTTCCTATAGTTGGGTAGGTATGCCCCTGAGTTGGTCGCTACCGAGAAGATGAGGTGCAAGAGGTTTCTAAAAGGTTTGAGGAAGAAAATTCAGGCCTACTTGACTGCTATACCCCAAAAATATTTACAGAATTGACTGCTAGTGCCGAGTCACTTGAGCAAGTACAAGGTTAGACATATGGCCTAGTTGGTGGGTATGGAGGTCCGAGTGGGAGGACTCGAAACTTCTCTAACAACACGCAGTCTTATTCTGGGAGGAACAAAAAATGATAGAACCAAGGTAGAGGAGCTTCAAACTAGAATTCAAGATTAGACCGTAGGCCAGAATCAGCTAGCCGTATGAGGCATTTATCTTCATCCATGATGAGTTCGGAGGGCTCACAAAAGAGCGCACCAGTTTGTGATCAGTGTGGACGTAAGTATAGAGGAGAGTGTTGGAGGACATCCAGAGTTTGCTATGATTGTGGATCACTACAGAATTATCTGAGGGATTGTCTGACAGCTGCTGACACCATTCTAGTTCAGACTCAGAGGAACTCATATCCCATTTAGAGGGGTTAGGGCTTTGCTAGAGGAGAAGCGAGCCACAAGTCTAAACATCAGAGTGGGGGTATGATCCATTTCACCGCGAGGTAATATACAATCACGGCTCAGGAAAATTGTGAGTCTAACGATGTTATCTTAGGTAAGTTTACCTTGCTCTCAATTCATATAGTTCCTCTTGTGGATTTGGGATCTACCCATTCCTATACCCCTAGCAGAATATCTCAACAGTAGGGTATTCCTGCTGAGGATCTTGAGATAGAAGTATGTGTGACTAGTCTTTTAGGAATGGTGTTTTAGTAGATAAGGTGTATCAGAGATGTCCGATTGAAGTTCAAGGTTTGATCTTTCTAACTGATTTGATGGTGTTTTCATTTCAAGAGTTTGATTCTATCCTAGGGATGGATTGGTTGTTCGAGTATGATGCTCGTTTGGGTTATAGAGCTAAGAGCCTTAAGCTTCATGGTTTGGATGTGGCCAAGTTGGTAGTGAAAGGTGAGAGAAATCCTTGCCTTTCCAATATAGTGTCGGCCTTGGCGACACAAAAGATGATCCAGCAAGGTTGCAAGGCCTCCTTGCCTAGCTTAGTTGATACAAGGGTTGAGATTCTGATGCTTGAGAGCCTCGAACTGTTAGAGAGTTTGCCAATGTGTTTTTAGAAGAGTTGCCTAGACTACTTCCAGATTGTGAGCTAGAGTTTTGGATAGATGTGATGCTTGCCACGACATCTGTATCTATTCTCCATATTGTATAGCACAAATAGAGTTAAGAGAGTTAAGGAATCAAATCCAAAAGTTGTTGGAAAGAGGGTTTATTCGACTAAGCATATTATCTTAGGGTGCACCAGTTTTGTTTGTCAAGAAAAAAGAGGGTCAATAAGGTAATGGTGAAGAACAGATATCTCCTACCAAGAATAGATGACTTGTTTGACCAGTTAAAAGGTGCCCGTGTGTTCTCTATGTTCCACTTAAGTTCGGGTTACTACCAGTTAAAGGTAGTAGAAGAGAATGTCCAGAAAACTGCTTTTAGGACGCGGTATGGACATTATGAGCTCTTGGTAATACCTTTTGGGCTTACCAATGCACCAACAACTTTTATGGACCTAATGAAACGAATCTTGCAGTCCTACCTAGATCATTTTGTGGTGGTCTTCATTGATGATATCTTGGTTTATTCGCGCTCAGAGGAGGAGCACAACTATCACCTTCGTGTTGTCCTACAAACCTTGAGGGAAAGACAGATAATCGATGAAATAACATCACACGATTTATGCAAGTGTACACGGTCGATGCAAGTATATTAGACATATGCAAATCTGTCAGATATCGATCCCACGAGGACGGTTGTTCGGATGTTTACAAATGTCAGTGCAATAAGAAAAATAAGGTAAATGCGATAAGTAATGTTTAAACAATAAAAGTTAAATGATATAAGGAATGTCGAAGCAATGTACTGAAATTAAAATAGAAACAATATAATGATGGCACGGTGATTCATCAACAAAATAACGAATGCTAGCAAGAAATAAAAGAAAAGATGATTGTCGATGCAATAAGGCATACAAATATCTTATCAAACTTAACTTCTACCATTAATCTTAGAATTAATGAAGCGCGAATTTATATTATTATTTTGAGGGTTTTGTGCAAATAATCAATTTGATAAAAGGTTAAGGATTTTGATTTAGTTTGGATTAATTCCATCCTAGTGATTTAAAAGGGGTTTAGTAAATTCAATTTGATAAAAAAACTATGGAAATTTTGTCCTAGTGACTAAAATGTAAAGTTTGAAAAAACTAAATAAAATGGTCAAAACTTGGAATCTTTTAAGCTATTAAGTCAATTGTTTTTTAGACTTTTTCCTTAATTTGGCTATTTTAAAATAAATTTAAAAGGATTTAATAAAAGAGATTAAAAAAGGTTTGTTTTAATTAGCCAAAATATTTTCTCACGTAACTACTTTTTCTCCCAATCTTTTCTCTTAAATTCTTAGCAGCCAAAATACCTTTTCTTTTCTAAAATCTCAGGAATCAATCTTTTCAATCTTACTTTTGATTTCAACACTTGATTCTTTTGTTCTATTTTGGATTTTCTACTTCTACTTTGGAGATTTCATCAAAATCAAGACAATTGAGGAAGAAGTCTACCATTAGAGGTGATTTTTGTTTCTCTTATCTAATAAAAAATTCTTTATTTAAATTCCCAAGTTCTTGACCATTTGGAATCGATTTATGTTATGATTTAAAGATTAAATCAAGATTTGTTGATTTAATGTTAATTTTGTTAAGAAATTTATTGAGTTTGGTTATTGATCTAAATCATTGTTATCTTGATTAGTTTATATCATGTTTAAAGTGTATTTTGATGATATTTAATGAGATTTATAAAAAGAAACCCGAAACTAGTTGAATTGATAATTTTGTAGGTTGTGAATAGTTAGTTTTTGAGGTGTTTATGGTGTAATGTTGTTTCTGGAGATATAAGGTGGGGTTATGGATTTTTTAGATGTTGTTTATTGTTTTAAAGCTGACCAAATCATTAGGTTATGGCTGGGCTTTGCTTAGATTGGAATCGAAGTGGTTTTTAGTTGTTTTTGGAAGGTTATGGTGGTGTTTGGTGATGTGATGTTAAGGATTGAGATTGTTGGGATTTTGGATGCATAATGAAGCATCTGTTGTTATGTGAATAAAATAGGGGAGATCGATCCTACAACGATTGACGAAGGTTTGGAGATGTCGGACGTGTAATTTCATATCAGCAAGTGAAGCTTTGTGTTGTCAGTGAGTGGAAACGAGATTTACAGTTTTGTAGAGGTTTGAAAGTGAATTTTTGGGGTATAGATTAAGATTGAAATGCTTGTCTAAGCTCAGAAGTAAATATTAGATGATTTCGCTCTCAATTTCGATTTGGCAAAGTTGATTTTCTCATGCCTATGCTTATGATTTGATACCTATTGTTATATGCATGTTTTAGAAAATGGATTATGATGCAAATGACCGTATATTGATGATATTTTAGTGTTGTAAATGATTTACGAAATGTATTTTGATGATATGAAATGCATGGTTTGTTACATTAGAAATTGGTTTAAACGATGCATATGAAAAATAGTGAGGAATCATGTTTAATATGGAATATATTGGCAAATGACAATGATTAAATGTTATAAGTTCTAGTTGGCATGCCATAAGGTTTAAAGTGCACCATAATAAGTCGCTTAATATGTGTCGAGGGGTTGTGATTGTACCTTATTCTCCACCGTGGGTACCTTAGCGGTCGAGGGGTTGTGATTGTACCATTTTCTCCCATTGATGGGTGTTATACATTGTAACCGTCGAGGGGTTTATTGTAATGTTTGCTCCGATTAAATGTATGTTTAAGTGGTTTAAGGAATCACTTGTTAAACCTGTGTATCCGATGTGTTTTGATAAAGGAAAGATTTGGTTTTTGGTCACTTTAACGCCAATATATGAACTAATGTATCATGATGGAGGATTTATGTTTTGTATAATGTGATTTATACATGTTTTGATCTTTAAGCTTTGCTATTGGATGAATAAGCATGTGAAGGCTTAAATTGAGGTTTTGCATATGGAATTATACATGAGATCCATGATACATGTTTTGCATATGGTTTAATATGCACATTTTGGAAAGGTAAAAAGGTTATGAGATGTTTTAGCATGAGTTGAAAATATGGTTTGACTCTAATGGTTTTAAAAGCATTGATGAGTGTTTTTAGAGCATCTCTCCTTAGACATTATATGCTTACACTCTCCTTTCTCATCATTGTAGAGAAGTGAGCTTCTAGGACAACAATGAAGCAAGAGAGAATCCAAGATTCAATTTACTTCAAGTATGGTTTTAATAAATGAACTTGTGGTAATAAAGGGCAATGTGACCAAGTTGTAATTGGGAGGGTTGTTTGCTTACTCCCTAATTTGAACATATTTTGTTTGGTATTTTGGACTTGTATGAGGTTATATGGTTTGATTGTGGGTTCAGGATGAAAATTGTATGCTTGGGTAGAGACCATGCCTATAGGTTCTCTTGATTGATTTCTATGGATTGATTATTTACCTAGCATGTTTGGTTGGTTGTGGAAATGATGTTAAACATGTATATGGTGTTTGTATAATATTTTAAGCATGTTAGATTAAGCCAAGGTGTCATAAGTTTAGCCAAGAGGTCATTACAGGCCCAGTTATACCGATACTGGTCCCCTAGGATCAGTACGTGGGGTCTGATACGGCTCAATTTAGGGAAAATAAAAAAGGGTATCGGTACGAGTAGTTGTCGTATCGGTATGACCTTGCAAAAATTTATACAGGGATAGGTACACGGGGTACCGTATCGGTATGAGTTTTAGCCACTATAATCCTCTATTTTGAAATATAGCAATGGGTATCAATACTCGACCAAATGTACCAATACCTGTATGTCACGTGGACTCGTATCGATACGGTGTAAGCCTGTATCGGTACAAGGTTAGTTAATTCTAGTATTTTCATGTTGTATTCTGGATTCTTTGCAAATTGGTCACTATTTTTGTAATGCTCAATTAATGATGATCTTGTGATCCAATTTTGATACAATTGCACACAGAGGCATGTAATGAACCTAATTGAAGGTTGGTCACATTAATTTGTAATTTATTCCTTTAATTTATAAAATTTTCATTTTGGTCCTTAAAGTGATAAGTCTTGCGAATTGAATGCTTATTTCGTCTTCCGATATTGTACGTAACACTTGAGGGTTAAATAACTATCTAGGGAAGATAAAAAGGAAAAAAACAGGACCGGTTTAGGTTATCAGTTTGGGTTTGCTTTGGCAAACCTAATGTAATGTCTTTGATTCGGTCATGGTGGCTAGGTTGGGTTAAAGGGGTTACATTTGGTATATCAGAGCCAAGTTAGCGAAAGTTGGGATGTAAGTTGTGACTATCTGTGATGTTGTATGATATGTACGGTGTTTGATTATATGATTCTATGACTTAAGTGTGATATATTGGGGTAAAACCTTGGGGACACATTGCCTTATTACTACATGTGTAAAAGGATTTTGTTTTAAAATGTGAACATCTTGGGTCCTTGCTTGAAGCTAGCCTAATTATTTTGGTCATGTTTTCATGCAATAGATACAAATTTTGAGTATGCCGCTGAGATGAGAGCTTAGGTCGAATGCGAATAATGTTGCTGGTAAGTAGGGAGTTAAGGGTGAGATAGTGCATCCTGATGGGTTGCCACCTTCTCCACCTAATCTACCAGCTAGAGTGGACGTTGGGCAAGTGTCACCAGTTCCACCTGGTCTAGTCTTTGGGGATATGACACTGTTGATTCAGGCTATGACTAGAGTTTTTCAAGCAATTGTGGCTGGAGTGCATGTTTAGGCATTGGTACCAATAATATCTATTAATCCATGACTTTTGTTAGAGCATTTATGTAGTTTGAGAGGTATCGAGTTTAGAGGGTTAGCTTTTGAGGCAGCTGATGAGTTGTTTGCGAGTAGCAAGATGAATCTTGGTCAAATAGAGTGTATGAAAGTACATAAGTTGGGTTGCATTGTATCCCTGATTAAAGTAGATGCCTATAGTTGGTTGACTACCACTATAGCAAGAATGGCACCCAAGGATGTATCTTGGGAATTCTTCGGTGCTACTTTTTGGAGAAAGTATTTGGGTACTTGATACCAGGATGAAAAGAAGTGTGAGTTCATGTCTTTGTTTCCAAGGCAATATGTCTATTTTGGAGTATGAGGTTTAGTTTTTCGATTGAGCCAGTATGCACCTGAGTTGGTTTCTGATGATCGAGAGCAATGTGATCATTTACGATATGGTTTGGTCAAAAGGTTAAGACCTATATGTTGGCTTTAGACTATATTGATTTTGATGTCTTGGTTAGCTGAGCCAAGGATATTGATCAAAATTTAGGTTTGTCTTCTTATTTTAGAGGCTCGAGTTTCGGCAAAAGAGTTGTTGATTCGGATGTTAGTGATGGTCGATTCAAGAAGAATTGAGATAGGAAGTATTGCCCTGATCAGAGATGTGGTGGAGGTAATGTCGTGCATAGACAGTAGGGTCAGAACACCTATACTGGAATACCCGAGTGTAGGCGCTGTGAAAAACGTCATCTGAGAGAGTGTTGGGCTACACATAATACACGTTGGAGTTGTGGTTCGCGGGATCATTTGAGACGTGATTGTCCAAAAATGGCTAAGGATGGACAGACTCCTACATCTGTTGTTACTCTATAGAGAGGTCGTGGTCATGGTCGAGGTAATTTCTAGTATCGAGAGGAAGGTCAGATGACTGTTGCTCATACAGTGGCTATTAAACCTGATGGTGGTGGACCTGTGTTAACTCCTCAAAAGTATTGATTTTTCATATATATTTTACCATGCTTTTGCTTGCCTTTGAGTATAGATTCATGCATTTAGTTAGTAAAATCATGCATTTGCATTAAGGAGTAGTGAAATTTTTCTATGCCAGAGTAAAGGTGTATTTTCTTGCTTTGGTGTGCAGGATCAGGTGGATGCAAGACTGAAATACCAAACACGAACGGCAAAAGAATTCATGACAGAAATGCCAAGCACCCTTGGCAATAAGTTGCAAGAAGAGTTTTGCCAATAACTCTTGGCAATACCAGCCCGAGAAAATAGGACCAGATCAGACTGTAAGAAAATAGCATTGGATCAAACTCCGAAAAATAGTATTAGATAAGATGGCGGAAAAAATGCCAAACTTGGTTGGCAAAAGAATGCTAAAGCTCGTCGGCAAAAGATCGAAGGCTGATGACGTCACCCTAGTCAAAACCTGATCAGCTCAAATTCAAAAGAGGATAAAGAGATAAACATGCTTATCCTATCACACAATTTGATTTCAAATTTAAACCCAATCTAGGGTTTCTACAAGTGCCTATTTAAGGAAGAGATCGATCAAACAAAAAGGACAACTTGGGAAGAAGAGGCTACACGTGGTGAAGAGGGCGACTTGTGGTTCGACCAGGCTAGACCGAGGGCTTTGGAGCCATTGAAGAGCTGCATCGACCGACCCCCTTCTAGCCCATTCTCTTTGTCTAGTTATTTTTATTTTTAAATGATGATGTTGTTAGAAAACGATGAAGGATTTTGGTTTGATACCCTCACCATGAACTAATTTAATAGTTGGTGGGGGATGTTTGCGTTAAACGTTGTTTCTATGTTTTGTTTACTAATACCATGAGTGATACTTTTCCATTTCACCATGCAGTGCTACACTCTCTCAAGGATATTGCATAATCTACATCTACTGTCATGTAACCAAAATAAATAAGAAGTGAGACACATGCAATGGTAAAGGGGGTAGATTGCCATGTGAGACAGCATTTTAGCCATAACTGCTGCCAATGAAGTAGTAGTTTTACTTTTACATGCTCCTAGCAAGTACCAACACTGAAACCCGACCCGAGGTAGCACTCGCTGCATTGAACCCAATGCTTCTACTACTGAAGTAATCATATTATCCTCAATCCCCATAACAAATTGTCCATGCTGCAGCTAAGTAATCACATTTCCGTAGTTTCCAGTCCAGGATGGCAATTGCTTTGGGATCACCGGGGTGTTTTGTAGATACTTCTAAAGCCGGGGGAGGCTTCAATAGAGCTGCAGTTTCAGATGAAGAGGACAAGATTGAACTAGGAAAGGGACAAGGTTAGTGATGAGCAGCACTAGATTGGGATGTTCGACTTCTTTTTTATAAGCTTCAGATGAAGGTAAAGGCAGATTAGTGAAGGACATATCATTTTCCACAAAATTTTATAATTTTTTATCATTACCTATGTGATATACCATTAATATATTTAGGGTAACCTACCTCTATAATCACTTAACTAAAAGGAGGTTCTATTTTGACCATTGATCTTTTAATTTTATTAATCAGATCAGTTAATCATTTAAACAAATTTGTATAATTACACATTTGATCATTATTACCTACACATTATGCTAATTTAGTCCTAATTTTATTTCAATTCAATAAATCTAATCAACCAAATAGATTATAACACGTGCCATCATCTGATTGGATAATTTTACTTCTTATTTTTAATTTATTTTAACAAAAATTTTCATCCGGTGTGATATGTTGAATGAAATATTTATGAACCAAATAAGTGCAACGTCTGTCAAACCTAAAAAAGTTAATATGCAAGAGCACTAACTATTGTCACCAGTTTTATCCAAGCTTGGTTATAAATATAATAATATTTAGGGTAAAGTATTCAAATGGCCACTAAACTATCCCAAAAAAAATGGTAACCAAACTTTCAAAAGTTATAGAACGACAATTAAACTTTATGTTTTATTACAGAATGGTAATTGTGTCGTTAACCTCTAGTAAAGAGGTGACGTGGCTGTTAAATATTTTTATGTAATGGCATATTTAGTCCTCCATAATTACACATTCAATCAATTTAATCATAATTCGAAGAAATTCAAAAAATTTAACCCTTAATTTTTACATATTGTTATAATTTAGTCTTAATTCTAAAAAATTAACCACTGATATTTCAAAATTACTTCAATTTAGTCCCTCTTCATCTCTTCATTTTTCCATTATCTCTCTTACCCAGAAGAAGGCAGTTCGTCATTTCTGGCAGAAGAAGCCAGTTGCAGTTGATTCATCTCAAGGCAAACCACGACTCTCCAAAGATACTCTTGCTGGGTAAGTGTTACTCGATAAGCAAGTAAGCAACAACTGTTTTTTTTAGTTAGTTCCCTGAAGCTTTCTTCCTATATTCATTGCAGATATTTGCTGGTTCTTATTAATCAAGGGCTCAAAGTGCTAGATTGGCACACAATGTCCGAGGAGTTGCATTCCAGTTTCAAGGATATAATTGCAACCGTGTAGGTACTTTTATGTTTATTGTTCAGTTATTGTAATGTTGTTCTCCTTAGGAGGCATTAGAAATAGAAAAGTTCCATGGAACATTGGTAGTGGTTCAAGTTTTAATCTGGATCCATATCAATGTAGAACAACAGTTTCCGTATACTTTTAGTATGATTCATCTGAATATGAAACAATTTCGGATGAGGACTGATCTTGCTGGATTTCTGTTCTGTTTCTAGCATCAATTAATTTACTCATGGTAAGTGTGCAAAAACTGGAAAAAAATTGGGATTTAGTCGTTAATATATATTACTAGTTATATACGTTCCATGTTCTTGCTAAGCTGAACAGCGCCTTTAAGAAAATGTGAATCAAAGCAATGTGATAGGATATGAATTGGATTGAAGGATCAAAGACAGGCACGTATTGTTTTGCCTACTGACTGCAACAGATACCTTTCTGACCGAGGTTATTTTTCATGTCGATTTACCATAGAAATAAATGGAGAAAATGATGAAAAAGGTAAGAGAGATAATAGAAATATGAAGGGATGAAGGACTAAATTAAGGTAATTTTAAAATATCAATGGTTAATTTTTTAGAACTAGGACTAAATTATAATTGTGTAAAAATTGAGGGTTAGATTTATTGAATTTTTTTGAATTATAACTAAATTGATTGAATGTGTAACTATGGAGGACTAAATGTGCTATTATTCAAAAAAATTAACAGCCACATCACCTCTTTAACGGAGGTTAACGGCACTGTTACCATTTTGTAACAAAACATAAAGTTTAATTGTCATTCTGTAACTTTTAAAAGTTTAGTTACCATTTTATGTTTTCGGAGATAGTTTAGTGATAATTTGAGTACTTTACCCTAATATTTATTATAATATTACAAATCCAAAGTCCAAGTACAATACCCAAATACCAAATCTCGGCTGAACCATACCCAACGGCCCAAACATAACCTGCTAACCCTAACCTATAACGCCCTGAAATCCATCCTAGGAGTTTGGTCGTAATAATCTGAGTTTCTATTAACTATAATTTGAACTTTTTAGGATTGGTTGAAGAAAAATGAAATTCAAGGATTAAATTGCAATATTTAAGAATTCTGGGGTTAAATTGGAAGTTTTTAAAAGTTGAGATTATTTTCTAAAAAATCTAAAACTTCAAGGGTAAAAATGTGAATTTTACAAAAACTAAGAGTTAAATTTGGAAAAGAGTACAATTTATCAGACATTGATGGTAATTTGTCCAATTATTATAGAGAGAGATCATTTCAATATAGAGAGATCCTTTCGAGAAATTATATCATAGGCCCGGCTCGCCACGTCATTCATGGTCTCAACCAATAAAAAACATCTATTTCATTAATTTTTTTTTGTCACATTTTTACCAAGTGAATCTTCACTCAAATTTACTGTAAATTAAATTAAAAATTAATAAAAAAAATTAATGAAATAAATATTTTTTATTAGTTGAGACCATGGATGACGTGAAGAGTCATGCCTATGATATAAGCCGTTTATAGTCCGACTTAATGGGGGAGATTAATTGGTGTTAATGGGGGAATTAAATTAGCACTTAAATCAATGCTTTTTATTTTGGGATTTCAATGTATTACTATGATGGAAATGAAGAAAGGAAATGGCAGACTAGGAAAAAATATACAATAATAAAACAAAGGTAAACTGCACTAGATGCCACTAAATTTTATTCTCAGAATCGTTTATGCTATTAAACTTTAAAACATTCTAATTATAGCACCAAACTTTAATTCGTCTTCAATTTTGCCATTGGACCGTTCACTTTGTAACGGCACAGTGATGTGGTTGACGGTTGCTGATGCGGATGCCTAATCGAAATGACATCATTCTGATTCGACTGTTTTTTTGCCTAAAAGACTTAAAACTACGTTGTTTTATTGAGAGAGAAAATACTCTTTGGATGCAAAATCAAACGAATCAAACCCACGACCATCGACAACCAAGGCTCATGCCTAACCATTAAGCTAACCTAAAATCTTGTAATAATTCTAACAAATAATATATATCATAAACTGGAATTGAGATTAATACTAAAATCCTAACTAACCCAAAGACTAAACCCTGATTTTTCGAAAATAATAACTCAAGTTAGCATATGCTTTGTAACCAAAATCCTTGAATGTCAGCGTTTTCTTTCCTTTTTCATGATTGGTTTGATGCGGAGAATTGATTGTGTCCGCCATTTTTATGAAATCCGAAGGTTTTTTTAGCAGATGTGATAGAGATATTATGTTCATCATCCTCGCCTCCTTCGAAGAGGTTGAAGTTCTTCCAAGAAGCTGAATTGAAGCTTCAGAGGAAAACATTAATGGGATACCAACTGGCTAGAGAGAAAACTCACAATATTTTGGAAAAATTAGGGTTTAGAATCTTTTCTCTCAATAAAATGTAGTTTTGGGTCTTTTTAGACAACAAAACAACTGCATCAAAACAACATCGTTTCAATGAGGCATCCAAGTCGGCATTTGTCAGCCATGTCACTGTGTCAATACAAAGTTGGTCCAATGGCAAAATTGAAGACAAATTAAATTGTAGTGCTACAATTGAGGTATTTTAAAGTTCATGGCATAAACGATTCAGAGGGTAAAGTTTGGTGGTATCCGGTGTTGTTTACCCTAAAAGAAAACGAGTGAGGTTTCTTTGGCTCGAGAGGTACTGATTGGGAAGATCCTTCATGCTTAACTGCCACCATATGTGGTTGCTTTGATCGTATGGGAAAAGTTGCTTTCTAGTTAGGCTCTGCCTTATTCTTGTATTATCGAAAAAGAGGGTAAAGTTTGGTGGTATCCGGTGTAGTCTACACTAAACAAAAACAAGTGAGTTTTTTTTGGCTCGAGATGTACTGATTGGGGAGATTCTTCGAGCTGAACTGCCACCAGATGTGGTTGCTTT
The DNA here is from genome assembly GCA_019671005.1 of Hibiscus mutabilis. NCBI lineage: Eukaryota > Viridiplantae > Streptophyta > Magnoliopsida > Malvales > Malvaceae > Hibiscus > Hibiscus mutabilis. The sequence goes on along the minus strand of CM033737.1, from coordinate 13,964,384 downwards.
GATCGTTCGGGAATAGCTACTCTCTAGTTAGGCTTTATCTTATTCATGTATTGTCGAAAAAAGAGGGAAAACTGAAAGTTTTTATCGATGCTTATATCCTTGCCGCCACCACACTGCGTAGTCATTAGATAAATATTCACATCCAACCCTGTTTCTAAAACATCTCTCTTTCTTCGTCTTAATCCTCAGGTCACTGTTGTTCAACATCTCGTTTGTTGGAGTCTCGTTATCGGTCTTGCAAGTGTTGGTGTCACTAAACGGTAAAGTTTTTACTTCAAGATCCGCTTTTCGATTTTGACAATAAATCAAAAAGATTTCAGTAATGTTGCAGAGCACCACATTTCATAGTCTCCTCCCTGCCTGAAAATCACGACTCCTCTACTCACGTGTTCCTAACTATTTAGCGGCTTAAATGAAAAATAAGTGCCCAAAATATACCTCTTTTGAATTTTAGGTTCCTAAAATATTTATTGTAAAAATAGATGCTCAAAGTTTCAATTGTTATAATTTTAGGTGCCTAAAGTTTACACTGTTACAATTTTAGGTACCTCACCGTTAAAAGGTGTTAAAAAATTATTAATAAATTAATTCTTGACACGAGGCATGTTTATTTTATTTTTTTTCAAAATTAAATACTTAAAACACTTTTTTTATTTAAAAATTTTCATTTTTATAAAATCTCAAAATTTTGCAATCTTTACAAAACAACCCCCAAATCCCTAAAATTTCCCAAACTCAAACCCCCAAATCACCGCTGCTTCCACCGCCGATCGTTGTGCCTGAACACACCCCTTTGGTCGCTAGACCGAGGGGGTCATTTCCTCCAACACGACGTCACCGAAAACGCCGAATGGCATGCCAATCGATCGTCGATTTCACGTTTGACGTTTGACATTCGGCTGGCACTCCGTTCAACATTTCTGGCGACGCCGTGTTAGGAAAAATGACTTCCTCGGTCCGGCGACCAAAGGGATGTGCTCAGACACGGTGATCGGTGGCAATTTGGGGGTTTGGGTTTGAGAAATTTTAGGGATCTAGGGATTTTTTTTGTAAAGATTGCAAAACTTTGGAATTTTATGAAAAATTAAAAATATTATGTTTTTTTCTTAAAAAATAAAATTAGTGCCACATGTCAAGCATTGATTGGTTAACAAATATAACAGTCATGCACCTAAAATTGCAATGGTTGAAACTCTGGGCACCTATTTTTACAAAAAAATACTTTAGGCACCTAAAGTTTAAAATAGGTATACTTTAGGTACCTATGTTTCATTTAAGCCTTATTTAGTAGTCGCATTATCAATCATCAGAAGTAGGGGTGAGCATTTGATCATTCAAGTCAAGTCGAAAAATTTTGAGTTATTCGAGTCAGCGAGTCCTATTTCATGACTCAAACTTTATTTAACGTTTTTCATTTCAATTCGAGTTTATGAAATTTGAGTCAAGTCGAGTTGTCATGTTTATGTACAAATTTAATTTTAATTATTTATAATACTATGGTACAAATCGATTATAATCTAAATGCCTTTGTATATATATATATATATATATATATTCTTTTTCACATGTGTGAGTAAGATTAAGATTTGAAATATTATTTAATAAAACAAATTTCATCTAAAATTTTAAAATATATTTATAATGTTATTTTTAAACAGCTACTTGTTGAGATTAACATTAGGTTTCAAGTTAATGGAAAACCTTAGAGCGATAGAAAACCCTAGTGGTCGACCTCTTGACGATGTGGTCATTCTAGACGTTCTAGCAGCCCTAGAGAGACCAGGGTCTCCAGTGCCCGAGGAGATTCAACCAATTACTAAGAAGGGTCGGAATATTGGGGTAACGATGGGGAAGAATAGTGTAGGTTTAAGACCATCGGTGGGGGGAGTTGATGCTTCAATGGATAAGGCTAGCATTCCTATGGATGGTTTGGGCGGTGATAATAATGGTTCGATGGCAATGGTCCAAGATAGTGTGACCAGTGAGGAGCAAGGTAGCAAGGCACCAGCACCCTACTTTAGGGATACTCTGGTAGGTGCTGTCGGGAAGTCCAAATTGTTGCAATCCATTTATGAGTTCGATGTTGAGGTTAGGGATGAGGACGTGCTCTTGGGGGCAGGGGTACTCTACCGGATATCTATTTTTTTGGATAGGGTTCATGATGCTATAGATGCAAAGTTGGCTACGTCGGTTATTATCTGTTTGCTAGGAAAGTCTATTGGTTACAAAGCTCTTCACGATAGAATTCAATCAATGTGGAATCTGGTGGGAGACATGAATCTTATTGACCTTGATAATAAGTACTATCCTGTGCATTTTGCAAATGAGGATGATTTTCACAATGTTCTTGAGGGAGGTCTGTGGGTTATATATTGGAGCTATCTAACTGTTCAACCATGGAACATGTATTTTTCTACGACGACAGAACATCCTTCTCAAATCATGGTCTAGTTGAGATTACCAAAACTTCCATATCATTACTATACTAAAAGTGTGTTATGTTACATAGCTACAGCCATTGGTAAGGTTGTCAGGGAGGATTATAATACAACAGAAGAGAAGTGGGTAGGTTTGATATCCTCGCAATCATTGTTGATCTCAATAAGTAGTTGGTCTTTTGTATTGTTATTGATGGTCAGAGGCATGACATTGAGTATAAACGATTGCCATCGATATGTTATAAATGTGGAAAGTATGGCCACTCAAAGAAGACATGTGGCCTAGAGCCAAGTCTGGGAACCGATGGGGGGAAATACGTCAGAGCGGAGAGATCATAGTGAATTGTATAGTCTATGGATGCAAGTGGTTAATAAAAGAAGATTGAACATGGTTAACAAAAGGACCGCAGAAAAGGAGGAAAATGATTTTCATGGTAAGAACAAAGAAGGTTCAAGATTTGTGGTTATTGCTGTAGCGACCATTTTGAAATCGCCATGAAAAATCGAATTTAAAGGTTTGAAAATTCTTTGAAAATGTTATCTTTAGAAAATCTCAGAAGTTTTGGAGATAAAATTATGGTTGGAGTCGCCATCGTCCACTAAGGTGGGCCGGACACCATAAAACCAAAGATTTATTTGAAAACAGGTTCGGGAGTTGGTTACGTGTAATATCCCAAATTTTTGACTAGTGATCAAAATGTAATTTTTGAAAGTTTAGGGTTAAAGTGTAAAGTTTGGAAAAGTTCAGGGACCAAAGTGTAATTTTCAAAAGTTATGTAATCTAACCCCGTAAATGAATAGTTCACCCCCAAGAGTGACATCTCCGTGTTACCTGAATTTTTTGTACGAAGTTTATATTAATGGCTATAAAGCGATAAAGTTCAGAAATTTGGAAATCGTATTTTGGATCGAATAAAAATTGTTAAGCGTGCTCAGCCAGAGTAGCACAAGGATCGGTGACCTACTGGGAAGCTTCCATGTTAATGATTTGATTGATAAAAAGGATTCAGCACGAGTCAACAATATTCGTAATAGATTATTGTTATAAGATTTTCAAGTAGGGAATGTACCTCATAAACTTCTAGGTAATTATCGGTACATTGGATCGAGTTAAAATTTTAAAGACAGTTTCAAAGGTTATGGAAAATTCATAAAATATTATTTTATGAATATTTTATTATTTTTGGTTGGATTCTAACTAGATTTAGTTAGATTATGATGGAGTGACTATAAAGCAATAAAGCTCAAAGAAAGAAAATTTGGAAATCGTATTGAGTGAAATTCGAATATTTGGATCGAATAAATGCCATAAATAAAAATCTAAGATATTTTGGAATGAGTCCGGTTGGAATGGAACCAATTTGGTTCAACTTTAATGGGTTGGCAATTTTTAAGACTTGTTGTAAATAAAGTCTAGTTGGAGGGCAAATTGGTCCTTTGACATGGATGGCATTTCTGAAATATTTTGAAACTTTGAGGGAAATTTTGAAAGGTCAAAATACACATGGATGAGATCTTGGCCATTAATTTTGATGAGACTAAATCTCAACCATTGGATTAAAATGGCATCTTAGTAATTTTACTATTTAAATGAATTTAAAATTCATTTATATTTACAAGCGGCATAATTGTAGAGAATTAAAAACAAAGTAGCAAAAGATGAAGACTTCTTCATCTTCTACCATTCGAAAATATGAGAAAGAAAGGGTAGAAAATTTCCAAGTTTGATTCAAGCCTCAAAACTCGATTTTCAAGTAATCTTTTCAACTGCAAAGTTGTTCTACTCTTCAAGATCTATCTTTTGATGTCAATAATTCATGGAAAATTTCCAAGTTTGATTCAAGCCCCGAAACTCGATTTTCGGGTAATCTTTTCAACTACAAAGTTATTCTACTCTTCAATCTCTATCTTTTAATGTCAATAATTCATGGAATACATGCTTGATTGATGAGAATTTTGCATGAGAAGAAAATTGGGACCATTTCGGCAATTCTGAAAGTTAAAAGACTAATCTGAATTTTTATGATTTTAAAGTGTATTTATGTTATTATTGATGTTGGAGATGTGAAATTGAAGTTAAAATGCAAAACCGATGTTAAATCGAGTTGGTGACCATTTTGATAAATTGTCAAAGTTAAGTGACCGATTCGAAAATGAGGTTTTAGAGAAGGACTAAATCTGATCTTATTTGAAATAATAGAATTGAAGTAGTGATGTTGATTTGAGGACTAATTTGCAAAGTTAAGAAGCTTGAATCCTTATATTTGCATTTTTAGTGACTATTTCGGAAAGAACGAAAAATTTGAGGGAATTATTTTTGAATCATTATTTGATGAAGAAAGTGATACATTAGTGGTTTGAATCAAGTAAGGGGACCAAATTGACAAATATCAAATTAAGGAGAAATTAATATAAAGTTTGAAGTTATTTATGGAAGTTGGGTAGGAAAATTGGATTTAGCAGTAAGTTTGAAAATTCACCATAAATTCTACAAAAATGGTTAGATGGTGAATTTTATATCGATGTAAAGATATATTCGTCTAGTTTCGTTTAAAACAAATGGTGATTGATTTCGATTCATGTATCAAAATATATGAATTTTTAAGTGATGAAAAGTCAGAAAACAGAATAGCAGTTTGTTCCGAAATTTAATACTGGAATTCAACTTTGAAAATTTGCCATAAATCGTACAAATTGAATCTGGGTTATTAGTTCATATGGTTGAAAAGCTTATCGCATATAGTTTTGTTTCCATCAAACGAAAACTGATTTCGAGTTCTGAGTTAAAAGATATTAATTTTTAATCGAATGAAGGTTAGAAAAATTACATAACAGCTTGTGTCAGGACAGACCTGAAACGGGAGTTTGATGAATTTTCATAATTTTTATAGATTTTATTAAATTATGTGGCTTATACCGTTAGAACCGTTGTTGAATCTAGTTTCTGTGATATAAAGGAGATTAAGATTCAATATGTATTTTGCCCTGTAGAAGTAAATCTTTGATGGTAGTGCAAGTTGACAGAAAATGGAAATTGAGACAATTTGTGTCTAATGTTGGTTAGCAAGCTTGGAGTAATTATTTGAAGATCAAAATGGTCATTAAGGTCCAAAATGAGTTTGTGAACAGTATAAGGAAGGAAAGAAATTTATGGAAAATTTTTATTGTGAATGATTAAATAGCTTAATTGAAATATTGTTAGAAGTGAATCTAACAAATGTTTATTTATATTCATGTGATAAATGAAGTTGGATCCGAATCAAAAGAAGATTCGAGGTACTATAAAGGAAAGGATCAATGGAGCATAGTGAGGCATATTAATAAATGGCCAAGGTGACTGCATTTCTATATGTTTGCATTATGTTGAAATTGGCATTACATTTCTCTATAATACGAGATATGACACATTGCTCGACATGGCAAGATTGATGGAATATCAGGTATGAATGATTGTTGCATAAATGATGATTCATTATGCATACATGGAATATGGATAATGACAAGATTAAAATGAAACAAGTTAAAATGAAACAAGATACACCTTGGGGATCCAAGCCCATAGTGCAAAATGCACTAACGAGGTGTTTTAATATAAGGAGCAAAGAGCGTCCTTATATGAGGAGCAAAGAGCATCATCTCGAGTACGTACTCTGCAAGGTACTACGGTGTAGATAGGCTACGAGGTTTCCATAGGCCTCTAGCCGGACACGATGATAATATAACAAGATGATTTCATGAAAGAACATGATACATGATAGAAATGTTACATGACAGAGATGTTACATGACAGAGATGTTACATGATATATGATTTCGATGTTACATGTTACTTGCTACATATGTTATATGATACATGATACATATGTTACATGAATACATGATACATGAAAAAAAAAGTTACATGTCACATGACCAAGAAGGATATGACATACATGATAGAATACATGTTATGCAAATTATGGCATAATGAAAACATGACCATAATAGAATACATGTTATGCAAATGATGGCATAAAGAAAGCATGACTATGATAGAGTACATGATATGTAAATGATTACATGATGAAAGCATGTCCATGATAGAGAATATATTATGCAATAATAATATGATTTATATGATAGTTATGATACATAACATATATACATTGTGATATACTTGCCATTTTATATATAAAAAAAAGAAATGCACTTTTATATATGACACACTGTATTACATAATTTCATGTTTTTTTAATAAATAAGTTTGACTGCCTCACTAAGTTCGTACTTAGCGTGTGTTTTATTTCACACGTAGGTTCTTCAGATCAGAATTAGCAAGGAGGAGCCACTCATTTGAAAGTCAAGTTATCGGTAAGTGAAAGTACGTACAACTTTAAAATAGTCAGGAACCAGTGGGCATGCAATTATATTTTCAAGAAAATTGTTTTGCAAGCTTTAAAGTATATATTTTCGAAGTATGATAGTACAAGGATACATGGAGTATGAAAATGAACTAATGTTACCAGTAAGGTAAAATATAATGGTTTTAACCAGAATTTAAATCTTATCGCTCAGAATTTTTATAATCAAGAAAGGGTCTAGGCAACAAGCGATGTTTTCTACTGAACAATATTTTCTTTTAAATAACTAAAGTTTATGTTTTATAAACCAATTCAGTGGTTAAAACTAGCTACAATTGTCTAGAATTGTTTTTAGTTGAAATTTATAGGAAATGTTGATTACTGAAGAGTTAAAAAATTCAGTATATGTTTTTAGTAACATCTGTAATGTATATTCGTATTACGGATATACGTTATGGGTATTATATTTTTTGGTATCAGAGCAAAGGTTTAGCCGATTCTGGAGGCTAAATTAAGTCAGAAAAGATTTGTTAATAAATACATACCCCTAGGATGTTATGATAAAAATGTACTACTTGTATAACTTGACATGGCTCCTCACTAGTATGAATAGGTTTGAATAAGTTACTGATAATGATAGATAATATTAGATACTATTGGATCACGATACACAATTAAGTGTGATGATCAGGATGAGGTTTAGAGATAAGTATTGAGGTATATTATATTTTTCCTCCAACTCCGATAAGGGCATTAATGATCAAGGAGCTTAAAAGTTAGAAGTTCTTGAATGTTGTGGTGAGAGTGGTCTAATGGCTGCCAATTTATGGCTAAATAATGTCAAGATTAAGATAAAATAAAAATTGTTCATGGTACAGAAAAGTTAGAGGGAGTTGTATCCTTGTTAAAGGAACATGCGTGAGTTTGATGGACAAACACCATATCGATATTATTTGTTGCTAAGGTGACACGGATATTTTTTTCAATAAGCGTTTAAGCTGACTTGATGTCAACTGAAAGGTACATATGCGAGTAATTATGATGTGATTGTCAGTAATCTACCTGAACATAGTACAATAGTGACATAAATATGTAAGAATTGTTTGTAAATGATCCAAGGGATGGAGTTTTCAACAGATTTGATGGAACTTTCATTCTATAAATTTGAAATTATTCTTGGGATAGGATGGTTATCTGTTTGTGAAGCAAAGACAAAGTGCAAGAGGAAATGACTGGTACTTTCAGGACTGAATGTTTTTGAAGTGATAGTTGTAGGAAAAAGGAAATGATTGCCTCAATTCATATATCTCTGCAACAAAGGCTCAAACAACAATATGTAATGGATATGAGGCTTATTTAGCCCATGTGGTGGATATGCAAGTAGCAAGTAAGAAAATAGAGAATATTCTCAATGTATGGGAATTTTCAGATATGTTACTTGATGAACTGTCAGGACTACCACTCGATAGAGATGTACAGTCTAGAATTGATATTTATCCAGAAATAGAATTAGTGGATGGCACCGTATAGAATGGCGCCAACTAAATTAAGAGAGTTAAAAGACTCAATTATAAAGAATTGTTAATATGAGGTTATACTCGACCGAGTGTAACATCATAGCGTGCTCCGGTATTAATTTCAAAAAAAAGAGAAAGATGGTTCATTATGATTAAGTACAGATTATCACCAGTTAAGTAAGATAACTATTAAGAACAAGTACTTGTTATTGAGAATTTACTATTTGTTTGATCAGCTCAGTGGTACTACAGTATTTTTAAAGATTGATCTTCGATCGGGCTATTATTAATTAAAGGTTCAAGAAGAAGATATTCCTAAGATAGTATTTAGAACTCGTTCTGGATACTATGAGTTTATAGTAATGTCATTCAGATTTACAAATGCATCTGTTGCATTTATGGATTTAATGAATAGGATGTTTCAACGCTATTTGGACCAAATTGTAGCAGTTTTCATAGATGATATTTTGGTATACTCAAAGATAAAAGTTGATCATGATTATCATATCTGAATAGCACTACAAATATTGAAAGACAAGTTGTTATATGCCAAATTCTCCAGGTGTGAATTTTGGTTAACAGAAATTATATTTCTTGGACATGTAATATTAATAGAAGCAATAAGAGTTAGTCTTAAAAGGGTACAAGTTATTACAAAAGGAAGTCCCGATTAAATGGATTGAAAAATGTCAAGACAGTCTTGACAAGTTAAAGAAAGCTTTGACAGAATTATCAGTTCTAATATAGACAGAGCATGAAAATGAATATATTTTATATAGTAATGCATCTCATTGTGGTTTGAGATGTGTATTAATGCAAGAGGATCGTATAGTAGCTTATGTTATGAACCAGCTTAAGACCCATGAAAGAAGTTACCCGACACATGATTTAGAGACGATGGTTGTAATTATAGTTTTAAAGATCTGGCGATATTATTTATATGGTGAAAAGTTCTATTTTTATATGGATCACAAAGGTTTAAAGCAACTAATGATGCAAACAGAATTGAACCTATGGTAACAAAGATAGGTTGAGTTCCTAAGAGACTACAATGTAGTTATAGATTATCATTTCGAGAAGATTAATGTAGTAGCTTATGCATTAAGGCAGCTCAAAACTCATAAAAAGAAAAGAAAAGAAAAGAAGTAAGTTGAAACAAAAGAAACACAAGAATATGAAATTAAGTCAAATGGTTGCTTATATTATCAAGAGAAAGTTTACTTTCCTGAAAATGGTGGTTTGAAGAAAGAAGTTTTGACTGAAGTTGTCATAGTCTATTGACTATGTACTCTGGAAGTAGCAAAATGTATTAAGATCTAAAGACTCGGTATTGGTGGCCAGGAATGAAAAATGATAATTTCAGAATTTATGACAAATTTCTTGACATGCTAACAAGTAAAAGCCAAAACATCAAGTACCTTCTGGATTGATTCAGCCTATTTCTATTCCCCAATAGAAGTGAGAACGAGTGACAATGGAATTTGTAATAGGATTACCAGTAACAATAGTTATCAGACAAATATTAAGATGACACCATTTGAAATACTGTATGGAAGGATATGTCGAACTCTTCATTATTGGTTTGAGCTACAAGATCAAAATGTTTGGTATAACCCAAAAGTTGGAGGGGTTGATTTGACACGAGAAATAGAGGATAAAGTAATAATTGTTTAATATAATCTCAAGGCTGTAGCGGATCGAAAAAAAAGCTTATACAGACAATAAGAGAAGGATGTTAAGTACGAAGTTGAGGACAAAGTGTTTCTAAAGGTTTCGCCTTGGAAGAAGGTGTTACGTTTTAGTCAAAAAGGAAAGCTTAGTCCTAGAATTATTGGGCCATATGAGATTCTAAAAGGAGTTGAACTGAAGGTTTATCATTGGCGTTACTTTCGGATATGAGTAACGATCAGTGCAAATCTATGCATATGAAGTCAAAAAGTTAAGGAACAAGAAAATTCCACTGGTTAAAGTCCTTTGGAGAAATCATAAAGTGGAAGAAGTCACATGGGAAACTGGAAGGAGAATGCATGAATAATACTTGAAATTGTTTGAAACGGGTAAACATTGAAAATTCGAGGATGAATTTTCTTAAAAGGGGGAGAATTATAATATTCCAAATTTTTGACTAGTGACCAAAATGTAATTTTTGAAAGTTTAGGGGTCAAAGTGTAAACTTTGGAAAAGTTTAGGGACCAGAGTGTAATTTTCAAAAAATTATGTAATCTATACCCGTAAATGAATAGTTCACCCCCAAGAGTGACATCTCCGTGTTACCCAGATTTTTTGTAAGAAGTTTATATTAATGGCTATAAACCGATAAAGTTCAGAAATTTAGAAATCGTATTTTGGATCGAATAAAAATTGTTAAGCGTGCTCAGCCAGAGTAGCACAAGGATGGGTGACCTATTGGGAAGGTTCCATGTTAGTGTTTTGATTAATAAAAAGGATTCAGCATGAGTCAACAATATTCGTAATAGATTATTGTTATAAGATTTTCAAGTAGGGATGGTACCTGATAAACTTCTCGGTAATTATTGGTATATCGGATCGAGTTGAAGTTTTAAAGACAGTTCAAAGGTTATGGAAATTTCATAAAATATTATTTTATGAATATTTTATTATTTTTGGTTGGATTCTAACTAGATTTAGTTAGATTCTGATGTAATGACTATAAAGAAATAAAGCTCAAAGAAATAAAATTTGGAAATCGTATTGAGTGAAATTCGAATATTTGGATCAAATAAATGCCATAAATAAAAAATCTAAGATATTTTGGAATGAGGCCGGTTGGAATGGAACCAATTTGGTTCAACTTTAATGGGGTGGCAATTTTTACGACTTGTTGTAAATAAAGTCTAGTTTGAGGGCAAATTGGTTCTTTGACATGGATGGAATTTTTGAAATATTTTGAAACTTTGAGGGCAATTTTAAAAGGTCAAAATACAAATGGATGAGATCTTGGCTATTGATTTTCATGAGATTAAATCTCAACCATTGGATTAAAAGGGCATTTTAGTAATTTCACTATTTAAATGAATTTAAAATTCATTTATATTTACAAGTGGCATAATTTTAGAGATTTAAAAAGTAGCAAAAGATGAAGACTTCTTCATCTTCTACCATTCGAAAATATGAGAAAGAAAGGGGAGAAAATTTCCAAGTTTGATTCAAGCCCCGAAACTCGATTTTCAGGTAATCTTTTCAACTACAAAGTTGTTTTACTCTTCAAGCTCTATCTTTTGATGTCAATAATTCATGGAAAATTTCCAAGTTTGATTCAAGCCCTGAAACTCGATTTTTAGGTAATCTTTTAAACTACAAAGTTGTTCTACTCTTCAAGCTCCATCTTTTGATGTCAGTAATTCATGGAATACATGCTTGATTGATGAGAATTTTGCATAGGAAGAAATTACGGTTTATGGAAAAAGTTTGGGGCTTTTGGAATTTTATGATTTCATGATGAAATTCAAGTTGAAATCAAGCTAGTATAATGTTAAAATCAGGTTATTGAGTTGAGACTCAAACCCTACATATTTTAGTTTGTATGAAGATGATTATGGTTTATGGATTCAAGTTTTATTTAGGGTTTGTGATGTTGGATAAATGATCTAGTAAGCTTGAATTGTTATTTGGAAGCAAAACCCTAAATTAAAGGTATGTGGACCATTTTGGCAATTCTGAAAGTTAAAAGACTAATCTGAGTTTTTATGATTTTAAAGTGTATTTATGTTATTATTGATGTTGGAGATGTGAAATTGAAGTTAAATGCAAAACTGATGTTAAATCGAGTTAGTGACCATTTTGACAAATTGTCAAAGTTAAGTGACCAATTTGGAAATGAGGTCTTAGAGAAGGACTAAATCTAATTTTAGTTGAAATAATAGAATTCAAGTAGTAAAGTTGATTTAAGGACTAATTTGCAAAATTAAAAGCTTGAATCCATATATTTGCATTTTTAGTGACTATTTTGGAAAGAACGAAAAATTTGAGGGAATTATTTTTGAATAATTATTTGATGAAGAAAGTGATACATTAGTGATTTGAATCAAGTAAGGGGACCAAATTGACAAATAGAAAATTAAGGAGAAATTAATATAAAGTTTGAAGTTATTTATGGATGTTGGGTAGGAAAATTGGATTTATGATAAGTTTGAAAATTCACCATAAATTCTACAAAAATGGTTAGATGGTGAATATTATATCGATGTAAAGATTTATTCGTCTAGTTTCGTTTAAAAAAATGGTGATTGATTTTGATTCATATATCAAAAGATATGAATTTTTATGTGATGAAAAGTCAAAAAACAAAATAGCAGTTTCTTAGAAATTCAATATCGAATTCAACTTTGAAAATTTTCCATAAATCGTACAAATTGAATCTGAGTTATTAGTTTATATGGTTGAAAAGCTTATCGAATCTAGTTTCATTTCCAACAAAGGAAATTGATTTGAGTTCCGAGTTAAAAGATATTAATTTTTAATCGAATGAAGGTTAGAAAAATTACATAGCAGTTTCATTAGGACAGGACCTGAAACGGGAGTTTGATGAATTTTCATATTTTTTAAATTTTATTAAATTATGTGGCTTATATCGTTAGAACCATTATTGAATCTAGTTTCTGTGATATAAAGGAGATTAAGATTCAATATGTATTTTGCCCTGTAGAAGTAAATCTTTGATGGTAGTGCAAGTTGTGAAAATGGAAATTGAGACAATTTGTGTCTAATGTTGGTTAGCAAGCTTGGAGTAATTATTTGAAGATCAAAATGGTCATTAAGGACCAAAATGAGTTTGTGAACAGTATAAGGAAGGAAAGAAATTTATGGAAAATTTTATTTTGAATGATTAAATAGCTTAATTGAAATATTGTTAGAAGTGAATCTAACAAATGTTTATTTATATTCATGTGATAAATGAAGTTGGATCCGAATCAAAAGAAGATTTTAGGTACTATAAAGGAAAGGATCAATGGAGCATAGTGAGGCATATTAATAAATGGCCAAGGTGACTGCATTTCTATATGTTTGCATTATGTTGAAATTGGCATTACATTTCTCTATAATACGAGATATGATACATTGCTCGACATGGCAAGATTGATGGAATATCGGTATGAATGATTTTTGCATAAATGATGATTCATTATGCATACATGAAATATGGATAATGACAAGATTAAAATGAAACAAGTTAAAATGAAACAAGATACACCTTGGGGATCCAAGCCCATAGTGCAAAATGCACTAACGAGGTGTTTTAATATAAGGAGCAAAAAGCGTCCTTATATGAGAGCAAAGAGCATCATCTCGAGGACGTACTCTGCAAGGTACTACAATGTAGATAGGCTACGAGGTTTCCATAGGCCTCTACCCGGACACGATGATAATATAACAAGATGATTTCATAAAAGAACATGATACATGATAGAAATGTTACATGACAGAGATGATGTTACATGATCGAGAGATGTTACATGATATATGATTTCGATGTTACATGTTACTTGCTAAATATGTTATATGATACATGATACAAATGTTACATGAATACATGATACATGAAAAAAAAGTTACATGTCACATGACCAAGAAGGATATGACATACATGATAGAATACATGTTATGCAAATTATGGCATAATGAAAACATGACCATAATAGAATACATGTTATGCAAATGATGGCATAAAGAAAGCATGACTATGATAGAGTACATGATATGTAAATGATTACATGATGAAAGCATGTCCATGATAGAGAATATATTATGCAATAATAATATGATTTATATGATAGTTATGATACATAACATATATACATTGTGATATACTTGCCATTTTATATATAAAAAAAAGAAATGCACTTTTATATATGACACACTGTATTACATAATTTCATGTTTTTTAATAAATAAGTTTGCTGCCTAACTAAGTTCGTACTTAGCGTGTGTTTTATTTCACACGTAGGTTCTTCAGATCAGAATTAGCAAGGAGGAGCCACTCATTTGAAAGTCAAGTTATCGGTAAGTGAAAGTACGTACAACTTTAAAATAGTCAGGAACCAGTGGGCATGCAATTATATTTTCAAGAAAATTGTTTTGCAAGCTTTAAAGTATATATTTTCGAAGTATGATAGTACAAGGATACATGGAGTATGAAAATGAACTAATGTTACCAGTAAGGTAAAATATAATGGTTTTAACCAGAATTTAAATCTTATCGCTCAGAATTTTTATAATCAAGAAAGGGTCTAGGCAACAAGCGATGTTTTCACCCTGAACAATATTTTCTTTTAAATAACTAAAGTTTATGTTTTATAAACCAATTCAGGGTTAAAACTAGCTACAATTGTCTAGAATTGTTTTTAGTTGAAATTTATAGGAAATGTTGATTACTGAAGAGTTAAAAAATTCAGTATATGTTTTTAGTAACATCTGTAATGTATATTCGTATTACGGATATACGTTATGGGTATTATATTTTTTGGTATCAGAGCAAAGGTTTAGCCGATTCTGGAGGCTAAATTAAGTCAGAAAAGATTTGTTAATAAATACATACCCCTAGGATGTTATGATAAAAATGTACTACTTGTATAACTTGACATGGCTCCTCACTAGTATGAATAGGTTTGAATAAGTTACTGATAATGATAGATAATATTAGATACTATTGGATCACGATACACAATTAAGTGTGATGATCAGGATGAGGTTTAGAGATAAGTATTGAGGTATATTATATTTTTCCTCCAACTCCGATAAGGGCATTAATGATCAAGGAGCTTAAAAGTTAGAAGTTCTTGAATGTTGTGGTGAGAGTGGTCTAATGGCTGCCAATTTATGGCTAAATAATGTCAAGATTAAGATAAAATAAAAATTGTTCATGGTACAGAAAAGTTAGAGGGAGTTGTATCCTTGTTAAAGGAACATGCGTGAGTTTGATGGACAAACACCATATCGATATTATTTGTTGCTAAGGTGACACGGATATTTTTTTCAATAAGCGTTTGTTTGACTTGATGTCAATTGAGAAAGGTACATATGCGAGTAATTATGATGTGATTGTCGGTAATCTACAGAACATAGTACAATAGTGACATAAATATGTAAGAATTGTTTGTAAATGATCCAAGGGATGGAGTTTTCAACAGATTTGATGGAACTTTCATTCTATAAATTTGAAATTATTCTTGGGATAGGATGGTTATCTGTTTGTGAAGCAAAGACAAAGTGCAAGAGGAAATGACTGGTACTTTTTTGGACTGAATGTTTTTGAAGTGATAGTTGTAGGAAAAAAGGAAATGATTGCCTCAATTCATATATCTACGCAACAAAGGCTCAAACAACAATATGTAATGGATATGAGGCTTATTTAGCCCATGTGGTGGATATGCAAGTAGCAAGTAAGAAAATAGAGAATATTCTCAATGTATGGGAATTTTCAGATATGTTACTTGATGAACTGTCAGGACTACCACTCGATAGAGATGTACAGTCTAGAATTGATATTTATCCAGAAATAGAATTAGTGGATGGCACCGTATAGAATGGCGCCAACTAAATTAAGAGAGTTAAAAGACTCAATTATAAAGAATTGTTAATATGAGGTTATACTCGACCGAGTGTAACATCATAGCGTGCTCCGGTATTAATTTCAAAAAAAAGAGAAAGATGGTTCATTATGATTAAGTACAGATTATCACCAGTTAAGTAAGATAACTATTAAGAACAAGTACTTGTTATTGAGAATTTACTATTTGTTTGATCAGCTCAGTGGTACTACAGTATTTTTAAAGATTGATCTTCGATCGGGCTATTATTAATTAAAGGTTCAAGAAGAAGATATTCCTAAGATAGTATTTAGAACTCGTTCTGGATACTATGAGTTTATAGTAATGTCATTCAGATTTACAAATGCATCTGTTGCATTTATGGATTTAATGAATAGGATGTTTCAACGCTATTTGGACCAAATTGTAGCAGTTTTCATAGATGATATTTTGGTATACTCAAAGATAAAAGTTGATCATGATTATCATATCCGAATAGCACTACAAATATTGAAAGACAAGTTGTTATATGCCAAATTCTCAGTGTGAATTTTGGTTATGTAAATTATATTTCTTGGACATGTAATATTAATAGAAGCAATAAGAGTTAGTCTTAAAAGGGTACAAGTTATTACAAAAGGAAGTCCCGATTAAATGGATTGAAAAATGTCAAGACAGTCTTGACAAGTTAAAAAAGCTTTGTGAATTATCGGTTCTAATATAGACAGAGCATGAAAATGAATATATTTTATATAGTAATGCATCTCATTGTGGTTTGAGATGTGTATTAATGCAAGAGGATCGTATAGTAGCTTATGTTATGAACCAGCTTAAGACCCATGAAAGAAGTTACCCGACACATGATTTAGAGACGATGGTTGTAATTATAGTTTTAAAGATCTGGCGATATTATTTATATGGTGAAAAGTTCTATTTTTATATGGATCACAAAGGTTTAAAGCAACTAATGATGCAAACAGAATTGAACCTATGGTAACAAAGATAGGTTGAGTTCTAAGAGACTACAATGTAGTTATAGATTATCATTTCGAGAAGATTAATGTAGTAGCTTATGCATTAAGGCAGCTCAAAACTCATAAAAAGAAAAGAAAAGAAAAGAAGTAAGTTGAAACAAAAGAAACACAAGAATATGAAATTAAGTCAAATGGTTGCTTATATTATCAAGAGAAAGTTTACTTTCCTGAAAATGGTGGTTTGAAGAAAGAAGTTTTGACTGAAGTTGTCATAGTCTATTGACTATGTACTCTGGAAGTAGCAAAATGTATTAAGATCTAAAGACTCGGTATTGGTGGCCAGGAATGAAAAATGATAATTTCAGAATTTATGACAAATTTCTTGACATGCTAACAAGTAAAAGCCAAAACATCAAGTACCTTCTGGATTGATTCAGCCTATTTCTATTCCCCAATAGAAGTGAGAACGAGTGACAATGGAATTTGTAATAGGATTACCAGTAACAATAGTTATCAGACAAATATTAAGATGACACCATTTGAAATACTGTATGGAAGGATATGTCGAACTCTTCATTATTGGTTTGAGCTACAAGATCAAAATGTTTGGTATAACCCAAAAGTTGGAGGGGTTGATTTGACACGAGAAATAGAGGATAAAGTAATAATTGTTTAATATAATCTCAAGGCTGTAGCGGATCGAAAAAAAAGCTTATACAGACAATAAGAGAAGGATGTTAAGTACGAAGTTGAGGACAAAGTGTTTCTAAAGGTTTCGCCTTGGAAGAAGGTGTTACGTTTTAGTCAAAAAGGAAAGCTTAGTCCTAGAATTATTGGGCCATATGAGATTCTAAAAGGAGTTGAACTGAAGGTTTATCAACTGGCGTTACTTCCAGATATGAGTAACGATCAGTGCAAATCTATGCATATGAAGTCAAAAAGTTAAGGAACAAGAAAATTCCACTGGTTAAAGTCCTTTGGAGAAATCATAAAGTGGAAGAAGTCACATGGGAAACTGGAAGGAGAATGCATGAATAATACTTGAAATTGTTTGAAACGGGTAAACATTGAAAATTCGAGGATGAATTTTCTTAAAAGGGGGAGAATTATAATATTCCAAATTTTTGACTAGTGACCAAAATGTAATTTTTGAAAGTTTAGGGGTCAAAGTGTAAACTTTGGAAAAGTTTAGGGACCAGAGTGTAATTTTCAAAAAATTATGTAATCTATACCCGTAAATGAATAGTTCACCCCCAAGAGTGACATCTCCGTGTTACCCAGATTTTTTGTAAGAAGTTTATATTAATGGCTATAAACCGATAAAGTTCAGAAATTTAGAAATCGTATTTTGGATCGAATAAAAATTGTTAAGCGTGCTCAGCCAGAGTAGCACAAGGATGGGTGACCTATTGGGAAGGTTCCATGTTAGTGTTTTGATTAATAAAAAGGATTCAGCATGAGTCAACAATATTCGTAATAGATTATTGTTATAAGATTTTCAAGTAGGGATGGTACCTGATAAACTTCTCGGTAATTATTGGTATATCGGATCGAGTTGAAGTTTTAAAGACAGTTCCAAAGGTTATGGAAATTTCATAAAATATTATTTTATGAATATTTTATTATTTTTGGTTGGATTCTAACTAGATTTAGTTAGATTCTGATGTAATGACTATAAAGAAATAAAGCTCAAAGAAATAAAATTTGGAAATCGTATTGAGTGAAATTCGAATATTTGGATCAAATAAATGCCATAAATAAAAAATCTAAGATATTTTGGAATGAGGCCGGTTGGAATGGAACCAATTTGGTTCAACTTTAATGGGGTGGCAATTTTTACGACTTGTTGTAAATAAAGTCTAGTTTGAGGGCAAATTGGTTCTTTGACATGGATGGAATTTTTGAAATATTTTGAAACTTTGAGGGCAATTTTAAAAGGTCAAAATACAAATGGATGAGATCTTGGCTATTGATTTTCATGAGATTAAATCTCAACCATTGGATTAAAAGGGCATTTTAGTAATTTCACTATTTAAATGAATTTAAAATTCATTTATATTTACAAGTGGCATAATTTTAGAGATTTAAAAAGTAGCAAAAGATGAAGACTTCTTCATCTTCTACCATTCAAAAAATATGAGAAAGAAAGGGGAGAAAATTTCCAAGTTTGATTCAAGCCCCGAAACTCGATTTTCAGGTAATCTTTTCAACTACAAAGTTGTTTTACTCTTCAAGCTCTATCTTTTGATGTCAATAATTCATGGAAAATTTCCAAGTTTGATTCAAGCCACGAAACTCGATTTTTAGGTAATCTTTTAAACTACAAAGTTGTTCTACTCTTCAAGCTCCATCTTTTGATGTCAGTAATTCATGGAATACATGCTTGATTGATGAGAATTTTGCATAGGAAGAAATTACGGTTTATGGAAAAAGTTTGGGGCTTTTGGAATTTTATGATTTCATGATGAAATTCAAGTTGAAATCAAGCTAGTATAATGTTAAAATCAGGTTATTGAGTTGAGACTCAAACCCTACATATTTTAGTTTGTATGAAGATGATTATGGTTTATGGATTCAAGTTTTATTTAGGGTTTGTGATGTTGGATAAATGATCTAGTAAGCTTGAATTGTTATTTGGAAGCAAAACCCTAAATTAAAGGTATGTGGACCATTTTGGCAATTCTGAAAGTTAAAAGACTAATCTGAGTTTTTATGATTTTAAAGTGTATTTATGTTATTATTGATGTTGGAGATGTGAAATTGAAGTTAAATGCAAAACTGATGTTAAATCGAGTTAGTGACCATTTTGACAAATTGTCAAAGTTAAGTGACCAATTTGGAAATGAGGTCTTAGAGAAGGACTAAATCTAATTTTAGTTGAAATAATAGAATTCAAGTAGTAAAGTTGATTTAAGGACTAATTTGCAAAATTAAAAAGCTTGAATCCATATCTTTGCATTTTTAGTGACTATTTCGGAAAGAACGAAAAATTTGAGGGAATTATTTTTGAATAATTATTTGATGAAGAAAGTGATACATTAGTGATTTGAATCAAGTAAGGGGACCAAATTGACAAATAGAAAAGTAAGGAGAAATTAATATAAAGTTTGAAGTTATTTATGGATGTTGCGTAGGAAAACTGGATTTAGCAGTAAGTTTGAAAATTCACCATAAATTCTACAAAAATGGTTAGATGGTGAATATTATATCGATGTAAAGATTTATTCGTCTAGTTTCGTTTAAAAAATGGTGATTGATTTTGATTCATATATCAAAAGATATGAATTTTTATGTGATGAAAAGTCAGAAAACAAAATAGCAGTCTCTTCCGAAATTCAATACTGGAATTCGACTTTGAAAATTTTCCATAAATCGTACAAATTGAATCTGAGTTATTAGTTTATATGGTTGAAAAGCTTATCGAATCTAGTTTCATTTCCAACAAAGGAAATTGATTTCGAGTTCCGAGTTAAAAGATATTAATTTTTAATCGAATGAAGGTTAGAAAAATTACATAGCAGTTTCTGTTAGGACAGCCCTGTAAACGGGAGTTTGATGAATTTTCATATTTTTTTTAAATTTTATTAAATTATGTGGCTTATATCGTTAGAACCATTATCGAATCTAGTTTCTACGATATAAAGGAGATTAAGATTCAATATGTATTCTGCCCTGTAGAAGTAAATCTTTGATGGTAGTGCAAGTTGACAGAAAATGGAAATTGAGACAATTTGTGTCTAATGTTGGTTAGCAAGCTTGGAGGAATTATTTGAAGATCAAAATGGTCATTAAGGACCAAAATGAGTTTGTGAACAGTATAAGGAAGGAAAGAAATTTATGGAAAATTTTATTTTGAATGATTAAATAGCTTAATTGAAATATTGTTAGAAGTGAATCTAACAAATGTTTATTTATATTCATGTGATAAATGAAGTTGGATCCGAATCAAAAGAAGATTTTAGGTACTATAAAGGAGAGGATCAATAGAGCATAGTGAGGCGTATTAATAAATGGCCAATGTGACTGCATTTCTATATGTTTGCATTATGTTGAAATTGGCATTACATTTCTCTATAATACGAGATATGATACATTGCTCGACATGGCAAGATTGATGGAATATCAGGTATGAATGATTTTTGCATAAATGATGTTTCATTATGCATACATGAAATATGGATAATGACAAGATTAAAATGAAACAAGTTAAAATGAAACAAGATACACCCTGGGGATCCAAGCCCATAGTGCAAAATGCACTAACGAGGTGTTTTAATATAAGGAGCAAAGAGCGTCCTTATATGAGGAGCAAAGAGCGTCCTCTCGAGGACGTACTCTGCAAGGTACTACAATGTATATAGGCTACGGGGTTTTCATGGGCCTCTACCCAGACACGATGATAATATAACAAGACGATTTCATAAAAGAACATGATACATGATAGAAATCTTACATGACAGAGATGTTACATGATACATGATACAGATGTTACAAGATATATTATTCCGATGTTACATGTTACTTGCTAAATATGTTATATGATACATGATACAAATGTTACATGAATACATGATACATGAAAAAAAAAGTTACATGTCACATGACCAGGAAGGATATGACATACATGATAGAATACATCTTATGCAAATGATGGCATAATGAAAACACGACCATGATAGAATACATGTTATGCAAATGATGGCATAAAGAAAGCATGATCATGATAGAGTACATGATATGTAAATGATTACATGTTGAAAGCATGTCCATTATAGAGAATATATTATGCAATAATAATATGATTTATATGATAGTTATGATAATGACATATATACATTGTGATATACTTGCCATGTTATAAAAAAAAGAAATGCAATTTTATATATGACACATTGTATTACATAATTTCATGTTTTTTTAAAATAAATAAGTTTGGCTGCCTAACTAAGTTCGTACTTAGCGTGTGTTTTATTTCACATGTATGTTCTTCATATCAGAATTAGCAAGGAGAAGTCACTCATTTGGAAGTCAAGTTATCGGCAAGTGAAAGTACGTACATCTTTAAAATAGTCAGGAACTAGTGGGCATGTAATTATATTTTCAATAAAACTGTTTTGCAAGCTTTAAAGTATATATTTTCGAAGTATGATAGTACAAGGATACATGGAGTATGAAAATGAGCTAATGTTACCAGTAAGGTAAAAGTATAATGGTCTTAACCAGAATTTAAATCTTATCGCTCAGAATTTTTATAATCAAGAAAGGGTCTAGGAAACAAGCGACGTTTTCACCATGAACAATATTTTCGTTTAAATAACTAAATTTTATGTTTTATAAACCAATTCAGGGTTAAAACTAGCTACAATTGTCTAGAATTGTTTTTAGTTGAAATTTATAGGAAATGCTTATTACCGAAGAGTTAAAAAAATTCCGTATATGTTTTTAGTAACATCTGTAATGTCTATTCATATTACGGATATACGTTATGGGTGTTACAACGTGTGGGGAAGGATTAGCACCCCCATCACTCACGGAAATCGATACCAAAATATACGTTGCTTTTAATTGATGGAAATTATTGAAATTCTAATTAAACTTAATTAAATGGTATTAATTGGATATGAGTTCTAATTAAACGGTCTTTAACAATTTGGTGGGTTCGAATTAATTATCCTTTTAATTAATAAGGGTGACTGTACATCACACCGTAGATTAAACCGACATCGAATAAGACCAACTGTCATGTTAATTTACGGTTCAAATTAAGTACATCACCTTTATGCATGATGCAAACAGTTAAAAGATGAGGTCATGACTTATCAAATTTTATTTCAAATTAAAGTTTACCTTCGAACGGTAAGAATTAACTCGAATATTTGGTCAACATCCATTAAGCCCGGACTGTTACGACACAAATATCAGAATTAATAAATATCTCTTTTTTATGATTAAGGTTGATTAATTAATGAGATGTCCATCAAAAGAGATTAAAGGTTAAACGAATGATAAAATGCATGTCACAAAAAGTGAATAAAGTAACTGCGGAAAATAAAAAATTGAACAAAAATAATAAATGCGAAGATTGAAAGATCCGGAAAAAGGACTGGATCGAACATAAAAAGAAATGAAAAAATTTAAAAATCCAAAAAATATTGGATCGAGCGAAAAGAAGTCGAAAAAAGGACCGGATCGAACAAAAGAGTGTAAAATAAAATACGGAAATTAAATTGCGGGAAATTAAATGCAAAAAATTAAATGTTAGATGAATGTTAGTTAAATTGAGCGTGCCATGAATAATACGGATCATACCCCGTTGCGGGTCACCGTAAGGCCGAATCGAACAATAAATAAATAATTACTAAAATGAATAAGTAGCATATGTACTATAACAATAATACATTATAATATAATAGCCATATATATAAAACATGCTATAATATTAATAATATCACAATATTTAATAATAATATAATATGTAAACATAATATTATACTTATGTATTAAATAACCTACATATATGTAACATGATAGATAATATATAATGTATATAATAATATATAATAACAACATACCATATGTAAAAGAGGAACTGAAGTGAAAATAAACGAAATTTGAGGGGGAAAATTAAAAAAGGAAATAAAAGAGGGACGAAATTAAAAAAAAACAAAGGGATAGGACTGAAAGAGGGATTTAACCACTGAAAAGGACCAGATTGAGAGATTTTAAAAAAATAGGGACCGAATGTGGGATCTTACCCCTGAAAAAGGATCAAAATCAAAACTAAAATTAAGGTTTAAGGGCCAGAAGGATATTTTTCCATTTTAGAAATAGATTTAAATTGAAATCGGATGAAATAAAAAACAAAATAAAACTAGGAGGACCTAGGGGGTTATCTCGAAAGGCGGAAGGGTTTAAAAGGAGTTTTTAAAAACATGGAGGGACTAAACTGAGAATTCTTCCATTTAAAAACATATTTAATTGGAAAAGGGGACGAGATTGCAAAGTCTCTAAAACCTTTAAGGACCCCGAGGATAATTTTGAAATGATGAGACCCTTCCACGCGTGAATACAACGACACAAAAGGGTTTATGATGCTATAAACCCTTTTTTAAAATAACATCTACTATATAAGATGCATTTCAGTAAAAAAATCCGCCTCTTGGTTATTTTTTTAAAAGCCATTCCCTTTTTAGTGGGAACCCAGCCTCCGCCATATTTTCTAGAAACAGGCTGGTGCGCTACAGCACTCCGCCGTATAACGGGATCAGAAGCCTAAAAAATACTAAATCGCCTCTCTTTCCCCTTTAAAACCAAACACGACCACCGATTATCCAAAAAAATTTCATTTTTCTCACATCTGTTAAAAAATTAGCAAAGCCTTGTCTTTTCCTTTAAAAAAGGCCGAGTTTGAAAACAACCAAACGGGTTTGAAAGACACATAAATGAGGAATAGGACTACGGTGATGGGTAACCGGTCCTCCTTCAAAGGTAAAACTAACCACCATTTCTTATTTTTTTTGTTTTATATTCGAAACAAAAAATAAATAGCATATGACTTTGAAATTCTTTTTACTTTTGTATTGATTTTCTTGAATATCCCCGTCTGGGGTTTACATGCATTGTGGTTCAGTTTTTATAACCGATTTACGATGATGAAAACAAAATGAATAGCTGGCTCTATATTGTGTTATTGTTGTTGTTGTTGTTGTTGTTGTTATCCATTTTTTTGCAGGTGTTCGTACGGGAGGAGGCCAATGAGGTTTTTTGGCTGGATGTGCGCAACTGAGGAAGACAACAGTAGCAGTCCAGGATTCAGGCACGTGGACACGTGGGGATCTGGAATGGTCGAGGCGTAAGCTCCACGCGCGCGTGGGGAGCTGAAAGATCTCGCGTGGGCGCGTGCGAGTTCTGAAATATTCATCACCTTGATCTTGTCGTTGGATCAAGGGCCAGATCCAACGGTCCTTGTGTGGCTACGCAGAGGGAAAAAAGAGAAGGCATTAGGGTTTCTGTTAGGTTTTTTAGTTTGGGCCCCAAGTGGGCCGAATGTAATGTTAAAAACTATGGGTTTTTTATGTAATGGACTCTTAAATAAAACTTTGGGCTTTGTTTATTTTAAATACTATTTTTTCAATTTTTTGTTTAATAATAATAATAGTAATAATATAATAATAAACTAATATAATAATACAATAATAACAATATAATAATAACATAAATAATAAGAAGTAACTTAAATAAAAAGATAATAAATATTGTATTAAATATTACCAACAATAATAATACCTAATAACAACATATATATGTAATATAGTAGGTAATAACATAATAACAAAAGCCCATTATTGAATAAAATTGAAAAAAGTCCAGACAAAATTAGTGATTACAGCTGCCCCTCTTTGCTTATTCTTGTGTTAACAATGATAGATCAAAGACTAAAATCACTAATTTTGTCTCGCTTCCCTGTTCGAGGTTCAAATCACCATGCACTGAAAGTCCTCCTGATGGTTCGAAGGGTCGATGATCAAGCACTGAAGGCTTTGTTGACATTGCAAATCACCTATGCACTGAGGGTCTTACTGGTGACTTGTAAAATTAGAGTCATACGCTGAAGGATTTACAGACGGTCTAGCTCACCATGCACTGGAGGTCATAGTGATGGTCAGAAATAAGGGTCCAACATTGAAGGATTTACGGACAACCTAGCTCACCATGAACTGGAGGCCTTACTAATGGCTAGAAAATAAAGTCAACTATTGAAGGATTTACTGACGATCTGGCTCACCAAGCACATGGAGGTCTTACTGATGGCCAAAAATGAAGGTCCGACACTAAAGGATTTACGGATAACCTAGCTCACCATGCACATGTAGGTCTTACATATGGCTAGAAAATGAAGTCAAACACTGAAAAATTTACTGACGATCTGGCTCACAAAGCACATGGAGGTCTTACTGATGGCAAAAAATAGAAGTCCAACACTGAAGGATTTAAGGACAACCTAGCTCACCGTGCACATGGAGGTCTTATTAATGGCTAGAAAATGAAGTCAAACACTGGAGGATTTACTGACGATCTGGCCCACCAAGCACATGGAGGTCTTACTGATGGCCAAAGATGAAGGTCTAATATTGAAGGATTTACGGACAACCTAGCTCACCATGCATATAGAGGTCTTAGTGATGGATAGAAAATAAAGTCAAACACTAAAAGATTTACTGACGATCTGGCTCACCAAGCACATGGAGGTCTTACTGATGGCCAAAAATGAAGGTCCAACACTGAAGGATTTACGAACAACCTAGCTCACCATGCACATGGAGGTCTTACTGATGGCTAGAAAATAAAGTCAAACACTAAAGGATTTACTGACGGTCTAGCTCACCAAGCACATGGAGGTCTTACTGATGGCCAAAAATGAAGGTCCAACACTGAAGGATTTACGGACAACCTATCTCACCACGCACATGAAGGTCTTACTGATGGCTAGAAAATTAAAGTCGGGCACTAGAGGCTACTGATATATTAACATCTGATACTAAAAGCTGACATTTCAGAAATAAAACCATGCACTAAGAGCTTTGGTGTAGATCTTGAAGTGACACCTGGAAACTTTGTTGGATGGGCTCTTCTTGAAATGAACCCTTGATTCTTACTATGATCCACTTTTTATGGATCAAAATCTTTCTTGGGTTTTATGAAGGTATGGATTGAACTCTTACTGGAATCTACTTCTTCAATCGTGAAGTTGCATATTAGAATCTTTGTGAATCTCTGAATACCTGTCAAAAGATTAAATAATTTGATGCATGAATTAGCATGCCCCCTAACCTAGTGATGTTTAACTATGTATGACAAATGAATGAATGAATGAATGCTAAATGAGGACCAGTTGAGTGAGTGTTGTTCTTCAAGGGAAATTACTGAAAAATCTCAGTCTTATTTCTTCACTGGGGCTCTTATGCGGCTAGAATACCCTATCTTAAGCTCAGGTTGTATCTTTAAAGCTTATACCCCATACTGTTCTTCTCAAACTTTGCTCAATTGCTTACTTAGAGATATCTTTGTCATTAAACTGGTTGGCCATTTTATTGCCCCAACAAAATTTTTGCCCTAAAAAAATAAAATTTGTTGCTTACTCTTGTTCTCTTGTTGCTAGAAAAATTTTGAATTCTTTGTGAGTAATACAGAAAAGTCTTTTATCATAGAATACATGTTATGATTTCAATGTGAATTCATAAAACTGGTTTTCTCTTTTCAAATTGTAAATATAACATGCTGTATTGAATGCCCCGAATATCAAGTGCATGAACAACATTGAAATTAGCTTAACGAGGATTGCCCCAAGCAAATCATGTGCCTAGGAGACCTAGAAAACTGAATTGATATTGGAAGATGTGAAGTGCACCTTAGTTACTTTGGTGCTTGACCAACTTACCTTTGGCGGGTTCATTTTTGTCTCTTTTTTGTTTAGGGAATTCAATTCATCACATTCCTTTGGCTCGAAATAAATGATGGAGCAAACAACAAATTCCTAAGCTACTCGATATTGTCGTGATTTTGAAAATATTACCATCACTCATTAAGCTAAGAGTTTCGATTGGAACGGGCTTCAGCGGAGTGCCCCAAAAATTTCACTCTTATATGAAAATGCCAATTATCAGGTTTCGAACATTGGAGTACTTTTTAATTAAAATTGAAAATGCCTATTACCAGGCTTTGAAGTGCTTTTTAAAGAATGCCTATTACCAGGATTTGAAAGTTAAGTCAATTTGACTTGCTTTGAAAATGTCTATTACCAGGCTTTGAACATTAAAATGCTTTATGAAGGCTTTAGCATCAAATTGTACCTATTTATTATTATGTGTGGTCCTTAAGGTGAAAAGCAAGTCGCACCTTCATAATCTCCACAGCTCAGGATTTCAACTAGACACAGGTTGCTCGGGCTCAACCTTCGGGTCAAAGTCAACATTTCTTGTGCAATTGATATACGGGAACCTAATAAATAGATATATTTACAGAATGAAGAGAAGTGAAAATGGATTGCATCATTTTATTGAAACTTTGAATATGTAGTCTTAGGCCGTTACAAAATATTGACACCACATTCGAGCCTTTTTTATTTTTGAATGTGAACTTACCTAGGGGTGCTCGGGTGCCCCCCAATGCAGGATCACTTACACTATCTAGATTGAAAATGTGGGTCATGAAGTTTGTCCTCTTTTTTTGTCGGCTGAGACATCAACTTTGCCAAACATGGCATATTCTTTATTTTGAATCGATGTGATGATGAATGAGGAAATGTATGTCACTAAATGCAATGTTAATGTCTAGATGTACAAATGTTGATGCAAGTAAATGAATAACCAGCATTCTAAAAATGATGTGGTGCAACTACGATGCAAATGGATGAAATTAATGATTAGTGCATTTATCATGCGAATGAGATTAATGTACGATGCAACTGTCGTACAAATAAAATTAATGTGTGATGCAACTGTAGTGCAAATGAATGAAATTAATGTTGAATTCCAATGTGATGCAATTGTCGTGCGAATGAATAAAATTAAATTAATATTGAATGCCAATGTGATGCACATGCCATAGAATGAGAGAAGAAAAACAATTAATAATGCACAAATAAATGTAAAAGGTATTGATTGATGAATATTCTCGTTGAACAACTCTCTATGGTGAAGATTGAGTCTCATTACAACGAGAAAAAGGATTACCATGCAAGGTACGTCTAGATTGGGCCTTGTTCAACATCTTGACCGGTCTCGGGCCTTGGGACTCTTTCTCGATGTTATGGACTCTTTCTTCCATTATAAGAGCTTTCAATTTTGAACTATTCTCGAATCAACATTTCAAATGAATGTGCCATGAATATGTACAAAACTGAACAAGCAAACAAGATATGAAGAGTGTATTAGTATACAAATATACAAATGAAGACTGAAAACCAAATAAACACACCAAAGCGGCCCAACAACATGAATTCTAGATTTCTATGGTTATCTGCATGGCTCTAGTCGGGGTAGGCTTCTTAAGTTCTCACACAAGTGGTTTTGGTTCTAAAAAGGGTAGTCAAACCTATCCTATTACCTACTAAGGTAACAAGAACCCAAATTATGGCATATTACAAGCTTGCAAATTGGATTCGGTTCGAGGGAAAGTGATAAGTGTTCAAAAGTACTATTTCTATTACCCTTTTTACTTATATTATTGTTAGACTTAATCTCATATTAGTTGCATAATTAGCCATTCATGCATTAATTCATGTTTCTTTCCATCGTTGAGCTTGATTACATAACTTGGTGATTTTTGTGGGAAAAGATGCTGCTTTGGTGTGTTTTGTGTGTATGTGCAGAATCACTTGCCAAAGCAAGGCTAGAACCAGTTGCCAGGGCAATGCATGAAGGAGATACCGAGCTAGTTGCCAGGGCAATGCATGAAGGAGATGCCGAGCTAGTTGCCAGGGCAATACATGAAGGAGATGTCGAGCTAGTTGCCAGGGCAATTTTTGACAAGGAATAAGATGATATGGTAGTCAAAATCGATGACTAGATAAGCCCAAGATGACGTGGAGCAAAGCTAAATCCCAAAGGAGTTTGATTTCCATAAAGAGGTCAAAGAGAAATTAAATCCCAAGAAGATAGGAGAAGTTCTAGAAGGAATTTAAATATAATAAAGAATTATATTCTTTAAAGATAATTTAATTCCAACTTAACTTCCTCCTAAAAAAAGACTTTGACCTAGCCCTATAAATTGAAGGCCATGCCGTCAACTCCAAGCAAGAAGAGAGAAATTTCGACAAAACTCCAAAGGGGAAAGAGGGGAGAGATTTCGACAAGGGAGAAAGCTTGGAGGGAGAGTTCGATTGAAAGGTTTTCCAAAGAGGGCTGGTCGATTTCTTTTTCTTCTTTGCTTCCATTAGATTCATGGTTTGGGGATTATTCTTTGTATATCTTTTGAACCCAACCATGAACTAACTTGATTGGTTAGGGTTATTGTGTTTTGTTGTTGTGAAAAACAATTGGATTTTGTTTAGGTTTTTGAGTTGCAATTCAATTTTCAAAGTTTGTTGATTCTTGGTTCTCAATCTTGTTTGCGAGTGAATTGGGAGAGGATCTCATAACTTCATCTATTTATCTAATATTGGGAGAGTTAGATTCAAGAAACGAATGAGCATGGTCTTTATTCAATCAATTGATGGTGAAGACTAATCCGGCTTAGGAATAAGTTTAGGATTTCAACGGCTAAGAGGAGCGAAAGATTGGTTGTTCACCCTTGATTCACGCAGGGATGTATTATCAAGGCATGCACAAATAGCTAGAGTTTCGACTTAGGGATAAGAAGAAACCATTGAAGAACGCTTTGCCAAACTTTGGAAGTGAATGCTCAATTTCCCAGGCAATCGACCCATCCTTAATTGCCCAGGCAATCGCATGAGCATTGCCCAGGCAATCTAATCAGACAACGAGGGGGAATTGCCCTGGCAACCGACCAGGTAACACGGCAGAATTGCCCTGGCAATGAACCAGGCAATTGCAACCAAATTGCCCTGCCAATCGACTAGGCAATCGTAACAGAATTGCCCTGGCAATCGACTAGGCAATCGTAACAGAATTGCCCTGGCAATCCGGCTGCTACTCAATCACCACGACGAACCATTCGATCATCACTCCACAACTCACGATAACCCGGCCTACACTCTCTTATTTGATTACATCGTTATTTTATTTATTGCTCTTAGTTTACTTGTTAATTAGAACTCCTATTATCAATTGTGTTTTTATTTTCACAGTGCAGTAACTTAAGCAAAATGGCCCAAACCAATCCCTGTGGAGATGATACTCGATACTCATAGCACTTTATTACTTGCGACGTGTATACTTGCACAATTGCGTAGCACTTATTACACGCAACAGAAAGCACGACCTAGTGACATGGAGGGCTGCTCAAATGTCAAAAGGCATGGATACCGAAAGTGAATTACCGACCCGTGGAGGGCTACTCACGTGGGTATGTGGCGTTTCAGTCTCACTTGAGGGACAAAGTTCATATATAGAGCTTGATGTTCATGATGCAACACATGTCGGTGATTTCTTAGAAATTAAATGAGAAATTAATGCAAAACCACCAATTATTGAAGCCCATGTAATTAGAGATGTCTTCAAGAAAAAACAAATTAATTAAAGTCAACTCAAATTTCAAGATTTCCATCATTAAAAGCAACAAATATTTTCTTGGCTTAACTCTTTTTTTGTTTTGCAAAAACAAAATTATCCCTGGTGAAGTTGCCAACTGTAGCGACCTTTTTGAAATTGCCATGAAAAATAGAATTTAAAGGTTTAAATTTTTTTTGAAAATGTTGTCTTTAGAAAATCTCAGAGTTTTGGAGATAAAATGATGGTTGGAGTCACCACCAGCCACTAAGGTAGGTCGGACACCATAAAACCAGATATTCATTTGAAAATTGGTTCGGGAGTTGGTTACGTGTGGGAAAGAATTAGCACCCCCATCACACCGAAAATCTGTACCAAAATATATGTTGCTTTTAATTGATGGGAATTATTGAAATTCGAATTAAACTTAATTAAATGGTCTTAATTGATTATGAGTTCTAATTAAACGGGCTTTAACAATTTAGTGGTAATTATCCTTTTAATTAAAAATGGTAATTGTACATCGGACCGTAGATTAAACCGACATCGAATAAGGCTGACTGTCGTGTTAATTTATGATTCGAATCAAGTACATCACCTTTATGCATGATGCAAATAGTTAAAAGATGACGTCATGACTTTCAAATTTTATTTCAAATTAAAGTTTACCTTCGAACAATAAGAATTAACTCGAATATTTGGTCAACATCCATTAAGCCCAGACTGCTACGACACAAATATCGGAATTAATAAATACCTCCTTTTTATGATTAAGGTTGATTAATTAACAAGATGTCCGTTAAAAGAGATTAAAGGTTAAATGAATGATAAAATGCATATCACAAAAAGCGAAGAAAGTAACTGTAGAAAATAAAAGATCGAACAAAAATAATAAATGCAAAAATTGAAGGATCCGGAAAAAAGACAAAATCGAACATAAAAAGAAATGTGGAAATTTAAAATTCTAAAAAAGGACCGGATCGAGCAAAAAGAAGTTCGAAAAAAGAACCGGATCAAACAAAAGAGCATAAAATAAAATGCGGAAATTAAATTCCGTAAAATAAATTGAAGGAAAGTAAATTGCGGTGAAATAAATTGCGGGAAAGTAAATGCGAAAAATTAAAAGTTAGAAGATAGATGTCAAATGTTAGTTAAATTGAACATGCCATGAATAATACGGATCATACCCCGTTGCGGGTCACCGTAAGGCCAAATCGAACAATAAATACATAAATGAACTATAAATGAAATAAAATGAATAAATAGCATATGTACTATAATAGGAATAACATTATAATATAATAGCCATAAATATATAACATGCTATAACATTAATAATATCATAATATATAATAATAATATAATATGTAAACATAATATTATACTTATATATTAAATAACTTATATATATGTAACATGATAGATAATATATATATAATGTATAAAGTATATATATAATATATAATAACAACATACCATATGTAAAAGAGGAACTGAAGTGAAAAATAAATGAAATTAGAGGGGCAAAATTTAAAAAGAAATAAAAAAAAGACAAAATTAAAAATAAAAACAAAGGGAAATGACTGAAAGAGAGATTTAACCACTGAAAAGGACCATATTGAGAGATTTTAAAAAAACAGGGACCGAACGTGGGATCTTACCACTGAAAAATGATTAAAATCAAAACTAAAATTAAGGTTTAGGGGCCATAAGGGTATTTTCCGTTTTAAAAACATATTAAATTGAAATTGGACGAAATAAAAAATAAAATAAAACTAGGAGGACCTAGAGGGTTATTTCGAAAGGCGATAGCGTTTAAAAGGAGTTTTTAAAAAATGCAGAGGGACTAAATCGGGGATTCTTCCATTTAAAAATAGATTTATTGGAAAAGGGGATGAGATTACAAAGTTTCTAAAACATTTAAGGACCTCGGGGATAATTTTGAAATACGGAGCCCTTTCGCGCGTGAATACAGTGACTCGGAAGGGTTTATGATGCTATAAACCCTTTTTTTAAATAACATCTACTATATAAGATGCATTTCGGTAAAAATATTCGCCCCTTAGTTATTTTTTTAAAGTCTTTCCCTTTTTAGTAGAAAATCCGCTGAAGTCTCGGATGAACATCGCCGTGGTGTTCATCTTGGAAACCCAGCCTCCGCCATATTTTCCAGAAACCGACAGGTGTACCGCTGTACTCTGCCGCCGCCCGTCGTACAATGGCAGCGATAGCCTAAAAAATGCCAAATCATCTTCATTTCCCCTCTAAACCTAACACAACCACCGATTATCCAAAAAAAATTCTTTTTTCTCAGATCTGTTGAAAAAGTAGCAAAGCCTTGTTTTTTCCTTTAAAAAAGGCCGAGTTTAAATACAACCCCCTTATGTTTTTAAAAACGGGTTTGAAAGACACCGAAACGGGGAATATGACTACGGCAATGGGTAACCGGTCCTCCTTCAAAGGTAAAACTGACCACCATTTCTTATTTTTTGTTTTATATTCGAAACAAAAAATAAATAGCATATGACTTTGAAATTTTTTTGCTTTTGTATTGATTTTCTCGAATATCTCTGTCTGGGGTTTACATGCGTTGTGGTTCGGTTTTTATAACTGATTTACAAGGATGAAAACAAAAATGAATAAATGGCTTTGTATTGTGTTGTTGTTGTTATCCCCTTTTTGCAGGTGTTCGCACGGGAGGAGGCCGGTGAAGCTTTTTGGCCGAATGTGCACAACAGATGAGGACAACAGTTGCAGTCCAGGAGTTAGGCGCGTGGACACGTGGGGGTCTGGAATGGTCGGGGCGTGAGCTTCAAGCGAGTGTGGGGAGCTGAGAGATCGCGTGTGAGCGTAGGTGGGTTTTGGAATATTCATCACCTTGATCCTGGCCATTGGATCAAGTGCCAGATCCAACGGTCCTTGTGTGGCTGCACAAAGGGGAAAAATAGAATGCATTAGGGTTTATGTTAGGTTTTTTAGTTTGGTCCCTAAGTGGGTCAAATGTAATGTTAAAAACTTTGTTTTTTATGTAATGGACTCTTAAATAAAACTTTGGGCTTTGTTTATTTTAAATACAATTTATTTTTTATTTTTTTCAATTTTTTGTTTAATAATAATAATAGTAATAATACGGTTTGTGGGGTGGTATTTTCTATGGATCCATTAAAATCACATGGAGTTGACGGTTTACATGTTGCATTTTACCAGAAGGATTGGAATACGGTCGGGCATTCAGTCTTTCACTTTGTTCAGCGGTTCTTTGAGGATGGGAATTTGGAGTATTGGGTCAACCAAACCTTACTTGTGTTAATTTCGAAGGTTGAGGCATCTGAGTTCATCAGTCAGTTCAAATCGATCAGTCTCTGCACTGTTCTATATAAATATATTACCAAGCTCTTAGCCTATCGATTGAAGCCTTATCTACCTAAGTGGATTGCTAATAATCAAGCGAGTTTTGTTCATGGTCGACACATTACTGATAACATCATCATAGCCCAAGAAGTTATGCATTCTATGGCTTCCAAGTCGGGTAGGACTGCATGAATGGCTATTAAAGTAGATTTTGAGAAGGCGTGTGACCACCTTGAGTGAGACTATATTGAGGAGACTCTTTATGCCGTAGGACTTCCAGCTAAAATTATACTCCCTTTGTCCCGCTCAAATTGTCCCTTATTGACTTTTTAAAAGTGAATTTTTTTAACTTTTACCACGCTTGTTTTAAATATCATAAAAAATTAAATTTTATAAAATATATATTTTAAAACTATTTGATTGAAATTTTTTAAAATATATTTTTTATATTTTATTAATAATAAATTTTAAATAATAAATTGTTAAAGTTGAAAAAAATAGACCCAAAAAAAGTCAATAAAGGACAATTTAAGTAAGTCAAAGGGAATAAATCTTATTATGTGACGTGTACGCTCGATCTCGACATAGATTATATGGAATGGGGAATTATCTGATTCTTTTAAAACTTCCAGAGGAATTCGACAGGGTGACCCTCTGTCACCATATCTCTTTGTGTTATTGTTG
This sequence comes from Hibiscus mutabilis, assembly GCA_019671005.1. Lineage (NCBI taxonomy): Eukaryota > Viridiplantae > Streptophyta > Magnoliopsida > Malvales > Malvaceae > Hibiscus > Hibiscus mutabilis. The sequence continues at coordinate 13,929,366 of CM033737.1, read as the reverse complement.
CGTGTAATAAGTGCTACGCAAATGTGCAAGTATACACGTCGCAAGTAATAAAGTGATACGAGTATCGAGTATCATCTCCACAGGGATTGGTTTGGGCCACTTTGCTTAAGTTACTGAACTGTGAAAATAAAAACACAATTGATAATAGAGATTTTAATTAACGAGAAAACTAAGAGCAATAAACTAAAAGAATAGATGAAATTAAAATAGAGTGAATAGGCCAGGTTATCGTGAGTTGAGGTGTGATAGCCGATTGGATCGTCTTGGTAAAAGAGTGCAAGGGCAACTCAGTTGCCGTGGCAACTTGCACAGCGGGGTTGCCTTGGCAACTAATCGATGGTTGCCTGGGCGACTAGCTAGGCAACTACTTGGGCGGCTGGGCAGCAACTTCAAGGTTCGGCAGAGCGTTCTTCAATGGTTTCTTCTTATCCCTAAGTCGAAACTCTAGCTACTTGTGCATGCCTTGATAATACATCCTTGCGTGAATCAAGGGTGAACAACAACCAATCTTACGCTCCTATCTTCTTGGAATTTAATTCTTCTTTAATCTCTTCATGGAAATCAAATTCCTTTGGGATTTAGCTTTGCTCCACGTTATCTTGGGCTTGTCTAGTCATTAATTTCAACTATCATATTACCTTATTCTTTGTCGACAATTACCCTGGCAACTGGCTCAGCATATCCTTCATGCATTGCCCTGGCAACTGGTTCTAGCCTTGTTTAGGCAAATGACTCTGCACACACACAAAAACACACCAAAGCAGCATCTTTTTCCAAAAAAATCACCAAGTTATGTAATCAAGCTCAACGGTGGAAAGAAACATGAATTAATGCATGAATGACTAATTATGCAACTAATATGAGCTTAAGTTTGACAATAATATGAGTAAAAAGGGTAATAAAAATAGTACTTTTGAACACTTATCACACCCCCAAACTCGAACTATTGCTTGTCCTCAAGCAATGCAAACTAACAATTACCTGCCAAGACTTTAATCATCAAAGACTTGCTTCAAACTTGAATTCAAACCTCGGAACCGTGGCACAAAGTATGATCACCTTTTAATTTTTCGGATAGCACAAAAATTACCCAGAACAAAACTATAATGCTCGTGACAATGTGTGTGCGTAGTTGTATGCAAGTTGATTTTCAAGATTCTATGTGAACAATAGGCTTTTATCAATTTAATTACCGGGGCATTTATTTTTATTTTCACTAGAGCCAATTTCGGGCACCTCTAGCAAAGTAAGCAATTTCTCATTTTATTTTAGTCGACTAGAGCCAATTTCGGGCACCTCTAGCGATTCTTTAATATGCATTAACTACTAGAGCCAGTTTTGGGCACCTCTAGCAAGAAAGTGCATTTACTACTAGAGACAGTTTTGGGCACCTCTAACAAGAAATTAACTTTTAATTTTCAATTTACCCTAATTTTAAGCAACCTAAGTTCACTAAGTTTCTTTCAATCAACAAGCCACAACCGTGTAAAAAAACAAATTCAGCATCATAGTAAAATTCTAAGTTCTTTTCATGCAATCCTAAAATTAAAGGTTCTTTCAATTAAGTGCAGTGGCAAAAATTCATCATTGGATATTCAACAAGTCTTAAGCAATTAAATCCAATTAAAGGCATGGCAAGTAACATATGCAACCTATATGTGATTGCTAGAGATGAATGCAACTAAACATGAAACTAACTAGAAACCAACACCCCCCCAAACTCGAGAGAAGCGTTGTCATCAATGCATGTAAGAGTGAAACAAAATTTAAAAGAAACTAAATGAAATGAGTTAGTCGAAGAGGTTTTCACCTCGAGTGATAAGTTTCCTTCATGCCGTTTGCTTGATTCATTTTTCAGCCAGTGGTTGAATGCTAGTATCGCGTGAATAGCATTGCTTTGATTTGATCCATGTTTTCCGATGCAGGTTCACTTGCATGGGCATCAGTAGTTGCCGAAGCCATTGTTGTTGCCTGGGCATCGCCAGTTTCTGTTGTGGTTGTTGTGGCAAGTAGTCGGCAGTGAATTTCCTTAGCATGGTGGTTGTGAGTCTTGTTGTCGAAAAGAAAACCTGGAAACTAAAGATAATGAAGAAAAATAAAATATCTCCTAAAAACTCCAAAAATAAATAAAGAGAAATAATAACCGAAAATAATAGAAAGAAAAAAATAGTTCAAAAGAAAAAAAATAAAAAGAAAAATAAAGAGAAATTATCGAAAGGAGAGCATGTTCATGCATCTCCTAAGGTGTCAACTTCTTTGTTACGTTCCACATGGGCACCATTGTAGTGCTTCAATATTTGTCTATTAACTTTGAATTCATGTTCGTCAGTGATGGACTTGATTATCACGACACCATGAGAGAATGGTTTGACAACTTTGAATAGTCCCGACCATCTTGATTTCAGCTTTCCTGGGAAAAGTATTAGCCGGCAATTGAATAAGAGAACTAGTTACCCTGGCGTGAATTGTCGTGACAATAGTTTCTTGTCTTGCCATTGCTTTGTTTTCTCCTTGTAGATTCGTGCATTTTTATAGGTGAGTGTACGAAAGTCTTCTATCTCGTTGAGGTCCAACAAATGCTTTTGTCCGGCACTTTCCTAATCCATATTCACGGTCTTGATTGCCCATTGGTTGGTAGGTGATATTGCCCGTCCTCTGACAACGATCAGATTGCTTGTAAAACTCTTGGGCATCTTTGTACAGTGTTGGCCAATACAAATCGGATTGAAAAACTTTGGCCGCTGTACGAGTTCCTCCAAAATGTCTTCCAAAGGGTGAAGAATGGCATTACCAAAGTACATTCTGCTGCTCTTCTTCGGGGACACATCGGCGTATGACCTGATCTGCACATTGTTTAAACAAAAGAGGCTAATCCCAAAAGTAATGCTTAGCATCATGGCGGAACCACTTCTTCCCTTGGTGAGTAAGGCCATAAGGTAAAATACCACAAATAAGAAAATTAACTAAATCCGCGTACCAGGGTATTACCGAGGCATATACTACCGTGGCGACTGCTCCCAAGATTGCCTAGTCGTATGTGTCTAGAGTTGCCGAGGCATACGCGTCCATGGTTGCCGAGGCGTGCATATCAGTGGTTATCGAGACGTGCGCATCTAGAGTTGCCGAGGCGTGCGCATCAATAGCTGCTACGGTGTCGAGGGTTGCCGAGGCGTGTGCGTCAAGAGCTGTCGCGGCGTCGAGGGTTGATGAGGCATGCGCATCCATGGTTGTCGAGGCGTGCACGTCTGGAGTTGCTGAGACGTGCGCGTCAAGAGCTGTTGCAGCATTGAGGGTTGTCGAGGCATGCGCATCCATGGTTGCCGAGGCGTCAAGGGTTACCGAGGCAAGCTTTTCCTTTAGGGTTTCGAATGCTTGGGTGCAAGAATCATCAAAATGGAAGACTTTATCTTAGTGGGGGTAATCTCTCGATCACGTCCACCTTGGCTTTGTCTACTTCAATTCCCTTGGATGAAATCTTGTGGCCGAGCGCTATTCCTTCATCTACCATAAGATGGCACTTCTCCCAATTAAGGACTAAATCGGTTTCTTCATATCTTGCCAACACATTCTCTAAATTGTCGAGGCAACTGTTGAAGTCACTACCAAAAATGGAAAAATCATCCATGAAGATCTCAAGGAAGTCTTCGACCATGTCTGAAAAGAGTAACATCATGCATCTTCTAATGTTAGTGCATATCTGAGAAAACTTGAGGATGGTCATTTTCGATACTTCTTATAGTCCATCCGCACCCTTCATCGGGTGACAATATTGCCCAAAAAGAGTTTGGCCAATATGCTTGCCACTACTCCCTTTTGCGTTATCATGGTGGAGGTGTCTTTCTTCTTTGTTCGCTTGTAGTCCATGTAAACTCTCCACCTTGCTACTATTCCTTAAGGCACAAATATATTAATAGGAAAAATTATATCCATTCTCAACCATTCAATTACCTCATTCTTGTCGACTTCTATCATGGTTGGATGTAGCCTTTGTTGTCGTGGCAATTGCTCCTCAAGCCAATTGTCGTGGTAATCAGTTGCCAAAATTTCCTGTAAGTCAAGGGAAGAACTAATTTTCTGAAAAGCTTTACGAATCCAAACACCGTTTTCTTTTGGCCTCTCAAATATCTCCATAAGTAAAGATTTCGATGGCTTCAAATCTACCAACCTCGGTTCCTCAAGACATACATGCAATGGACGAGATGAGTTTTTAAAGAATTCAAAAGGTTCAACTATTACATGCTCATATTCCATTGGCAAAGTATTATCATCTCATTGATCTTACACGTGGTCGTGTAATTGCCGTGGCAATTGTAGATGAGAGCAATCTACAGTTTCCTGCTTCAACATCAACGTTGTAACCTTTTGGGCATCAGGTTCCTCAGAATTTGCTGTAGTATTGTTGTTCTCAGCTTCACTGAATGTTGTTGCGGCATTGCTCTGTTCAGGCTTTTTAATCATTGCCGAGGCAATTTGTTGTTCAGGCTCATCATGTGTTGGACAGTCTCTCTCATTGGCATCCTCTTGACTTTGAGTTGTTCCCCACACATCGGAGAGCTTTCTTTGCATTGCTCCTTATCCTCTTGCCTTGGGACGTCAGTACCCCTAGGAATGAATTGTTGGTGCATGTTATCCATGACATATGTGGATCTCCCCAATTGATCTTCTGAATCCCCTAAGGTTGCATCCCACTGAGCTATCCTCGTATCCATAGATTTTGATAGCTCTCGAATTTCTTCAATTGATCCGTCAAGTCTAGCCAAGAAAGCTAGTAACGTTTCCTCCAAGGAATTGGAATGCTCTTGAAAAGGACTACATTGCCATGGCATATCTGTTGCTGCGGCAAAATTGTTATGGTAAAAAAATTAAGCTTTTTGACCATACCATGAAGAATTTTGCTGCTGGTTCCCTCTATGGTCCTCCATATAGTTATATGCACCGAAAATGTGAGGGCAATTTTCAAACACATGATGTTCTCCACACATAGCACAAGATTTTTCCACGGTATAAGTTCTTTGGGCTTTTCTCGGTTGGTATAGGTAATCATCAAAGGGTGCATGAAACTCTTGATTGGATTGATTCATATCTTCCAACATCATCTCTCGAATAGATCGGCTTTTATTTCCCGACATGTTGATGTCCCTTAACTTGTAGCGCACCTAAATTTTTTTTTGATAAAACAAACAAAAAGAAAAGTTAGTAAAACTAAGAGAAAAAATGCAATAACAAAAATAACTAACATCAATTGCCAATCCCTGGCAACGGCGCCAAAAACTTGTTGCATGTAATAAGTGCTACGCAAATGTGCAAGTATACACGTCGCAAGTAATAAAGTGATACGAGTATCGAGTATCGTCTCCACAGAGATTGGTTTGGGCCACTTTGCTTAAGTTACTGCACTGTGAAAATAAAAACACAATTGATAATAGAGGTTTTAATTAACGAGAAAACTAAGAGCAATAAACTAAAAGAATAGATGAAATTAAAATAGAGTGAATAGGCCAGGTTATCGTGAGTTGAGGTGTGATAGCCGATTGGATCGTCTTGGTAAAAGAGTGCAAGGGCAACTCAGTTGCTGTGGCAACTTGCACAGCGGGGTTGCCTTGGCAACTAATCGATGGTTGCCTGGGCGACTAGCTGGGCAACTACTTGGGCAGCTGGGCAGCAACTTCAAGGTTCGGCGGAGTGTTCTTTAATGGTTTCTTCTTATCCCTAAGTCGAAACTCTAGCTACTTGTGCATGCCTTGATAATACATCCCTGCGTGAATCAAGGGTGAACAACAATCAATCTTGCGCTCCTCTTAGCCGTTGAAATCCTTAACTTATTCCTAAGCCGAATTAATCTTCACCATCAATAGATTGAATAAAGACCATACTCATTCGTTTCTTGAATCTAACTCTCCCGATATTAGATAAATAGATGAAGTTACGAGATCCTCTCCCAATTCACTCGCAAACAAGAATAAGAACCAAGAATGAGTAAACCTTGAATTGAAAGTGCAAACTCTTATTACCTAAACAAAATCCAATTGTTTTTCACAACAGCAAAACACAATAACCCCAACTAATCAAGTTAGTTCATGGTTGGGTTCAAAAGATATACAAAGAATAATCCCCAAACCATGAATCTAATGGAAGCAAAGAAGAGGAAATCTAACTCTCTCCCCCTTGCTCTCTTGTCGAAATTTCTCTCCTCTTGCCCTATGGAGTTGTCGAAATTTTCCCTCTTCTTGCTCCCCCTCAAGTTGACGATATGGCCTCTTATTTATAGGGCTAGGTCAAAGTCCTTCTTTGAGGAGGAAGTTAAGTTGGAATTAAATTATCTTTAAAGAATATAATTCTTTATTATAATTGTATTCCTACTAGAACTTCTCCTATCTTCTTGGAATTTAATTCTTTTTTAATCTCTTCATGGAAATCAAATTCCTTTGGGATTTAGCTTTGCTCCACGTCATCTTGGGCTTGTCTAGTCATTAATTTCGACTACCATATCACCTTATTCTTTGTCGACAATTGCCCTGGCAACTGGCTCGGCATATCCTTCATGCATTGCCCTGGCAACTAGCTCGGCATCTCTTTCATGCATTACCTTGGCAACTGGTTCTAGCCTTGTTTAGGCAAGTGACTCTGCACACACACAAAAACACACCAAAGCAGCATCTTTTTCCAAAAAAATCACCAAGTTATGTAATCAAGCTCAACGGTGGAAAAAAACATGAATTAATGCATGAATGACTAATTATGCAACTAAAGCTTAAGTCTAACAATAATATGAGTAAAAAGGGTAATAAAAATAGTACTTTTGAACACTTATCAGTTATGCATGGATAAGCTTTCCCAATCTATCGACGATAAGGTTCGTGTTGGGAGTTGGAACCATGTTCGGCTTGCTCGGCAGGGACCAGGTTTGTGCCATCTATTCTTTGTTAATGATATGGAGTTGTTTGTTGAGGCATCGATAGACCAGGTTTAGGTTCTTAAAGACACCATAAAACGTTTTTGTGATGCTTCTGGGCATAAGATTAATGTTGCTAAAACATAAATCTGCTTTTCGCGAAATTGTCCGACTATTTTCCGTTCTAATATTGCTCACTCATTTGGCTTTGAGGAAGTGGAGGTTCTTGGACAGTACCTTGGAGTGTCGCTCCTCCATTGTCGAGTTACTAAAGTTACTTACTCACACTTAATTAAAAAATAAGCTCGAGGTTACCGGGTTAGACGGCTAAGCCTCTTTCTCTTGCCAAAAGAATAACTCTAGCTAAGGCAGTTCTTCAGGCTATTCTGGTGTATGTTAAGCAATCTTTGTGGCTTCCAAAGGGTACTTGCGAAGATATAGAGAAATTGATTCGGTGGTTTGTGTGGGGATTGGGAGATGGTAAGTTAGGTGTTAATTTGGTGCCGTAGAAGACATTTAAGTAGGCTATCGATAAGGGTGGGTTGGGGTTCAAGGACTTAAATCAACATAATAGAGCGTTCCTTGCGAAACATGGGTTCCAATTGATGTCTGATAAGGACAAGCTTTGGGTCCAAGTGTTGAAGATGGAGTATAAATGGGAGGAGGTGATGTCATTAACTCTCTATCGTAACATTTGTTCTCAGTTATGGTGGGCTTGAGTAGTATTTGGGATGAAGTTAAGGAGAGCTTGAGTTGGAATATCCGGGATGAGAATCATACAAGTTTTTGGTACGGTAATTGGCTTGATTAAAATGGCCGACTAGCTTTTTCATGCAATGTTGTTGAGGTGCCTCGGCCGATTATGGTGTCGGATATGGTCAATAAGTCCGGAGAGTGAGATTGAGAATGTTTGTCTCCTTGCTTTCCACAATATGTTCTGGAAAGGATAGTCATGGTTAAACCCCCACAAGCTCATTTGGGAGCTCATACTCTAGGGTGGAGGTGGAAGGATAAACAGATTTTTAATAGAAAACCTATTTATGCCTTCTTCGTTCATGGAGGGCCCCCGATACATGATCCTAAGTGGAGGAAGATTTGGCACATAATGGATACAGGTGTTCCTATGGCTCACCATACATTAACGTCATCTTACCAATGTAGAGCGTGTAAAGCGGCGTTTAGCCTTGTCGGATGAGTGTGTGATTTGTCATAGGGTGTGGAGGATATTGATCATGTCCTTCAGTTTTGCACCATGACTCGTGACTTATAGTCGAGGGTATTGCGGTTGAATCAGTTGGGGAGTTTTCTTTAAATTTCGTTTGAGGATTGGATGCTGCGGAATGTCCTACAGCCTATGATGATTTCGTCAAGTGATAGGGAGTAGAGTATACGGTTCTTTGTCTACTAATGGCTCTTTTAGAAACATCAGTGTAATTTAGTGTTCGATGAGAGATTTCTTCAATGTGAAGACATTATGATTCAGGGTAATCGCCTGGTGGAGGAATGCATCCGCACCATTCCTGGTTCGATGCGTGTATGGATACTCAATCTTCAGTCACCTTACCATGGCTTGGGCCACCCATGGGGTAGGTGAAGGCTAATTTCGATCTTGCTATTAATATTTTGGATCGTAGGGCTGCAATAGGGGAAGTGATACGGGATGATCAAGAAAATTATTTGTTCGGTTTCTCACGATTTATTGGTCAATGCTCTCTGCTACTTGTCGAGTTATAGGCTCTACACGATGTTCTTGTTAATGCATGCTCTTTGGGATTTCGATGATTTAAGTTGGAGACAGATAGTTTGGAGGCAGTTAAGATCATCACAAATTCGTCGACTACTTTGGCGGGTAGTGTAGAGTCGATTTTGGACCTTTTAAAGAGGGACTGGCATACGATGATTCGTCACATTCGCCGGGAGCATAATAATGTTACATACCATCTAGTTGTGTTATGTCGTGATAGACCTAGGGCATCTTCGGCATTCTTGGTTCTCCTACCTAATTTAGTTGTTTTGGTTAGTGAAGAGCATGGGTGGTGTTTGTACCATTCTAATGCAGCTACGGAAGATAGACATCGATTGCATGAGCATCCTGAAGGCTAAGGCTTGATTCATGGGTTTGAGGAGGTTTCAAGGTTTCTGCAGTTTTGTTTCTTTGTTTTGCTTTATGTTTTCTTTGCTCGGGTGTTGGTCGTTTGTTTCTTTCTGTAAGTATTCTATGGGTACTATTTTCCCCCAACTAGGCTTAGAGGGATTTTAACGAGGCCTATAGCAATACTACAGTTCTTATAAAAAAAAGTTCTTTTGAGGATAAAGTGTTGATGAGAATATAAAGGAGTCAAAGAATTAATGAGAATAAAGAATTTACAAAAAAATAACAGTTGAAGGATTAAATTGAATAAAATAGAAATTTAAGAGAAGAAATTATAAAAAAAATATTTTTTGTTGAATAGTGGATTTTGTTTTGAACATTTCCTACTTAGGGGAGGAGAAGGAAAATATGCTCCTAATGGGTATTGAGGGGGAAGGGTGTTAATTGGGTGGCTTACCACTGCACTAAAGCTTTGTTGTAGTTAAATAATGAATTGAAATTTAAATGTGACTCAAATTTGATATAAAATGGACTTAAAATGAAGGAAGAATTAAATAAATAAAATAAATCAGAGGCTTAATCACAAAACTATAAAATTTAGTTTTTTTATTTTCCCAGTTGACAAAATCGAGCTTGCTTCAAACTTAAAATTAACTCAAAATAAAAAATTAATTTTTTTAGTCGAATCGAATTTTATTCACCATGAGAAGTTAATTGTGTAATAACTTGAAACAAAACAATTAGTTTCAATGACAAAAATTTTAATGGGCGGAACTAGCCAAGAATTAGTGGGCCATGGCCTAAAACAGTTAACGGTTTTAAGTTACTGGTGCAATAATTTAAACAGTTAATTTTTAAAATCGAAATAAAATAATAATTATACTATTAATCCAATAATTTTAATGGGCAGAAGTAGCCAGGAATTAATGGGCCATGGCCTAAATCAGTTAACGGTTTTAAGTTAATGGTGCAATAATTTAAACAGTTAATTTTTAAAATCGAATGATAAAATTAATTTTACTATTAATCCAATAATTTTTTTTTGGTTTACTTACACTAGTTAACGGCAGAACTAGTTAAGAATTAATGGGTAGGTTTGCTTACGAGAGGTTAACCTAATGACATAGGGCAAGAGTAGCATAACCGACTGTTTAGTGCCTGTCTTCTACCTTTATAAATTTTTTAAGTGATAATTTAATATGTTAGTGGTTGTCCTTTTTTAGTTGTATTTATAGTATTTTTTTAACAAAATAATAAAAATTATATGTTTAAAAAAATTTAATCATATTTCTATGGCTTATTAATAAAATATTAAATTAATTGTTCAAAGTAATTAAACATATTTTCGTTCTATAAGAGTTTATTTTTGAATTTTCGCTCAAGGCTCCAAAAATGGCTGAGACGGCTTTGGGTTAACCATATCGAAACAGTTTGTCGGTACGATTATCAGAAGTTTCAGTTTGATATTTTTGTGAATCATTATTGTCCCGTTTAAATCTGTTACCGCCTAAATGGTTAACCGATTCATTCGGTATGATTACTCGGTTAACCATGAACTGTTTTACATCTACATTATAAATAATATATCTATTTATTACTACTAATTTTAATAGCTTAAAAAATATCAATAATAAATTTAAATAAAGTCTTCAATATCTATATTAAAAAAACTTCAAAGTTAAAACAATCGAAAGTTTAAGAAAACTAAAATACAGTGCAAATTGAATAAAACACATATACTAATTAAATTTTCAAAAAAATGATAAAATTAAATTTTCAAAGTTTATGTAATTTTATTGAACTAATTAAAATATAGCGCAACTTCATTAATAATCGGTATATACGATAAATGTAAGGAACATGAAAAAACTAATTTTGTGCAATTAATATTTGTCACACACTCATACTTGATAACGACGTATTTACTTCATTTTGTGTGTCGTATAAAATTTTTTCATAATAATTTAGTATTATTATAAAATTAAATTTTAATTTTTTAATCGATTTTTTCGGCTAACCGTTTAACAAAAAATTGTAAATGTATTCGTTATGTTTAAATGTTAATTTTAATGGTACAATAATTGTATCATTTTAACTAAATTTTATCGATACAGTTAGTTTATTTTTAATTTTTCAGTACGATATATCAATTCTGGTTTGAATGAACACCCCTCATTAATGGGTCATGACCAAAGTTTTAAAAAATGATTTTTTTTGGAAACTACTTACACCTATTTTCGTATTTTTATTTTGATCCTCCAACTATTGTTTTTGTTAAAATCGTACCTACGTTACAGTTATTTTCTATTTTGGTACCCATTGCTAAGTTTGATTGTTAACTTAACAAAAGTTGTATTGTGACGTTGTATAATAACAATTTTAGTCCAAAACTTAAACATTCTCTCTAATTAGTTATAATTCGAAATAATTTAATAAGTCCTCAATATTTAAAAACCTTATCAATTTCCTTCTCATTTAATTTGAAATTATTATTAAATTATTTTTAAAATATTAATATTTTATTAAAACATTAAAATAGTATTAATTTATTAAATTATTAATAAATCATTAAAAGATTAATAATTTATTAAATTATTTCAAATTAAAATAAGCTCAAAATTGATAAATTTTTAAATATCGAGGCTTTATTGAATTATGACCAATGTGTAAGTTTTGAGGACTAAAATTATTATTATACCATGTCACTTAACTATTTCATGTAAGTCAACAGTTAAATTTTACAACAGAGTAAACATCATATACGATTTTTTTAATAATAATAGTTGAATGATAAACACAAAAACAAGAAAATAGTTGGAGTACCAAATATGTAGTTTATCCAATATTTTTTGAGCATAAAATTTTAAAAAATTAAATTGAAATAATGATAATATTGTTCTTTTGACTAAAAAATATATTATTTTATTATTAATCCCTTGACTTAGACCTTTTTAAATATATAAACTTATAAACTTCACCAATAGTCATTGAACTATTGTTTTTCTATTTTGGTCACCGAGCTAATTTTTTTGGCAAAATGTCACTAACATTACATATATTTTCTATTTTGGTCACTGACCGTTAAATTTCTATTAAATTTTAACAAAGATAGTGACATTGCATGGTATAATAACATTTTTAATCCCCAAACATATACATTTCATCAATTTGTTCCTCATTTTTTAGAGTAACTTTTTTATAATTGGGTCCTCTCACTTTATCTTCTGAAATTCCAGCCACTGTGTTCAGATCTATCAACATTAATACATGATGCTTGGTTGTATTAATTGTGATGGTTTTTAAGTAGAGAAGATAGTTGTTTTTTATGGGAAGTGAAAGTAAGATGACCAAATTATAAACAAGTCAAAAAAGTTAAACTCTAAAAAATGAGGACCAATTTAATAAAATCTATTTTTAGGGGACTAAAATTATTATTATACCATGCAATGTCACCATCTTTATTAAAACTTTGCGATCAGTGACCAAAATAGAAAAAACATGTAATGGTAGTGACTATTTTATCAAAACAATTAGTTCGGTGATAAAATGGAACCAAAACAGTGACTATTGGTGTAATTTACCCTAAATAATTTTGAGTTATGCTTCTGTTTACAAGGTAGTCCCAACTTAAAAAGAAATGGAAAATGAGAAAAATTCAAAACCCATCCCTTCAGAATCTGGATTATGGCCACAGCTCTGCCATGTACGGCATGGCACGCAATAAAGCTTCACCCGCGACCTCCCCTCCCTCAGCGTCGGCGACCCTTGTTAGTCCAATCCTTTAGGCGGAGCGACTTCGACACCTTCGCTCGCCGCATGACTTCCGGTGAGGCCTGGAAAGACGCCTGGCGAACCGCCAACGATGGCTTCGAGCAATTCGTCTTCGAAGCTAAAAAGGCTGCTGAACGCTTAGACCGCCAGTACTCCGTTTCCCGCCGACTCTCCTCCGCCGTCCAATCAACTACGGACCGTGCTCGTGAGATTGACCGGGAGTTCGAGATTGGAAACCGTTGGCGCACTTTTTCTATGGATTTTAGTAGAAATTGGCCTCGGGTTGGTGTTTTCTTTCTTTCTTTTTTTACGATTTGGAACTTATATACTTACCAAAATTTTGGGGTTTTATTGATATGGTTGTGCAGTACAGGAGGCAGCTGGCTTATTTTTTGGATACTCCATTGGGAAGAAGTTTTGCTGTAAGTAACGTTAGGCCTAGTATAAATTCCTTACTTTCATTGCTGATTCTGGAAATAAAATTTGTCATAAAGCAAAAGAACTTAAATGCAAAATGTTGTAATTGATTAAAATTTAAATACTTAAATTTCTATGATGCAAAGGTTAATTCAAAGAATATTGTTTGATTTAAAAGTAAACTCATGCATTTTACTATCTATGAAAGTTGTATCTTAATTTTTTAGGTTTTCAAGAATATTGCTATTTAGACTTTCAAATGCTCGATTTGCATTTAAAGCAAAGCTAAAGAGTAAGCTGGAAAAGTAACTGTTAGACAAAATTTGCGAATGCTTATATATATATACACACACATATTCTAAGCTATGTTGCTTGGACTCTTAATTTTTCTTGAAGTACACATTTCCTCACAAATAGATATGAGCATATAACCTTCAAGAATCCTCTAAATACATGAAAAACATTTAAAATCTGACTGTAGCAGTGTGAGACAGATGCCAGTCTCTGACATGCACACTGGAATCCTAGTAACATAGATGCCGACAATAACTTATGTTCATGAATCTCTCTTCTGTTTATCTGGTTTAAAGATGATTATATTGTGAAAGAAATTCACACAGGTTGCTGCAGGTGGGGGTTGTTAACTAATTGGTGAAGTTCAAAACTCTTGAGACCTATAGTTAATTTGCAAATATCCAGTATCTTGTCTGTAACAAATTAAAGAGGAAGGCAAATTTGCATATGATAAGTAGTAGATATTTGACATCCGTAGTCTTTGGTGTTTGTAACTGTCTGCATCCGTGTTGAGCCTTCAACACCTATTTCAAGTTGGATTTGATTGAAAATTTCATATGCCAAAGTTGTTTGTTGCTTTCATTTTGGGAGTTCATGTGATAGGCGTGTTATTCTCAATTTCTATATATTGAGCTTACATTTAAGGGTGACTGTTGTGTGATCATGCATGTCATATCAGCTCTCTATCAGTTGCTGTAGTGGCCTTATAATAAAGTAATTGACTCTAGGCGCATTTCTTATGACTCTCATTCATCAATATCTTTTGGGTTGGAATTTGATCTTTCCATGGTTTTTTTCTTCAGTTGAGGGAAAATTAGTCAAAATCCTTCGGATATATATATTTTATGGGCAGTGGTAGAATCGAAATACATTTTTGCTTGGGTATAGATCATTTGCACAGCTTATTTCAGGATAATAGTTCTTTATCTGTTTGCAGACAATTTTCTTCCTTTGGTTTGCATTATCTGGTTGGCTGTTTCAATGCTTGATAATTGCCACATGGATATTGCCGTTTGCTGGACCTCTTCTCATTGGGGCTGTTGCTAATAATCTTGTTATTAAGGTATCACTTATTTCTGTAAGATGGCACATGTAATGCGGTACAAGAGGGCTGACTTGTCTAACATGTGTTCATCTTTTTCCTAACATGATTTTATTTGTTTAGTTTGTACTAGTTGTTTTTTACATTTAAAAGGTAACTCGAGTTAAGTTCTTTCATAACATGTGGAACTGTAGGATCAAAATTAAAGTCTTTTTCTGCATGTGATTCTTTTGCACTACTATGTTAGTATCTTGATACATGCATGAGATACTTGCCATTATGATGACTACAGTTTAATCTGCTTTAATGTGGTCATTTAGGTGCAGAATGGTGCTGATGAATGGTCATAACTTCTAACTTCTCTTTCTGTCTTCTTGATAACTATGAATTATAAACTACAATTTAGAAAAACCTAGAATTTAGTATAATTTTAAATGGCATACTTGATATAATAATGGTGGACTGATTCTAATATTGATAGAATATAATAGTTAAGCACATCCTTAAGTCATTAGTTTGTAGGAAGACCTTTCCTCTAATAACATATATTATTGCTAGTTGGTTTCTGTGGTGGAGTAATATAAAAACAGAAAATGTAGAAGGTAATTTGCCACTCTTTTACACTTGATTTTAAGCTGTTTAAACCTTTTTTTTATCAAGTTTCTTTATTAAACTTTGTTTGCTGTCCTCTTCTTTCTATTCTTTTGGTTTATTTTCTGTGGATAAGATTGACCAGTTCTTGAATGTTGTTTTTCAAGTTTCTGAATGCATTCATGTAGTAAGGTGGGGCTTTTAGGGCATAAGACTGTGTTAGTTTAGTAGAATGTAGCATTATCTTAATGAACTTTGGCAGTGTTTTTCTTTTGCCTTCATAAAATTTTAATTTAGTGGTAAAACATTATATTAAATGGCTTATTGGCCTTTTCCTTGTTAAAAATTGGACAGGGTGCTTGTCCAGCTTGTAAGAGAGAGTTTGTTGGCTATAAAAACCAAATAATACGATGTGCGAGCTGTGGAAACATTGTATGGCAACCCAAAGGAGACTTCTTTCGCAGAGATGGCAGGGGTTCCAATTCAAGAAAGTCGGAGCCTGAAATCATTGATGTTGAGTTTGAGGAGAAATGAGAAGATGTTCTCAAATCATACAAGTGATGTTTCACTTTGTATGGAGCCAAACGAGACTGGAAGGCAATTGTTGCACGTTTCATCTGAGGTTTGGTTCTTTGAAAATGTCATCTTGCCATTAGTACTGCCTGTACTGTATAGCATCATTCTCAGTTGTAGTCTCTTTATATACAAGGAAACTTGAAAGCAAGAGGATGCTAATAATATGTTCATAGAAAATGCTTCACTTCATAAGGTGTAGGTTGTAGTTTGAACTGTGCTGTCCTAAGCCGTGGGAGTCGATGTTTCATAAATACTCACTCTGTCTCTGTCCCACTCAATACGTCTCTTTTGTGTTTTGAAATTGCCCCACTTAAAATGTCTTATTGAAAAAATCAACAACTTTTATAAGGCACATTTTCCTTTATACTCTTTTTTTAATTTCTCAACAAAACAAAATTTAACTTTTAAAGAATAAAATTGTCGCTTCAATTATTTTACATCGTCTTTCTTACACATTCTTACACAAACATTTCCTTTCTAAAACTGTGTGAAAAGTCAACAATGGACAAAATAAATGGGAGTATGTTTTTTTTTTCTTATTTATGTAAGAATTGTTGCTTGTGTTTGTTTGAAGTGGGAAAAATAAGCAGCAGAAGTGGTCAAAACGTTGCCCATTACCATGGATTATCGAGTTAGCAGGGGGGTTTTATCTAAGTTATCTACAAAACAAGGTATAATTCAACATCAATGATTTCAGGGATAGAACAATAGCTTCACAAATATCGTATGATGCATCTCGAACAGGATTTTATTTTTCGATTGGATACCCACTCAACCTTGTCATGATCCGCCTCTAATCCGACTCTATTTAAAATCTTAATATCTGAATTCGAATGAAAAATAAAAACGACTCAACATTGATCTGACTCGTCCTGAAATAGTATATAAGGTTTTATATGAGATTTTTTGAATTTGAGTACGCTCTTTTTATTAAAAGAGAAAAGTCTAAATATACAATGAGAGTTTACAATTTAGTTAAACACATTTGATTTGGACATATTTTTAAGAACACGAAACTGATGTTTATAAATTATAAACATGACAATGCAAAAAAAAGATAAAAACACTAATTAATTCAAAGGCTCAAAATAAAATAAATACAAATAACATCAAAATAGTTCGAGAGTTCAAAATAGAGAGAACAACAAGATAATCAAAAGAGCATTATTTTGATCAATTGTGGCGACGTCAAATTCAACATTGATAGAAAATCAAATGGCAACCACTTAAGAGAAGAGAAAAGTGCTAAAAAACAGAGAATACGAACCGAAAGGTAGAGAAAAGTGTGTCAGAAGGACAATTATTGAATTTAAAAATTAAAAAATAAAGAACAAAATAAAAAAAAAATATCGACGGTCAATAACTAACACTAAAATTAATATTATTACCGGCCATGTAAAGATAAAAAAAAAATTACAGAGAGAAAAGAGCACGACGACCAGGGTTAGGATTGTATAAGATTAAGTGAAATATATTTGATAAATCTTATAAAAATAAAAAGATATATGAAAATCAGGTAACAATTTATAAAATCTTTTGAAAGTTCAAAAATTTCTAATTAATAAATATAATTAGTAATAAAATTAAGATAAACTACTCAGGTGACCACCAAACTATTTAGGCGTACTTATTTTGACCATCGAACTAGGCAACTCGTCAATCAGACCATTAAATTTTTAAATTAGTTTTATTTTGATCACCGCCGTTAAAAAACTAAATGAGGGGTGATGAGGCAGTTAATGAAAATTTGTAAAATTACACATTTGGTCTATGTTATTTACCTATTATATCAATTTAGTCCTAATTTTAATTTAATTCAAAATTTTAAGGCTCCAATACAATGATGACACGTGTCACCATATAATTAGATAAATTTTATTAATTTTAATTTATTTAATATTTTCCTCCAATCACAAGGTAACACGTGTTGCCATGTGATTAAAAGAAAAATAGATAGAATGAAGGTTTGCAACCAAAAGGAATCAAACCTAAAGCATTTGAGTTAAATTAACACACTCATGCCACTAAATTAGAGCCACTACCATAAAAGAGTTTATTAACACATTTATTTAAATTGTAACATGTGAAATGAGGATGAAAAATTAACGTCTTCTTCGCTCTGCTTCTCTGCCTTGTCTCTCAAAGAATCATCTTTGAGAGTTTCTTTAATGGGTCATTGCCGTATGAAATTGGGAAGCTTAAATTTCCTCAGACATTGGATTTGTCTGAGAATTTCTTTAATGGGTCATTGCCTTCATCGATTGTTCAGTGCAAGAGACTTAGGACCCTTGATATTAGCCGAAATAACTGGTTCATTGCCAAATGGGTTTGGGACTGGCTTGGTTTCCCTTGAAAAACTCGATCTTTCTTTCAATGGTTCAATTTCTTGGGGATTTGGAAATCTTTCTATTTTGCAAGGAACTGTTGATTTGTCACACAATCTCTTCACTGGTTCGATTCCGGCTAGCCTCGGGAAGCTTCCTGAGAAGGTTTATATTGATCTTACTTGTAACAATTTAAGTGGTCCGATACCCCAAAATGGTTCTCTAATTATCAGAGGGCCACTGCATTTGTTGGTAATCCTGGTTTTGCCCTCTTCAGGAGAAACAAAGCGTAGAAGTAGGTGTTAATTTTTATCCCTATTTTATAGATTACGATTTTAAAAAATATGTTGATAGAAATTTTTATAGTAGTGGCTCTAGTTTAGTGGTTTGAGTGCGACAATTTAACCCAAATGTTCTGGGTTCAATTCTACTGGGATGTAAACTTTCATTCTATTTATTTCCCTTTAATTATATGGTGACACATGTTATCATCGTATTGGAGCCTTAAAATTTTGAATTAAATTAAAATTATGATCAAATTAATATAATAGGTAAATAATATGGACCAACTGTGTAATTTTATAAATTTTTTATCTCATTTTTTAAAGATAAATCGTCATCTTTTTCCTATAGATAACTAAGGAGTGAGTAATTACTTAAAAATTACACTAAAATAAGTTAATGTTATTGGATGGATCATAAATAACGTAATGAGCTGGATCCATCATTTTCTCCTAAAAACGTGTTGGATCAAATCAGAACCAAAGCCCTTTCTCAAATAAAAAAAATATTGTTTGTTCTGATTAAGTTACAAATTAGCCTTACATAATGAAACATTAATTAGAATACAATCTAAAGATAAATAAATAGAGCAAATATATTAGAGACAGACACATGATAAAGATTAAGGTTGTCCCCGGTTTATCAAAGAAAAATCATTCTTTTAGTATCTAATATTAATTTCACTAATAAATAATAAAGGCGGAGGGATTTAGAATACTGTCGAACATGCCTGCATTTGGGGTTTTTTTTTTTAAGTTTTTTCAACTTTTTTCGATAATTTAATTTGATTAATTTTGATTCTTATTTTTTTCATATTAATTTTGAGTTGGTTTTTGAATTTTATTTTTGAAAAAATAATTTTATGTTATAGTATTTAAACATTGTTTAGTAGAGTTACAAAGTCTTTTTCAAAATATTTTTCAAGTAAATAAAAAATTCTTATATGATATTTTCACTATTTTAAATATAAAATACTTGTTTTTTATTATAAAAAACTAAAGTAATCATAAATTAAATAAAAATAGACTTTGATTCAGTTTAGATAATCACAATTTTTACATTTTTGAACCATACCATAGATGAAACAGCCATGTATGAAGGCATCGATGGTATTTGAGCATCACTTGCTGCTCCTCATTCAAATATAAAAGTCTACATATTTTTCATGAATGTAAGAGTATTAACATATCCAATGCTAAACTTAAATTATATACACGCTTCAAAGTTATAACCATGTTAATTAATCTATTGTAATAATCATATCACTATATCGTTAAATCTCAAATGATTGTCTAATGTGTAATATTTTATTCATGCAAAATTCACGTCACGCGCACAATTTAATAGGTAAATTATATCACATGCCACTTTTTATTAGTGAATTACAATTAGATCATTGTATTTCAAAAAGTTACAATCGAGTCGTCAGTGCCATTGTTGACCGCCATCTACAAGAGATGATAAATTTTAAATTTCACCATAAAATTCACCTCATTCTCTCTGTTTAATTTATTAGATTAAATTTTTAAGAATCTCTTTGAAAAGACACTAAATCATCCCAAACTCTCAAATGTATTAAACACCGATCTACAATGTTCCCTTTCAAATGGTCTCCATCTCGTGATATGTTCTCGCTAACGATAACCTTGTTAGAAGTTAATTAGTTTTAGCAAATGGTTAGCTCGTAACGATGGTAGTTTAGTTTGTAACAGAATTAGTTAGAGGGTTAATAAAGGTAGACTGTTTGTAGATAAAAGGAATCAGATTGTAAAGTTTATTCAAGTTAATGAAAATACAAGTTAATTTTTTTTTTTTCTCTCTGATTTTAACATGGTATCAAGAGCCAAGTTTTCTCTTTGGGCTGCCATTCACTGGCCCGTCTCTTTGTTTGTTGACTTTTCAAGTCAAAATCCCTTTTTTTGTTATCGTCTTCTTTGCCATTTATTTTTCTCTATTCTTTCTCTGATGGCTACAATCATTGATAGCAATCATCCGCTTTATCTGCATCCATCAGATACGCCAGGGGTGCATTTGGTGTCGCATCAACTTGTTGGTCTTGAGAACAACAACGTCTGGAGCCGATCCATGAAGATTGCGCTGTTGGCGAAGAATAAGCTTGGTTTCGTTGACGGAAAGTGCCGCAAGGAAACTATGAAGAAGAATTGCATTCGCAGTGGGAGAGGTGTAATGCCATTGTGCTTTCGTGGATTCTTAACTCGGTGAGCCAAGATTTATCGGCTGGCGTTGTTTTTGCGTCAAGTGCAGTGACGGTTTAGAAAGATTTGAAGGAAAGATTCGATAAGGTCGACGGATCTAGGTTTTTTTTCCTCCATCGTTCGATAGCAACTCTTTTTCAAGATGATTCTTCTGTCTCAGTCTATTACACTCGCCTTAAACTCCTGTGGGATGAGTATAATGCTTTTAGTCCCATTTTTTTTCTTGCGAGTGTGATGTTGCTCAATAGAATTCGGCTCATCTAGTCCAACAGAAATTATTTCAGTTTCTGATGGGGCTTAATGAGACCTATTCAGCTATTCATGTTCTCTAATTCTTCGAGGGGATCTGAAAGGAAACGTTTCTCAGGCATCTGTGATTATTGCAAGATCAAAGGGCATCGACGAGATTCTTGTTATCGATTGATAAGGTTTCCATCCGATTTCGAGTTTTCTAAGAAGAAAGTTCCCCAAGTAGCATTGATTGTTAATGCTGAGTCTGTTGAGAGCACAGTATCTGAGTCTGGATCTTCTCCTTCACCAGGCGCTGCCAGTGTTCCTATGTTTACAACTGAGCAGTACAATCAAATTCTGAGCCTTCTCAACAGAGCTCCATCTGATTTCTCTGTGAATCATGCAGGTGCAGTTGCTAGTAGTTTACCTGTTAGTAATTCTTGCCTTCGATGGATTTTGGTTACAGGTGCCACCGATCATTTCGTGTACTGAGCTTGTGTTTCCCTCTTTTGTGTACTGAGCCTCATTTCGTGCATCTACCCAATGGTAAAACAGAATCTATTACACACACTGGCTCTCACCATTTAACCACCGATTTCTTCTCACAAAGGTGTTGTTTGTACCAATTTTTTCTCACAACCTTTTGTCTCTTTCAAAATTAGTCAAAAATCACAATTGCATTGTTTCTTTCTATTCTGATTTGTGTGTCTTGCAGGATCACTCCACTGACAAGATCATGGGGATTGGTAGAGAGTCTAAGGGGCTTTATTTCTTCGAGTCTGCTAAAGGAGCTGCTGGTTTGTCTTTTTCTGTTCAATGTATTGGTTTTTCAATTTCCAGTGATGATCATATTGCTTCTAAAATGTCTTGTTCTTTGCAAAATAATACCAATCTTTGGCATACTCGTTTAGCACATGCTTCTGTTAGTACTATGCATAAATTGCTTCTTTGTGTTGCTAAAAACTTTGATCATGAATGTGTTTCTCATTGTACTGTTTGTCCCCTAGCAAAACAAACTAGGATGCCATTTTCTATTAGTAGCTCTAAGTCTAAAATTCCCTTTAAGCTCATACATGTTGACCTTTGGGGCCCCTACAGGGTCTCTACTCATAGTAACCTTAGGTTTTTCCTTACTATAGTAGATGACTGTTCTCGTATGATTTGGGTGTATCTTTTGAAGTTGAAGAGTGATGCCATTCTGTTCCTTAAACAGTTTTTGAAATTAGTCAAAACACAGTTTTCTGCCAATCCTAAAATTATTCATAGTGATAACGGATCAGAATTTTTTTAATTCTGATTGTTCATCCCTTTTCTTGTCTCTTGGAATCATTCATCAAAGCTCTTGCGTGCATACTCCTTAGCAGAATGGATTTGCTGAACGCAAGCACAGACTTTTTAGAGGTTGCTCGAGCATTGAAATTTTAATCAGGTGTTCCTATTAAGTTTTGGGGTGAGTGCATATAAACAGCTTGTTACCTTATTAATAGACTTCATTCTTCTGTCCTTCAATGAAAAACTCCATATGAGTGTTTGTATAAAACCCAGTGTCTCAGCTTAAGGCCTTTGGTTGCCTTTGCTATGCTTCAACACCATATTAGACAGACAAATTTGCCCCTAGAGCTATACCCTCAGTGTTTATGGGATATTCTAATACACAAAAAGGGTACTTATTATTCAATCTTGACACTCGAAAATTCTTTGTCAATAGAGATGTCAAATTCCTTGAATCTATGTTTCCTTTTACCTTTCCTTTTCAAAATAATTCTTCTTTTTTCCCTCATTCCTCACCTCATATACCAAATTTTGATTTTTTAATTCTTTCTTTTCCACCTTCCATACATCTTCCTCACCTTTAACCACTGGCCATTCTTCTTCTCTTACACCTTCACCTTCTTCTGTTTAACCTTTAAACACTGTTTCATCTACGTATTCTGGTCCTGCTTCAAATAATAATCTTTCTTTGCCTTCAACTTCATTACAGTCCTCAATGAATATTTCAGAACAGTCATCTCAGGATTTACAGATTACTCCTTCAGTAGTTTCAGTTCCTGTTAGGAGGTCTTCTTGTGTACCTAAATCACCCCAATGGTTGCATGATTTTGTATGTAGTTCACATTCTTCTATTCAAATTTTCCTTTCCAACACCACTCAATATTTTGAACCCAATACTTACCAAGAAGCTGTCCAATATCGTCACTGGGTTCAAGCCATGAAAGAGAAAATACAAGCCCTTGAAACCAATAGGACTTGGTCTGTGGTGTCTTTACCTCCTGGTAAGGTGCTCATTGGATACAAATAGGTTTATAAGATCAAATATACTTCTAGTAGGGCTGTTGAAAGGTTTAAAGCCCGTTTGGCGGCCAAGGGTTATAGTCAACAAGAGGGTGTGGATTATATGGATACTTTTTCTCCACTTGTCAAGCTTGTTACTGTCTGAGTTGTGCTTGCCTTGGCTGCCATTTTTGACTGGCCTCTTTTTCTGTTAGATGTGTATAATGCTTTCCTCCAAGGGGATTTAGTGGAAGAAGTATATATGGATCTGCCACTTGGATTTTGCAGCCATGGGGGTAGCAAGTATGTAGGCTACAAAAATCTTTATATGGCTTAAAGAAGGCATCTAGACAATGGAATTTAAAGTTGACAGAGGCACTTCTAGGTGCTGGTTATGGACAAAGTAGATTTGACTATTCTTTGTTCACTAAAAGAGATTCTGACAAAATTGTAATGATGCTCATTTATGTGGATGACCTGCTGATTACGAGAAATGATAAAAGAATGATTAATTCTTTAAAGGAATTGTTGCATCAGAATTTTAGAATGAAAGACTTGGGAGAACTGAAAAAAATTTTTGGGTCTTGAAGTCTTGAGATTGAAAACAGGGATTTTGATCAATCAGCGTAAGTATGCTTTGAAATTAATTAAGGAATCAAGAGTAGGGGGAGCCAAGCCTGCCATGACACCTCTTGAGCAAAATTTAAAGCTCACTTCTTCAGAATATGATAGTGTTTGTAAACAGTCTGAAGATGATGAGTTGCTTCCAGATAAAATAGTTTTTTAGAGGCTTATTTGAGAGACTGATCTATCTCTCACACACAAGACCCGATATAACTTTTGTTGTGCATCATTTGAGTCAATTCTTGCAACAATCCAAGAATAGTCATTTGGAAGCTGCATTAAGGGTAGTGAGATATATCAAGAAGAGTCCAGGATGCAAACAGTAGTTGTGACCTTATTGCGACTTAGATTGGGCTTCATGTCCAATAACAAGAAGGTCTGTTTCTAATTTTTGCATCAAGATAGAAAGTTCTTTAATATTATGGAAGCCAAAGAAGCAAACTACTGTGGCTAAGTCCTCTGCTGAAGCAGAATATAGAAGCATGGCAGTAGCTTCATCAGAGGTGGTATGGTTGAAAGGTCTGTTATCTGAACTTGGTTTCAATGAGAAGCAACTAGTAGTGTTACACTGTGATAGCAAGGCAACACTTCAGATTGCTGGGAATTCAGTATTCCATGAACGCACCAAGAACATCAAAATTGATTGTCACTTTGTTAGGGAAAAGATACAAGAGACGGAATATGTTTCTTCCTCTGAACAATTGGTAGATATCTTCACTAAAGCACTTGGTGCGCAACAACATGACTATTTGGTATCCAAGTTGGTGGTTCAAGATGTGTTTCACCCACCAACTTGAGGGGGAGTGTTAGAAGTTAATTAGTTTTAGCTTAGCTTGTAACGATGATAGTTAGTTTGTAACAGAATTAGTTAGATGGTTAGTAAAGGTAGACTATTTGTATATAAAAGAAATCAGATTGTAAAGTTTATTCAAGTTAATGAAAATACAAGTGAAATTTTTATTTTTCTCTCTGATTTTAACAAACCTCTCCACTATTCTAATCATCGAATGGAGCCCCCTAGTCTTCGAGGAACACACTTGACTCTAACCACCACCCGTAACAAAAAGAAAATAATAAAAAATGTTTTCTAACGACCGTTTGAGATTTAATTGCACAACGATCTGAATGTTACAATCGATTAATTGAGTGACTTGATTGTAACTTTTTAAAATACAATAGATCAATTGTAAATTTACTCATAATAAAGTAACATGTGATGTAATTTACCCTTAATAAACAAAGAAAATAATTGGTATGCAAAAACAACCAGTTCCATTACAAATACGCTGATGTAAGAACGAGAAGATTAACATTCCATGAGGATAAAGGCACCGACTAGCTAAAGAATGATTGAATTCAGATTTCTCTAAAAACAGTAATCATTATACACATAAACTTGGTAAATCTTTTATTTGTTTTTATTTTCTTTTTTTTAAAAGGATGGATTAAAGCAAGAAAATGAAAATGGACATGTTTAGTGACTGTCATCTATAAATATACATGCTTTCATCCCATCATCAAGCTGAAGACTGCTACTTGTTTCTTAAAACAATGAAAGCATTTCGTTTCCTACTAGCATTTATCCTGCTTGTTTTGGCTTCCAAACTAGCCTCAGCCACTGATCCCAGTCCTCTTCAGGACTTCTGTGTAGCAATTAATGATGCCAAAAATGGTGGTATATTTATATGTTCTTTAATTTTTTCTATGTTTTCTTTGTATATTCATCTTTGCATCATATTGATTTCGAAATTTGGCACAAAAAAGTAGTTGAAAAGTGTCAAAAATGGTAATATTTTTTCTTCCCATTTCTGCAGTTTTTGTTAATGGCAAGTTGTGCAAGGACCCAAAGCTTGCAACTCCACAAGATTTCTTCTTTTCAGGGCTCAACGTTCCAGGGAACACATCAAACCAATTAGGATCAATAGTCACACCGGCCATTGTTCCAGGTCTTAACACTCTCGGTATATCTCTCGTTCGAATCGATTATGCACCGTACCGTGGCCTAAACCCCCCTCACACTCACCCTCGTGCCACGAGATCCTGATCGTCGTCGAAGGCACATTTTATGTCGGGTTTGTTACATCGAACCCGGATAATCGTCTCTTCACCAAAGTGCTGTATCCCGGAGATGTCTTCGTTTTTCCGGTAGGTATCCAGTTCAACATGGGGCGTACCAATGCTGTTGCCTTTGCTGCTCTGAGTAGTCAAGATCCGGGGGTTATCACCATTGCAAATGCAGTGTTTGGCTCAGAATCGGCCATCAATCCTGATGTTCTTGCCCGGGCATTTCAGCTGGATAAGAAAATTGTTGACCAACTTCAGTCCCGGTTTTGGTCGGATAACAACTACTGGGTTTAATGTTTAATTTCTACAACCATTATACTTAATTGTGTACTGCATTCTCCGGTATTTCTGATTTTAGATGACTTGTAATTTTATTTTACTGGTTTTATTTTGACTTCATCATAATGTTGGATAAACTTTATTTTAATTTCTGATACTGTTTCATAAGATATGATGCATTTGATGAACTAAATCTATGTCTTATAGTTTAAATTTAAAAGAGAATGGTCTAAAAAATTATGTGGTTAAATTTTTATAGTAATGCCTTAACATCTAAAGTTTGAATTATGATCATAATATTTTTTAAAAATATAAAATTTGAATAATGATCGGAATATTCTTTCTTCAAATTTGTAAGCTTGTAATAGTATTAAAAATATTTTATTATAAAAGTAAAAGTATTTTGATATTATAGCAATATATTATATTAAGATATCATATATTAATATACTATCACACAAATCAAGTATCATTAGAAATATAAGGGTGGTTTTAACTTTTAAGCATGTATAATAAGAGTGACCGAGTAGAGTCCTAAAAAATAAGGGTCTTAAAATGAATTAAGTTAAATATTTACGAGAGAAAATCAAAAGATTAGTTATGGACTAACGGTAAAGTGCATGGGAAAAATGTTATTGTGCTTCATATATTTTGAGTCATGTTACTCATTTTTATTCAAAAGTCAATCTATCACGCACATAACAAGTAATCAAACATTTAAATTCTTTAAACTCGATGTCTCATTTTAATAAATTGCACAAAATCTCCTAAATCTTTGAACTGTCTTTGAAAATTATATTATACTTTATAAAAATTATTAACAATTCCAAGAAAAAAAGTACAATAAAAACACTGTCAACACTGTAATGTGAATTTGATTTTCTTTCCTAAACGAATAGATGATAGGCTTAATACTCAAATAAGTGTTAAAATTATACTTTTTTTTATATAGATGTCTAAAGTATTTTTCGGCCCATGTAGATACTTAACATTTCATTATGTAACCATTTTAAGTTTTTTTCCATCAACAATCGTTAAAAAAAGTCTGTCATCCAATAAAACTGTGACACGTGGTATATTTCTTAATTTTCATTTAATTTTTGTTAAAAAAATCAGGAAATCAATAACATTTTAAAAAAACCCAAAACTTTAATGTTTTTTTAAAAGCCCCCCAATCCCGCAATCTCCCCTCTATCACCGTCGAACACCACACTATCGTCGTCGAAGTGAGTCTCCTCCTTTTGTCGCACGAGTCAGAAGGCCTAATTTGGCGTTCATCCATCCGCCATTTGTTATTCATCGTTCGATTGAAGATTTAACATTTGACATTTGTAATTTATTTTGCCGCTTGTTTGTCAATTTTCTATGATGTAAGGTTGGGGTTATCGACTGTGGAGGGTCGACGAAGGAAGTGGGGGACTGGTGGTTGGTGATGGTTGAATCGACGGTCGGAGGAGAAGAATTTATGGGTTTAGAGTTAGGGTTTGGGGGATTTTTTAGAAAAATTAAAGATTTTCAGGTTTTTTTATAAAGTTAAAATTTTCCTTATTTTTTAAATTAAAAATTACAGAAATAGGTTACGTGTCAGTTTATTACTAGATAGCAGAAAACCTTATAATGGTAATGGAATGAAACGTTAGACACCTAATTGGACCGAAAAACACTTTAGGTACTTTTCTGGAAAAAAATGTATAGTTAAACACTTATTTGTGTATTAAGTCTAATGATATATATAATTAAAACCTCATACAGGGTACTTTTTGTATGAAGAGACTTAGGTCTAGAAAACAATTTCTAATTTTTTTTATTTTCTATCAGAAAAAGATTTTTTATTTTAGTTTTTCAAAAATTTGAATACACATTTGGTTAATAGAAATAAAAATTTGTTTCAAAAAATAAAAATAAGTGAAAATGCGTTTGTTTTTTAGTTTTTTAAAATAGAAATAAACAAATAGCCGCTCATTAGATCATTAAACTAAAATATAATTATTAGAAAAATATTATTATAATAAAAAATAAGATATGATTAAATAAACCAAAATTTTAAAATTGACAGGATTCGAACTCGGGTTAAATAAAGTTAAAATTTAAAAACTTTTGTTTTCATCTTTTCTACTTTTCAAAAACATTTTTAATGAGAATAGTAAAAGCAACTTTTTGTTATATATTTTTAAAATTTCCCTCATTTTTATTTTTAGTTTCTAAAAATTATTTTTAAATTTTGCAACCAAACATAATTTCTTTAATATTTTTATTTAAAAAAAATGAAAATGGCCTATATTTTCTATAACTAAACGCACTCTTAAACTTGGATATCAAAACTCTTAAGACTTTAACCCCTCCTATTAGACGACGTTGTTAACTTACCCACGTCTTGGTGTTAATTGATGAGATATTTTTATTAGAAGATTCGGGTTTGACCAATGTAGTTTATAAGTGTACGTGAATTTATTCAGATATAAAATGGGACTAAAATAATACATTTTAATGAGATTACAGTACTAAAAAAACTAATATCAAATTAGAACATGTTTTAAATCTATTAAAGTTAATAATAAAGTAATAATTAATTATATTATAATATAATATTTAAATACATTAGTCAAGTTGATCAAACATATTTGGCCGATTGATCTAGCTGTTCATCTTTGTTTCCTCATATTTTCTTAGGTCATGAGTTCTAGATCCACTAGGAACACCTCTTCCTTCCCCTAGAGTCCTCCTCCCCCTCCCTTCTAGGTAGGATTAAGATTAGAATTAGAATTAGAATTTGTAAAAAAAAAATACATTAGTCAGGATAACTAGGGACATACGCGAGATTTTATGTTAGGGAGTGAACCTATAAAATTGTAGGGGGCAAAAATAAATTTTTAATAAAAATACATAAAAAATTCTAATTCATATACGAATTTTAAATTTTTAGAGAGGACGACATCTCCCTTCAGCCCCTCGGACCATCCATAACTATTATATACTTGTAATTTATTATTAAATTAAAAGTTCAACAAAATTATTATGAAGAGCGTGACTTCAAAGTGGAAGCTATGATTCCATAGATCTTACATATCTATTATCTCATTTACTTTGATATTCCATAGTTTCATCACAGTGATTAAACTAAGTTAAAGTCAATGTAAATTTTATTCTCTGTTATTATTATTTTGTTTTGAAAATTAGATTCGATTTTCATATAAAAGTTACAAAAGATTGCGATGGTTGAAATATTGAGTTAATTGCACTACACGTCCTCAAATTTGATATTTGTTCTAAACTGGTCCCTAAACTTTTAAACATTTTAATTTCATCCTCATACTATGACCTTTATTCTAAATTAGTCCCCAAACTTTTGAGCATTCCATTTTCATCCTCAAACTATGACTATCATTCTAAATTGGTCCTCAAACTTTTTGAACGTTCTAATTTCATCCCCAAATTACCAATGTATGCTAATCATATCTTATGTTAATATAACCGTCATAATTGTTTTTAATTGTCATGAAACACTTATGTGTATTATGTAATGATATGATGCGGTATAAATGATAATTTGAGGATGAAATTGGAATATTCAAAAAGTTTGGGAATCAATTTAGAATGAGGGTCATAGTTTGGGGATGAAAATGGAACATTCAAAACTTTATGGAACCCATTTAGAATAAGAGTCATAGTTTGAGGATGAAATTGGAACATTTAAAAATTTAAGGACCAATTTAAATTAAGGGTCATAGTTTGGGGATGTGTGGTACAATTAACTCTGAAATATTCATTTGTGTACATTTTATTTCGAATTATATTACTATTACATAAATAATTCCTGACAATACAGATCCATTAATTGGCCTAGAAGTCTTGGATGCTCATCCGCTTTAATCCTTGTATGGGTTCGAATCCCTACATTTTCTGTGGGAATAATACTGTAACACTTTTTAATAAAAATAATAATAATTCCCGTCAATAAGATGTTTTTTGTTAAGTGCCTTGCATATGAAAAGTTACGAAATGATCCTCCACTTAAAAAAAAATAACAAGTTGGTACACTGACGTTAAAAATATAACATCTGATGATGTGAAGGCTAACAAAAATTGGCATAATAACACATTTAGTATTCTATATTTACAAATTCAATCAATTTAGTTTTAATTCAAAAAAATATATATGGGTTAGGAGGCGCACTTGGCGGCTGTCACTAGAGGCTGGGGAGGCAGACTAGAGGGCTTGAAAAAGTGTGGGGTTAGCTGGGTCGAAGTGTAGGGTAAAGAGGAGGTGGCTCTGGCTTACCAAATCAGACCGGTGGGCAGATGGGCGGTTGGCAAGGCATTTGTTTGCATGATCAAGGTTTGTTGGAGCGCGTGATCGAGGCTTGAGGAAGAGCGACGAATGATGTGCCTGGTCGGACGAGTGAGGGAAGTAGGACAAAAGGGTCGTCTAACGAAAAAGAAGTCGAATGGAGGGTCATCGGAGTAGGGAGGCGTTGCTAGAGTAGTTGGTTAATTTGATAGAATGAATAAATAAAGAGGACTAAATTTATTGAATTTTTTGAATAAAGACTAAATTGATTGAATGTGTAAATATGGAGGATTAAATGCGTTACTATAAAATTTTTGTTAACCGCCACTTCATCGGCTATTAAATTTTTAAAGACACAGGATCAACTTGCTATTTTTTAAAGTCGGGTGATCGTTGTGTAATTTTTCATAGTCGAGAGACTCAACAAAAAAGCGTCCTATGATCGAGAGACTATTTATGTAGTTTAGCCTATAATTTTTATTTTATTTCCGATAACATTTTAAAAAACAAAAATATATAAGATAACTATTTATTTAGTCACTAAATTAAAATGTTGATTATCTTTTGACCACCGAAGAAAAATTGTAAATTAGATCATTAACGTTTCATTTTGGTGCCAATCAAGCCATTGATCATTAAATGGTTAACATAACTGCTGATGTGACAACTTTTAAATTTGTATAATAATATTTTTAGTCCTAAAATATATACATTCTAACAATTTAATTTTAATTCAAATAATTCAATAAATTTAATAATTCAACACATATAATCATATTAATATAAAAATTAAGGCAAATATGGATTGAGTTTTGGGGATTGAACCTAGGACCTCGAAATAAGTAAATGCTTATTCATTGCATAAAAACTAGGTAATTATTATATGGTTGAAAAAATTAATATTTAGGTTAACCTATGATTGATACAAATTTTTATATTTTAAAACAATTTATTATTTTCTTTTATCAACCTTTTGTTTTTATAATTACACACATATATAATCACTTTATTAAGTTTCTTAACCTAATCAATAATGAAAATTTTATATTTGTATATAAATACATTTCTACCTATGTAATTTAAGTTTAATTTATTAAAATAATTAGAGATTAAATTATATATAATTTTAAAAATGTCAATAAAACACGGATCATTGCGTTGACCACTATTTATATGCATCGGTATCATAAAAGAAGTGAAATGATCATCAATATGATATTGATAACCTTAATATTAATAATTATATTGAAAATTTTCAGGTTTTATATAAAATTAATTCTACTAATTCATATTACATTAATTTAAAATTTAATTTTTAAAATTAAAACAAAAAATTCATAAAATCGATTACCCCGAAGCATATAGGCATCCCTAAAATTTAGGTTATAGTTATGAAATAAAATAAGGAAGCAATAATAAGAACAACAAGAAGAACAGATGTATCATAATAATTAGAAAAAAAAAACTGTATTATTCTTTTAATATGAAGTATGTGTATTATCTTCTTCAAATCTTCTATTTATATGCATAAGAAGTAAATATCATATGAAACTCTAATTTAGTGAATATTAAATTCTTAATGATAAAGTAAATCAAACTTTCAAATAAAGTTCTTACCATTCACATAGTAAACATTCATGACATTTATTAAGTGCAGTAAGACATACTAGATAATGAAAAAATTATATCTAATAATTAAAATAAGTTAATTGCATCACTTGTCCCAAATTATGACCCTCATCTTAAACTGGTCCCAAACATTTTAATGTTCCAATTTTATCCTCAAACTATGCTTATTGGTTCCTAAACTCTTGAACATTCCAATTTCATCCTCAAGCTATGACCCACATTCTAATTTGGTCCCCCAAACTTTTGAACGTTCTAATTTCATCACCAAATTATCAGTATATGCTAATCATATTCCATGTTAATAAAAACAAATTATAAAAGTTGTTAATTGCCACGTAAACGTTGATGTGTATGATGTAATAATATGGTGTGGCATAAATGATAGATTGAGGATGAAATTGGAACATTTAAAAATTTGGGGACTAATTCAAAATGAGAATCATAATTAGGGGATGAAACTAGAATGTTTAAAAGTTTGGGGACTGAATGAGAGCAATAGTGTGGAGATAAATTGGAACATTCAAAATTTTAGAGACAAATTTAGAATGAGGGTCATAGTTTAAGGGTATGTGGAGCAATTAACTCAATTAAAATTGTTAGGCAAGAAGCATATATTTCAAATTGAACTCTAACGGTAGTACTTTTGAGAATATCAATGTGCGACTATGGAGTTAAAGAGTGAGATGTAGCTAAATTGGTATATAGCAAGTTGCAATGTTTTGTTTATTTCGTTTTCATTTTCATAATAAAATAAAATACCTTTCTTTTAATTAAAGAAATAAACCATTAATCACTCAAATGAGAATACAGAATGTTAAACAAAATGATTGATTCCTTTAACTCAATTGTGATGTAGTCATGTGCTGCTGGACCACACTCATCATCTCCACTAATTATGTCCCTATCCGCAGCTAATGTTTGTTTTAATCTGAAAATCCTCTAAGTTTCTGTGTACTCAAGTGTTGACTAATTTCTGAATCCACTAATTCAATGGTACAATACAACAATCCTATCTGTACACATTGCTTAATCTAGATACAATCATCACCTACTCTTATACTCTAACATTCCCCTTGCAACTTCCATCTTGAGTCTTCTTTCAGAAAGAACAGACTTCCAAAAAAACATTTTCTTGTAAAACCGACACAAAGAAACAAAGAAGAAGAAACCATATGTAATGCAAAAGAAATAATAATAAAAAAATTAACCAGAAGAAACCATGAACACCACATATAGCTTGTTTCGATGTCTCTAAAATGCAAAAGCAGACAGAAGTTTAGTCATAACATCAGCAACCTGCTCAAAGGCTGGTACCTCATTCACCTGTAACTTACCAACTGTAACCTTTTCTCTAACAAAGAACAAGTCAAGTTCAACATGTTTAAATTTTGAGTGCATAACAGAATTAGCTGAAACAGCCACAACACTTGAATTATCACACGATAGGGAAAATTTTCTATCAGCAGTAACACCAAGCTCGCTCAACAAAGACTCAAGCTAGATTATTTCAATGTTTGCACAAGCAACACTTCTGTATTCAGCCTCTGTAGTAGATCTGGAAACAACTGATTGTTTCCGAGAACCCCAAGCTACAAGATTATTACCAAAATAAACACAAAATCCTGTAGTGGACCTACGATCATCACTATCAGACCCCCAATTAGCATCGTCATACCCTACAATAGATAACACTGGAGAGGGAGTGAACTTGAGCCAAACTCTAAAGTGCCTAGGAGATACCGTAGGATTCGTTTTACCAACTGAAAATGAGTTTCTAGAGGACTTTGCATGAATTGACAAACTTTATTTACTGCAAAAGCAATCTCGGGTCGAGTTATGACTATATACTGAAGAGCTCCAACCAAGCTTCTGTAATCTGACACATTTGCAATTGGGCTTCTTTCACTATTAGACAACTTACAGTTTGACAACATAGGTGTAGGTAGTTCCTTTGCCTGATCCAATCCACTTATTTTCAATCCATTGTATATTTCTTTTGACTAAGAAAAACAACATCTGCAATATAAGAGACCTCAATCCCCAACAAATAATGCAACCTGCCAAGATACTTCAAAGAAAAGAATTGGTTCAAATTATCAATCACATTATAAACTTCCAGTCAGTATAATATCGTCTACATATACCAACAAATAAACAATATGAGTTTCAATATTCTTTACAAACAAAAAGCATCAAAACTGGTTAATGTAAAACCAACAGATTGCAGATACTTTCTTAATTTCTCAAACCAGGCTCTAGGTGCCTATTTTAAGTCATAAATTGTATTGTTTAACTTACACACCAAAGCTTGACCTTTCTCACTTTTTTCATACCCTGGTGGCTGAGTCATGTATACTTGCTCAGTGAGATCCCCATTTAGAAAAGTATTGTTGATATCAACCTATCTTAAACCCCAACCTCTTGACACGGTGTCAGGGACCAGTTTATAAACAATGGTTTTGTTTGGGTCTCAGGGTGTTATTTGCACTATTTTATATGTTTTAGTAAAACGTTGCGTTTTGATGCGGAGGGTTTAAGATTGCTATCTTGCCCTACTGTTCATTTTATCGAGAATGACTTAATGAAATTGTAGCCGTCTTCTTCCTTGGCTATTCTAAACTCTCTTCTACCTCTGATTCTTCTATCTTCTTTACCTCCAAATTATTCTGTTCTTGTTTGTGTCCTTACAAAGGTATCAGAGCGCCTTGCGATTCTCGGTTGTGGTGGGTTCTATGGTGATAGATCCTGAAGAATTTCGGATTACAGTGCTCCAGGGAGTTGAAGCTATATTGAACGCAGCTTGCGATAAGTTTCTAAGTGACTTTAGAAACGATTTGAAGGTTATCCGAGAAAGGAGTAATGTTGGGTTCGATCAAAAGTGCTGCGAGGAATCAGATGAGTCATCTTTGGCGGCTGATTTTGCAGAACCGAAGGTTCAAATCTCGACAACTGTAGTTTTAACAGCGGTGGAGTTTAGTGACAGTCCGTTGGAACCATCACTAGTTCAAGGGGTAGCGTCGACAGAGTTGGCTGAGACAGAACAAAAACTGTTGTTGACATGCTCTAAGGAACGCAAGGTATTCGACGAATTGTCTGTGATAACAAACGTGGACTCGGTTGATTTTGATGATTCGATTGGGGGTCTGTTGGAACTGTCACAGAATAAAGCCCCAATTTTCGAGGGGTGTGGGGACTTGGCTAAGGGACTACTGGAATGGTCACCGCTTAAGGGTGTAATGTTGGATCCATCGATGATGGCAAGGGAGGTGGGTTCGGATACAACCAAGGTGTTTGATGAAAGTTTTCTGAGACAAGGTGAGGACCCAGGGGCAACAAAACACATTGCCAAGTCTGTTGAGAGGGATGACCCATACGTGTTTAGACTACTACTAGTGGCAAACGACAACAAAATAAGAGATGCCTTCTATGTAATATCTCTGTCCAAAGGATTAACTGAGGGTGCTGCCTTTCCATTTATTCATGAGGAATGCTTGTTGAGTAACTGTAATGCTGAATTGAACAATTTTAGAGCTTGGAAACAAGACTGGACAGGGTATTTGTCAGAGAACGCAGGAGCTAATTGTATGCTCGATGATGGCTCTAATGAGAAGTATCTTCTTCAATGGCAACCAAGTCTGCTGCAACAGTTTGAGAACAAAGATTTGGTGATTGCAACAAAGGATTGGTCGGTCTTGATTTTTTATAGTGATGTTGGGAACATGTTGAGTACTAGCATAGTTCAACTCCAGAAACCCTCGAAAGCTTTATCTATGCAGAATCTGGATTGGTTAAATAATGTAGTTAGAGAGGAAAATATATCTATTGATAGTCTTCTTGATGAAGACATATCAAAGCAATCTGCCAGACTCGTATGCTATGCGAAATCTTCATATGTCTTGCTAGTGTCGCCTAGCAATAATTTTCATCTTTTGATCCTTGAGGTCAAGGATCCTTTGAACTTAGGGAGTATTGATACGTGGTGTTTTGGTCCAAACTTGGAATTTCTTTGCCGTGTAATTGCCTTTTATGGTGAACTTGATTTGAATGATTTTTTAGTTCTTGGAGAAACTGCCCGATTATTTATGAGTTTTGTTCAAGATAGTGAGGCTGCGATTAGACTCGTTCCAGGTATGAACTATTTGCTTGATTATTCTTTAGTTGCCTATAGACTGAAGTGGTTCTCATTTGCATATATTCAAGCAATACATCAGAACAGAAATCAATTGAAGGATAATATTTTATAAACAACATGTGTCGTTTTATCTCAGCATGACTTATCGATTGAAAAGGGACATATGAATGTAGTTGTTGAGGTGAATGATCCCTTCAGATTTAGATTACTAGTGATGGAGTATTTTCCAGAGGAAGAGGTGATCGTAGTACCCATTTCTGTTTTGCTTACTGAAAATTATAACAGGGGTGAGACCTTAACAAATTATTTCGGGAAGCTTATTACTATTAGAGTTATTACTCCAAACTATTTGGTTCCTGGACTAGTGGATATGGAAGAGGCAGCTTGTGCATCAGTTCTTAGCTCTAATTGATTTGGTACAAATTCCCTTCCAGACATTGTTGTCTTTGGTTGGATTGGTACATACCAAGTTACAGAGATCAATAGGCTAGGGGAGAAACAAAAATCTTGGGAAAGGGATGCGAATCAGACAAAAATTGCATGGCTCGACAAACTAAGAAATTCAAAGGGGGGTTTTGCCAACTTCAAATATTAGATTAAATATGCAACGAGTAATGCAGAACGATGTTGTTTTCAACATGCTGCTTATGCTAGAAGAAGAGCATCAGTTAATTGAAAAGAAAAGTGAAAGTTTCTGTGATGTTAATTTAAAGGATCACAGCTTAATGGGGAATTATTCTTTGATAGAAACTATTGTGTGGGAAAATCTTTTGATAAGTGCCTATAATACTATGCAGTCTACTGAAGGTTGGAAGGAGAGTAGAGGAGCACATGCTCATGAATATTTTTTGAAGATAGATGAAGAGATTTGGATGAAATAAAAATTGGGCTATTGGGAGAATGTTAAGGTGAGACTAAATTACCGACCAAAGTCAAGGAGCAAGGAACTGTCATGCTTTAAATCAACTTCTTTACTTGTTTCCATTGCAAGCTCAAGGCACTATTTTGTTTATGGGTTGGAACATAGAGATATTAATGCTCTTTATCATTACTTGTGTGCTTATACTGATATTGATATCAGTGGTGATGCAGAAGAATTTTTTTGCACTAGTATCGTGGCTCCTCTAATACAAAATGTTATTCCAAATGGATCTTATGAAGTTGGACTGGGGCAATCGGTTCTTGTAGTGAAAAGTGAACCAGTTCAATCTATGTCGGTTCATACTTCATTTTCGATCAAGGCTAAGAGAGCATGTGGACACGTTTGGTCTAATCATCGGAAAAAGAATGTCTTGTTTTAATCCTTGAGGACAAGGATTAATTCGAGTAGGGAGATTTGTCAGGGACCAGTTTATAAATAGTGGTTTTGTTTGGGTCTCAGGGTGTTATTTGCGCTATTTTATATGTTTTAGTTAAACGTTGCGTTTTGATGTGGAGGGTTTAAGATTGCCATCTTGCCCTACTGTTCATTGTATCGAGAATGGCTTAATGAAATTTTAGCCGTCTTCTTCCTTGGCTATTCTAAACTCTCTTCTACCTCTGATTCTTCTATCTTCTTTACCTCCAAATTATTCTGTTCTTGTTTGTGTCCTTACACGCGGTAAGTGAAATAATTGTTCTTACTGTAACTGGTTTAACAACAGGACAAAAGACTTCTTGGAAATCAATACCAGCTTCTTGAAGATATCCTTTAGCTACCAGTCATAACGACCAATATACCCATCAACATTCCTTTTTAGCTTGAAAATCCAGTTGCAACTCACATCACTCTTGTTTGGTGGCAACTGAACCAAGGACCAACTATTATTCTTCAAGAGAGCACCATACTCTGCTTGAGTAGCAGCCATCCTTCATAGCCTCTTGAATAGTCTTAGGTTCAATTACAACGTCAGTGGGATTAACATTAGCAATCCCTTCTACATGATAAGCTTTTGGCTTTCTAATTCCATTCTTTCCTCTAGTAATCATAGGATGAATATTGGCATTATTTTGTGCATTTGACACCCTTTGTAACTGTAACTTATTGTCACAAGACAATTAGGTTTCTTGATTGAAAAGACCCTTACTAGATCAAGATCTTGAGATACTTTCATTACTCCCAATAAATTCAAACTCAGCAGACAGCTCATGATCAGAAACATCCTTAGCCTCTAGAGCATGATAACTAGAAGCACCAGCAACAATTTCTTGTCCTTCATCTTGTTCCCTAGCACTGTCATTATCAGCTAGTGGTGCATCCTCACATTCTTGATGAACTAATTCAACTCCTTTACATAACTCCAGATTAGGTGGGGTAGTAGCCCTTACATAATTTGAATCATCAGGTGTACTAACTGTTTCCAATCCTCTTTGAGTAGTGCTGTTGGTAGGTTCATCATCAATCACCCATTGACAGAGCCATTTCTGAGATTTTAGTGGCCCATGGGCGAACCTAAAAATTAGACCCCTGATAAATATTAAAAGTTAAATTTTAAAAGTATTAGAAAAAATTAGGCCCCTGATAATAAATATTAAAAAATAAATTTTAAAAATAGACCCCTAATAACAAGTATTAAAAAATAGGTTTCTAA
Organism: Hibiscus mutabilis; assembly: GCA_019671005.1. Taxonomy (NCBI): domain Eukaryota; kingdom Viridiplantae; phylum Streptophyta; class Magnoliopsida; order Malvales; family Malvaceae; genus Hibiscus; species Hibiscus mutabilis. The sequence continues at coordinate 13,890,781 of CM033737.1, read as the reverse complement.
TAACAAATATTAGAAAAAAAATTTAAATTTTAAGAGTATGTTCTTAATAAAAAATATTGGGAAAAAATTATGTCCCTATTGGACCCCAAATAACAAATATTAAAAACTTAAATATGGGGAATTGGGCCCCTAATTGTAAGTATTAGAAAAAATCGGGTCTAATAACAAGTATTGAAAAAAATTAAGAGTATGCCACTAATAATAAATATTTGGAAAAATAGGCCCTTAATAATAATTATTGAAAAATTGGACCTCTTATAACAAATATTGAGAAAAATTAAATTTTAAGAGTAGGCCACTAATAACAAATATTACGAAAACTGGGTGGGCGCCCCTTCTGCCCATGCCCAGGGACGGCACTGCCCATTGGTCAACCTGATCCATAGTGATTATTTTTAAATGTTTTAAAATGTATTTTTGTAAAATTCTTTTGGAAAATGAGGGGTTTTAGAAAATTTCGGTGTTTTTGGAAAATAAAATGAAGAGTTGGAGTTGCCACTGGCAATTAAGGTAGACACTATGAAACTAGAGATTCACTTGAAAATGGGTTCGTGAGTTGGTTACGTGGGGAAGGATTAGCACCCACATCACCCCAGAAATCGGTACCGAAATATTTGTTGCATTTAATTGATGGAAATCATTGAAATTCGAATTAAATTTAATTAAATGGTCTTAATTGGATATGTGCTTTAATTAGACGAGCTTTTATCAAATTGGTGGGCTTGAATTAATTAAACGCTTAATTAATAAGGGTGACTGCACATCAGACTGTAGATTAAACCAACATCGAATAAGACCGACGATCGGCCGTGTTAATTTACGGTTCGAATCGAGTACATCACCTTTATGCATGATGCAAACAGTTAAGAATGATGTCATAGATTTATCAAATTTTATTTCAAATTATAGTTTACCTTCAAACGGTAAAAATTAATTCGAATATTTGGTCAACATCCATTAAGCCCAGACTGTTACAACGCAAATATTAGAATTAATAAATACCTCATTTTTATGATTAAGTTGATTAATTAACAATGTGGAATTAACAAGTTAAACAAATTAAAAGTTAAATGAATGATAAAATGCATGTCACGAAAAGCAAATAAGATAACTGCAGAAAATAAAAGATCGAACAAAAATAATAAATGTGAAAAATAAATAACGATCAAAATAAATGCGGGAATTAAAGAAAATTCGGAAAGAGACCAGATCGAAAGCAATCCGGAAAAAGGACCGAGTCGAAAAAAAAATAATCCAGAAAAAGGACTGGATCGAGGGTGAAAAGAAATGCGAAAATTTAAAAATCCGGAATAGGACCGGATTTAACAAAAAGAAATCCGAAAAAAGACCGGATCGAACAATAAAAGGAAAAGCGGAAAATAAAATGCGAGAAATTAAATTGCGAGAAAGTAAATGTTAGATGCGAAAATTAGATGTTAGTTGGCTACACTAAACGGGCCATAAATAATACGGGTCATCCCCGTTGCGGGTCAACATTAGGTCGATTCGAACAAAATAAAATAATAAAACAAAAGAACCAAAATATATAAATAATATATAACATATATACTACAAATAAGATATATATAATAATAATACTATATGTATACACATATGTATATAAACATAGGTAGAAACGGTTTTACATAAAATTATATATAATATAATAATATATATAAATTAAAGTATATAAAATAAAATATACATATATATAACACGGTCTACTACATAAAAATAATAAATAATACATATAACACATGATATAAAAGGGAATAAATACGAACTATATCGAACAAAAACACAAAACATAAATAAATAAATGAAGTAAAATAAAATGAAAGAATTACCAATAAATTTATCAATATTTTCATTAAACCATAAGAATAAAAATACATAATAAACGAAAAAAATGAAAGAATATACCCAAAATTCAAGTATGCTCGATCAATCAATTCACGAATCGTTATTGTTGGGGGCTAAAAAACTTGATTTAAGAGTTGGTGATTCGAATGGTGGTATGGGTCGGTGGCTTGAGGTGGTGCGACTGTATAGGGATGAAGGGTTAGTGAGCTTTTAGGGGAATGAAAAAAACTGTGGATTTAGGGAAATGAAAAATGGCCGTGTGTGTGGGGCCATGTAGTGTTGAGGGGTGAGTGAAAGCTTGAATGACTGCCTGGTGAGAATGGTCGGGGAAAAATGGCAGTGTAGGTTTTTTATGGTGAGCTTTTGGGGCTGGGTGATAATGGAAAAGAAATTGGGGAATAGGGGAATGGAAATGAAGTTGCGGCTATGAGTGAAAAAAATGGAATGGAAACCCCCCTTTTTAAGGTATTATTATTATTATTATATATAGGGTGATCAAGGGTATTTGGTGGGAATAAAAATAAGACAGGTTTTAATATTAGGGTAATGAATGGTATTTTTGGTTTATCCCCTTAAAATGAAAACCAATGAAAATCAAGTAGTGGTTCATCAAATGGGAGTAAAGACTTAATGAGGAAGAAGTTGGAATATTTATTTTTTTGTATTTTTTATTATATAAAGTCATAGGTAATGTGCCATATTTGATGTGAGCTATTAAGTTAGGGTATAAGGTTTTGGGTAATGTAGATTGATTTTAATTCGAGCATTTAATTTAAATCGGACAAAATTTATTGTCTACAGCTGCCCCTCTTTGTTCATTACTGTGGAACGGGAATAAAGCAAAGACTAAAGACACAAAATTTGTCCCACTTCCCTATTCGAAGATCAGAGCTTGAATCACCATGCACTGAAGGTCTTGTTGATGGTCTGAAAGATAAACGGTCATGCACTGAAGGCTTTGTTGACAACGCAAATCACCACACACAAAGGGTCTTACTAGTGACATGTAAAATTAGAGTCATACACTGAAGGATTTATAGACGGCCTGGCTCACCATGCACTGGAGGTCTTAGTGATGGCCAGAAATGAAGGTCCAACACTGGAGGCTACTGGTATATTAACATCTGATACTGAAAGCTGATGGTTCGAAGATGAAACCATGTACTAGGGCTTTGGTGTAGATCTTGAAGTGACATACGAAATTTTGTTAGAGGGGCTTTTCTCGGAGGGAACCCTTGATTCTTGCTGGATGAGTTCCTCTTGTTGTGAACTCTCGATTCTTTGTTGTGATCCACTTTTCAAGAAGTCGTGGACCGAAATCTATGCTTGATTTCACGAAAGTGTGAACTGAGATCTCGCTGAAATCTACTTCTTCCACCGTAAAGTTGCAGATTAAAGTCTTCGTAAATCTGTCAAAAATATAAAATGATTGATGCATGAGTTAGCATGCCCCTAACCTAGGGATGTCTAACTATGTATGATGAATGAATGCCAATTGAGGACCACTTGAGCGAATCTTGTTCTTCGAGGAAGTTGATTAGAAAAATTCGGTCTTGTTTTTTTTCTGGGGATCCATTGTGGCTGGAATATACCATCTCACACTTGGGTTCAACCTTTCAGAGTGCATCTTTAAAGTTTCAACTGCTCTTGTTGAACTTTGCCTAATTGTTCAATTCTCCGAAGCATCTCGACTGACTTATCACCTTCAAAAATTTTGTTGCTTACTTTTGCTCCCTAGATGCTAGCAAAACTTCTAATGGCTCAAAAAGTATTTTCTTGTCCAATCCGAATTAGGATCCCAAGTTTTAAAGTCCTTGTTACCTTGCAGACAAAGTTGCCCCACTTTCCCTGATAGACACCTTATCTCCTTGTGTCACACATACCCTTCATGGTTGGGCTTTATCACTCTTTTTCAACCCAAGATGACCGTTTGCATCAAAAACCTTACGGTTTGAAATCAATTTCTTGAATAAAAGAATTTTTGTTTTGAAGAGGAACAGTTTGCTAACTGACACTTTAATGAATGATGCATTTTTAAATTAATATACAGGGCTTGGGGACCTAAATTTAAAAAATGGGAAGAACAAGAACATGTTTCCTTGGATATCAAATGCGAGAGTGTCTTAGATTCAACCCCCGATGGTCAATGACTTGCCTTTGAATGTTGTGGCGATATTTGAAGTTGTGATATCTTTCTCAAATGGCTCAGTTCATCCTTATGATTATGGTATTTGCTTGATCATTTTGAAAACTACTCCTTCTAGTTCTCAACATTTTTCTCCTCTTATAATCATTCTTTTGAGAATTCAGGGTATACACGTAAATTGAAAATTAATTATAATGATGATGTGTCAGTGTCTTCAAAGATCCATCACTGACACTAGGGTATTGAACCGGTAGAATCTAGTTCCTTATTAAATTTGTTCTTCCTCTACAGCTCCATCAGGATGTTCCGAGACTTATTCAATTGTTCATTGATTTTAACGATTTATCTCTGTTCTTGGGTATTGAACTGGTGGAATCTAGTTCCTTATTAGATTGGTTCTTCCCCACATCTCCATTACTTGATAGGCTTTTTTTAGAGTTAAAGGAATTCTCTAGTGTAAGCAAATTCATCGGTCTTTTTTGGGGAGATTTTCTTATCATCGAAAATTATCAAAGGAGTAGCAATCTTGCTTCTCGTGCTTTACCGACCTGAGCGGGCTGAGCAAGAAATCTTACTTCATCATGATCACAATATTCAATTGATTTTTTGCATTCAAATTAATGTCACAACAAGCATATGATATCCAAGGACCTTCTGAGATAAGAAAGGATATATACTCATGATTTAATAAAATGCATCTTTTCATTGAAATAGAAATTTGCAAATGCGACAAAAGCCCTTTACAAAAGATCATTGCTACTTTCGGGCCAAAAGTAACAAGATTGATTTAAAACAAAAAAGGAAAACATGAAATGCAAGGTCATTCATACAAACTGACATATAAGGACAGACAAAAGTAAGATGTATCTAAAGCTTTCGGCAACTTAGGGCCGATCTTAACTTCTTGATTAACTTCTCAGAAAAACCTGACCCTCTAGTGGCCACCGTGATTGGGCAAGGGGTTGGTTGCCACATCTGGCGTGTTGAGTTGCAGAACTCCGGTGTTGATCAGATTCTGAACCACCGTCTTGAATACTTTTCAATTGTTGATGTTATGACTGGGGATTCCCGCATGGTATTCACACTTAACTTTTCATTCTTTAAGTGTGCCACCATCTTACGGCAATACAAAGTCAAGTGAGCTGAAGGGCAAGTGGTCCCATCATACTTCTTGAAATCTGGCACTTTGAACTTAGGCGGGATATCCAAATCAGAGACCAAACTCAATTCATAAGCATAAATTCTGAAGTCATCAGTCACTTGCATCTAGCTGACATTCTCTTCCATTTGGAGGCATTACTCCTCAAACTTCTTTTAAAATTATTCAGTATTGTTTCTATCTCATTCATCAGTTTCAAGTCTGGGATATCCACATCAACGTCATTCTCAAAACCATTCCCTACGTCGATCGGGTTGGTAGCAGATGGCCTAGGTATGTGGACACTCTTCAAAGCTGATCCTTCTGGTTGAGCCTTCGTGTGAGATGTGTTTCCACCTAGGTCTTCCATTTTAGAATGTTCATCGACAATGTAAGCTTTTCCAACATCCATCTTTTATAGCAGAGTAGTGACACGGGCTATGATCTCTTTCTGAGATCTTTCAATCCTTGACTTGATACTGTTCAAGCGTTCCTCGATGTCCCTTTGCAACTTTTCAACGGTAGCCAATCTATCTTCTATGACTCTTGATTGAGAGCGTGTTGTATGAGTGCAGAATTGTGACTGCTTGAATTGACAGGCACAACATTTCCCACGATTAATTTGACTTTCCATGAATGAGTGCAATGCGTATGAATCGATGAAAAATAAATGATCGAAAATAAGAAATGTAAAATGTACAAATGGATGCATATGAATGTTGATCGATGAATATTCTCGTTAAACAGCTTCTCATAATGAAGATTGAGTCCCATTACTATCGAGAAGAAGGACTACCATATAATGCTAATTCTAGATTAGCTCTTGTTCAATTTCTCGATCCTCTAACTCGATGTTATGTACTCTTTCTTCCACTATAAAAGCTTTTAATTTTGAACTATTTTTGAATCGATGTTTCGAATGAATATGCCATAAATATGCATAAAAGTAATCGAACAGGGAGACAAGCGAAGGTTAGTGACATATAAATAAATCACCAAAGGAAATGGATAAACACAAACCAAAATGGCCTAGCAACATGAATTCTAGTTCGCTATGGTTATCCACATGGCTCTAATCGGGGTAGGCTTCTTAAGTTCTCACACATGTGGCTTGGTTCTAAAAAGGGTACTCGAACCTATCTTATTACCTACTAAGGTAACAAAAACCCAAATTCTGGCCCATTACAAGCTTGCGAATTGGATTCGGTTCGAGGAAAAGCACGACCTAGTGACGTGGAGGGCTGCTCACGTGTCAAAAGGCGTGGATTCTGGAAGTGAATTACTGACCCGTGGAGGGCTACTCAGGTGGGTATGTGGCGTTTCACTCCCACTCAAGGGACAAAGCTCAGGTATAGAGCTTGATGTTCATGATGCAACACATGTCGGCGATTCCTTAGAAATTAAATGATCAATTAATACAAAACCACCAATTATCAAAGCTCGTGTAATTAAAGTCATATCTTCAAGAAAGACCAAATTAATTAAAGTCAACTCTAATTTCGAAATTTCCATCTATAAAAGCAACAAATATTTTTTTTGGCTTGACTCTCTTCTTGTAAAAACAAAATAAGTCCCCAGCGGAGTCGCTAGCTACAACGACCCTTTTTGATTTCTCATCGCTTAGAAAAATTCAAAATTAAAATGTTTAAATGTTTTAAAATGTATTTTTTTTTAAAATTCTTTTAGAAAATGTAGGGTTTTTGAAAATCTCAGTGTTTTTGGAAAATAAAATGAAGAGTTGGAGTCGCCACCAGCCAATAAGGTAGGCCGAACACCATGAAACCAAAGATTCACTTGAAAATAGGTTCGAGAGTTGGTTACATGTGGGGAAGGATTAGCACCCCATCACGCCCGGAAATCGGTACCAAAATATTTGTTGCTTTTAATTGATGGAAATCATTGAAATTCAAATTAAATTTAATTAAATGGTCTTAATTGGATATGTGCTTTAATTAGACGGGCTTTTGTCAAATTGGTGGGCTTGAATTAATTAAACGCTTAATTAATAAGGGTGACTGCACATCGGACCGTAGATTAAACCGACTTTGAATAAGATCGTCTTCCATGTTAATTTACGGTTCGAATCGAGTACATCACCTTTATGCATGATGCAAACAGTTAAGAATGATGTCATGGATTTACCAAATTTTATTTCAAATTAGAGTTTACCTTCAGATGGTGAAAATTAATTCGAATATTTGGTCAACATCCATTAAGCCCGGACTGTTACGACGCAAATATTGGAATTAATAAATACCTCCTTTTTATGATTAAGTTGATTAATTAACAATGTGCAATTAACAAGTTAAACAAATTAAAAGTTAAATGAATGGTAAAATGCATGTCACGAAAAGCTAATAAGATAACTGCAAAAAATAAAAGATCGAACAAAAATAATAAACACGAAAAAAGACCAGATAAAAAAAAGCAATTCGTAAAAGGACCAGATCGAGGATGAAAAGAAATGTGGAAATTTAAAAATCCAAAATAGGACCGGATCGAACAAAAAGAAATCCAGAAAAAAGACCAGATCGAACAATAAAAGGAAAAGCGGAAAATAAAATGCGAGAAATTAAATTGCGGAAAAATAAATTATGGGAAAGTAAATGTTAGATGCGAAAATTAAATGTTAGATGCGGGAATTAAATGTTAGAAGTTAGTTGGCTACACTAAATGGGCTATAAATAATACGGGTCATCCCCCGTTGCGGGTCACCGTAAGGCCGATTCGAACAAAATAAAATAAATAAAGCAAAAGAACCAAAATATATAAATACTATACTACAAATAATATATATATATACTATATGTATACACATATGTATATAAACATAGGTAGAAACGATTTTGACATAAAATTATATATATATATATATATATATAAACTAAAGTATATTAAAATAAAATACACATATATAACACGGTCTACTACATAAAAATAATAAATAATACATATAACACATGATATAAAAGGGAATAAATACGAACTATATCGAACAAAAAACACAAAACATAAATGAATAAATGAAGTAAAATAAAATGAAAGGATTACCAATAAATTTATTAATATTTTCATTAAACCATAAGAATAAAAATACATAATAAACAAAAAAAGGGAAGAATATACACAAAATTCAAGTATGCTCGATCAATCAATCTACGGTTTGTTTTTGTTGGGGTTAAAAAGCTTGATTTAGGGGTTAGTAATTCGAATGGTAGTAAGGGTCGGTGGCTTGAGGTGGTGCGGCAGTACAGGGATGAAGGGTTAGTGAGCTTTTATGGGAATGAAAAAAATTGTGCGTCGATTTAGGGAAATGAAAAATGGCCGTGCGTGTGGGGCCGTGTAGTGTTGAGGGGTGAGTAAAAGCTTGAATGGCTGCCAGGTGAGAATGGTCAGGGGAAATGGCAGTGTAGGTTTTTAATGGTGAAATTTTGGGGCTGGGTGATAATGGAAAAGAAATTGGGGAATAGGGAAATGGAAATGAAGTTGTGGCTGTGAGTGAAAAAAATGGAATGAAACCCCCTTTTTAAGGTATTATTATTATTATATATATAGGGTGATCAATGGTATTTGGTGGAATAAAAATAAGACTTAGGTTTTTATATTAGGGTGATGAAGGGTATTTTTGGTTTATCCCTTTAAAATGAAAACCAATAAAATCAAGTATTGGTTCATCCAATGGGCATAAAGACTTAACGAGGAAGGAGTTGAAATATTTATTTTTTTATATTTTTTTATTATATAAAGTCATAGGTAATGGGCCATATTTGATGTGGGCTATTAAGTTAGGGTATAAGGTTTTGGGTAATGTAGATTGATTTTAATTCGAGCATTTATTTTAAATCTGAAAAAATTTAGTGTCACAACAATTCATGTTAACGGGCATCACAATAGAAGTTGGGTGGGAACACGAAAGAATTCGGTTCACCTGTTTAAATGCATACATTATTTGCCGATGCTGAAAGGTACGGTGAAAGTGTATGTATGAGTCTTTAGTGGAGATTAGGAGGAGAATGAGTAAGATAATCTTGATATTCATCGTTGTTAAACCATCTTATGTTTTGACCTTGCCGCATCTGGTAGTCTTTCGAGAAACACCAAGGGGATCTATTTTTATCATTACTTATATTATTTTACTATTTTTGTTACTGCTTTCACAACTCATCTTAAAATCTGCACTTTATTATTTCATTACACCGACAACTACACTTACATTTCTATTTAATGACAGAATTATTGCATCGAAAACATAAGCGGCCAGAGTCCCATCCTCATGGGATTGATATTCAATAGGATTAACCTATCAACTATACTTTATTGACGTACGTACGCTTGCACAGTTGTAGTGTCATTATACGCGCAATCAAGTTTTGGGTTCGTTACTGGGGATGACGTTCTTTTGGTGTTTATGTTTTTGTTTTTGCAAGTTTATTTCATTATTTTAGTTTGTAGTTGTTACTAACTTAGTTTCTTTTTGTTGTTATTTTTTGTTTATTTTCTGTGTTTTATGACTAGAAGTTCTTCAAAACATATTCTCAATCTTGAACCAGAAATTGAAAAGACTGTTAGAAGAAGACTTCGTGAACGACGAGAGATGAAAGGATAAGGTAACAATGTACCCATACCACCAGTGCCGCCATAAAACCCTGATGACCCACCGTTGCAATAAGGTGTTCCAGTTGAAAATAGAACAATACGAGATGTTGTTGTTCCTGTTTTGGATGATTAACAACCATGAGTTGTTAGACCACAAATTCAAGCCGAAAATTTTGAACTTAAGCTAGTCATGTTCCAAATGCTAAACTCTAATATACTTATTTTAGCCAACAAGGAGTTCCCGATGATGCTATAAGAATTCAATTATTTCCTTATTCTTTGCAGGGAAGAGCTCGTACATGTTTTCGTGGAATTCCTACTGGATCTATCACTTCATAGAATGAGTTAGAAATGTTGTTTGTCCCGCGCTTTAACCCACCGACATTTAATTCCCGTCTAAGGAATGATATTACTACATATTATTAGTTGGATGATGAAAATCATTATACCACATGGGAATGTAACAATTCTTTGTTGTGATGTTTTCCTAACCATGGTATTCAAACGGAAACTCAAATTGAGATTTTCTATAATGGATTGAATGCGCACACAAGGAATCTTGTGATGAATCATCGCATGGACCTTTGCTTGATTGCACGTATGATGACATTGTTGATGTTCTAGAGCAATTTGCTCAAAACGATTACCAATATCCTATTTCGAGAGCTGTCAAGTGCAAGGCTATGCCATGAGTTATAGAGTTGGATGATATATTTTCTCTTAAGGCTCAAATTTCCTCTTTGGAGAACAAGATCAAGAATATGGAGGGTACTGTGAAGTTGCACCTATTCAACTTGTGCAACAACAATATGTCATTGTATTCTCTTATGAGATATGTAGAGGAAATCATAGCTACGAAGATTGCCCATAATATGCAGAGAATACGAGTTTTGTAAACAACATAAGGGGCAACATATATGGAAATTCTTACAATGTTTCCACACGTTAGTCTTGGGGTAATTCCAATTTAGGATAGAATGCCAAAGCATTCAGATTTGTGAAAAATGTTTCCCAAGGAAATTCTAATGCAAGGCAAGGGAATGTCAATCAATCGTAGCAACAATATAATCAACAAGTTCCATTGCAGATACAAAAGAATAAAGTGTAGGCACAATATTCTCCTATGCAAGGTCAACAACAACAATACAGCTTACAGACTCCGACGCAGTTACAACCAAGTCAGCAACAATATACTCATGCATCTATATCTGATCCTTTTGCTCTTTTTGAAGCGTTGATGTGAGAGCAAATTTCTCAAACCGAAGTAATAGTGCAAGGACATACTTCTTTGATTTGTGCTTTGGAATCTCAACTTGGACAATTAGCATCTAATATGAATTCTCAACAACCAGGCACACTTTCTAGTGATACTGAGACACCGATTATCAATGGAAAAGAACATTGCAAAGCTATCACTCTGAAGAGTGGTAAATAGACTAGTGAGCCAGTTCATAATGCAACTACATCTACAAAAAATCATGATGACTCATCTTACAGTGATCAAGTCAATTAGGATAGGGTGGAAGAAAGCTTACATGATGTTACTCCTTAAGTTGTTACTCATTTACCACTAGTATTGCAAGCTAAGTTGTCAACGCAACCACAAGTGTTGACGCAATCAGAGGCAATTCCATCTCCACCTTTCCCTTAACTATTCAAGGACACTGAACATGATAGACAATTTTAACAATTCCAGGATACTTTGCACTAACTCAAGGTACCAATTTCTTTGATGGATTCTCTTACTCAAATTCCACATTATGTAAAATTCATGAAGGAATTCTTATCCAAAAAGAAGAAGCTGCATGAGATAAAAACCATTGCGCTCACTGAGGGGTGCAGTGTAATTCTCACAAATAGTCTGCCTCAAAAGATGAAAGGCCCTGTAAGTTGCATTATTCCATGCTCTATTGGGAATCACTATTTCAGCAAGGCTCTATGCGATCTAGGAGCCAATATTAATTGTATGTCTCTATCTATTTTTCACAAGATAGGCATTGGGCAGATAAAACCTACTGCAGTGACATTGCAATTAGCTGATAGATCTTTAACTCATCTAGAAAGACAGATCAAAGACGTATTAGTTCGGGTATATAAGTTTGGGATAACCCTTCTTAGCAACCGGAAGAGCTCTTATTGATGTTTCTAAGGAAGAACTTACCATGCGAGTAGACAATGATCAAATTACTTTTGGTATGTTTGATTCTGTTCTATAGAAAGACAAAAAAGAATGTCATACTATGGATGTTTTGGAAGATTTAATTCAAGAATAATTGTATTGTCATAGTATACTTATTTCAAAAAACTGTGGACTAACATCTTCTGAAGATATTAACATAGATTGTGCCAGCATTTTTGAAACCCATATAGTTGATGTTCGATATAATTGGTAGATTGAATCTTTAGATTAGGCTAACTATAATATTCCAATATTCAAGCCTTCTATTGAAGAAGCCCCTATTCTGGAATTAAAATCACTTCTTGCAAATCTCAAATATGCATTTCTTGGTGACAATGATACACTCTAGTTATTGTCTCAACAAGATTGGAAGCAACTCAGGAAGTATGGCTGATCAATATTCTTAAGCAACATAAAAGAGCTATAGCTTGGAGTATTGTCAGTATCCAAGGCATTAGTATTTCTTTATGTATGCACAAGATCTAACTGGAAGACGGAAACAAGTAGTCTACTAAACCACAACGAGACTGAATGAAAAGATGAAAGAAATTGTGAAGAATGAAATCATTAAATGGTTCGACACAAGAATCATTTACTCAATTTTTGATAGTAATTGAGTTTGTCCAATTTATTGTGTCCCAAAGAAAAGTGGCATTACTGTTTTCAGTAATGATAATGATGAGTTGATCCCTACTCGTATTCCCACTGGTTGGAGAATATGTATTACAGACTTAATGCAGCCATAAGAAAGTACCATTTCTTGCTTCCTTTCATTGATCAAATGCTAGATAGACTTGCCGGTAAGGGTTACTACTATTTTTTGGATTGGTATTCTGGATATAATCAGATTTATATTGTGCCAAAAGATCAAGAAAAGACAACTTTCACTTGTCTATTTGGTACGTTTTCTTTTCTCCGTATGCCTTTCGATCTTTGTAATGCAGCTGCCACATTTCAACGATGTATGATGGTTATATTCTATGATATGGTTGCTAATTATTTGGATATATTTATGGATTATTTCTCTGTTTACGGGCATGATTTTGACCAGTGCATCAATAATCTGGAGAAAGTCTTGTAGCGAAAGTCTTGTAGCGATGCGAAGACACTAATCTCGTACTAAACTAAGAAAAATGCCATTTTATGGTCACGGAAGGAATTGTTTTAGGTCATTGGATCTCTAGTGTAGGAATTGAATTTGATAAAGCTAAAGTGGATGTCATTGAAAAATTACCTCCACCAACAAATGTTAAGGGAATCTGCAATTTTCTTGGGCATGCAAAACTAGAAAATTTTCTTTGACGATTTATTAGAGATTTTTCAAAAATCTCAAAGCCCTTATGCTTACTGCTGGAGCAAAACTGGAAATTTTTCTTTGACAATGCATGTCTGGATGTATTCAATCAAATCAAGAAGCAACTTGTGAACACAACTATTGTCGTTGCACTAGATTGGTCGCAACCATTTGAAGTTATGGGTGATGCGAGTGATTTCGCTGTTGGTGTTGTTATAGGAAAAAGGAAATGAAGATATATTATACTTTTACTATGCTAATAAAACTCTTACTGAAGCTCAAATAAATTATACAACCATAGAGAATAAGTTATTGGCCATAATCTTTGCTTTCAACAAGTTTCGTTCATATCTTGTTGGTGCAAAAGTTATTGTGTTTACTGATCATTCTACTTTGAGATATCTTTTTGCGAAGAAGGATGCTAAACTGTGACTGATACGTTGGATTTTACTTTTTTAAGAGTTTCATATTGAGATAAAGGACTATAAGGGTTCAAAAAATCAGGTTGCAGATCACTTGTCAAGACTAGAAGTTGGCAGTGAAGATAGGAATCAAGCTCAAATTGACGATGCATTCCCATATGAAAAGCTTTTCGTTGTCAATGCAACGCCTTGGTATGCATATTTTATCAACTATTAAGTGTGTAAAAAGACTCCGCTGGGTGTCTTTGGTCATAGAAAGGTAGGATTTCTTCATAATGCAACAAAATACTACCAGAATGAAACCTTGTTTGTTCAAGGTTTATAATGACAACATTATTAGGCATTGTGTTCTAGAAAAAGAAATGTTGCGAATACTGAAGTATTGTCATGATGCTCCATATAGAGGTTATTTTGGCGGCATGAGAACTGTTGCAACGATTTTTAAATTTGGATTTTATTTACCATCACTATTTAAATATGTTCATGAGTTTGCACAATGTTGTGATTGTTGTCAGCGTACCAATTCAATTTCTAGACGCAATGAAATGCCACAACATCTAATTATGGAGGTTAAGATATTTGATGTTTAGATTTTATAGGACCTTTTCTAAATTCTTTTGGTAATCTCTATATTCTAGTTGTTGTGGATTATGTTTCTAAATGGACTGCAGCTGTTGTTGTTCCAAACGATGATGCAAAGACATTGCTGAAATTTTTCTACAAGCATATACTCACTAGATTTGGGACACCTAAGGCGTTGATTAGTGGTCAAGGAAAGCATTTTCATTGGAACCAAGTTGCTACTACATTAAAGAGGTATGAAGTAAATCATAGACTTGCCACCACTTGTCATCCTCAATCAAATGGGCAAGCTGAAATCTCCAATCGAGCCATAAAAAATATTCTAGATAAAGAGGTTAACACCACTAGGAAAGATTGGTCTTCGCATTTGGATGATGTTTTATGGTCGCTCCACACTGCTTACAAGAATCAATTGGTTTTTATAAAATCATGTCACTTGCCTGTTAAGTTAGAACATAAGACGATATGGGGTATCAAGCAAGTGAATATGGACTATGAAGCTACTGGAAAGAAGATGATGTTAGACCTTACAAAGCTAGAAGAGATTCGACATAATGCCTACAAGAATGCTTCGATTTATAAGGACAAAAGCAAATGCTAGCATGATAACATCATTTGCAGCAATAATTTTCCGTTGGACAATAAGTTTTGCTTTTCAATTCAAGGTTAAAGCTACATCCTAGAAAATTGCGGTCACGCTGGTCTGGCACATTTGAAGTAATAGAGGTTTTCCCATATGGTGCAGTCATAATAAAAGATTCACAAGATGGGCACCAATTCAAAGTCAATGGGCAGAGATTCAAACATTACTTTGGAGACTTTGATCAAAACCTGTTGAGACAATTAAAGCGGTCAGTTTTTTTTGATTAATTAGTTTTAGTGCATATTTAGGTTTTTAGAATTTTAGTTAATGCATATTTATTTTTTTATGTAGAATAAGAAGAACCTTGCATAGCACTTGATCCTTATCTAATAGGAGTGTCATACACTATTCTATTCATACTTATCATGTGTTTAGAGGCATTTGAAGCAATTTTGCATTGTGCCGATTGATCAAAACAATCCCAGCTGTCTGAATACTTTTAGCAGGAGAAGTGGTGATGAGATGTGATTTTTCGCTGCAATCTCAACCCTTTGATTAATCACAGCACTATGTTAAGAATACACATTTATATTTACCCATTTTCATTCATCATTTATTTTCTTCATTTTTCATAGACTGTTCTTATTCCAAGTTTTGATTTTTATTCAACTTTCTCTTCACAAGTTTGCTATTTTTTTTTGCAAAATTTCATTTTTTCTTTTGATTAAAAATGGTAAAAACAAGAGGAGTTTTAAAGAAACGTGCAAAATCGATGGAGGAAACTCAGGCCTCCTCTTCAACACCAAAAGAGAAACAACTTGCTCCAATGGTGAACCTAGGCAAAGAGTTTTTATTGAAAAAAATGGCCGAGGTGCGTTACTTAGACAATCTTTTTAAGCACATTATTCATCCTGACAAGGGATTGTTTTGTCCCAAGTGCACGAGCCGGGTGCCATATTTACATGACCATCTCTCTACAAATAGAGTGATTTTTTTGCCTATCTTGGAAGTTGCAGTCCCTCTATGGTAAGGGAATTCTATTTTAATTTGTATAAACCTTCTTTGAAGTTGGTCTTTGTGCATGAAAGTTCTATTCCTCATAGTCTTTTAGCTATAAATGGCTTGTTCAACACATCTATGAGCAAAGATGAACACACAGTGTTCATTGAAATTGTCGATGATGCCAAGTTAGATTTTCTGGTAAAAAACAATGTGTTGATAGTGCATTTTGGTCGGGGACCAATGCTGGAAACTTCACCATGCATAGAAATTTTTTAAATATCCAAGCAATGATTTGGTTCCATTTTGTGAATTGTTGGTTAATGCTAGCTACCTGTAGCACCACGGTGACATTAGAGAGAATATGTCTGATACATTTCATTATCAGAAGCAGACAAATTGATGTCGGCGTAATTATTCATAAAGAGATAGCTGACTGTGCTGACAGGAAGAATGAGATTATGCAACCTGAAGGGAATCAAACCCCAAGAGAAGGAGGAAATGATAAAAAACAAGGGGCCAATTAATGAGGCTTCTATTGAGAGAATGTCGATGAGCAAAGATACCCCGATACCAAATGCTGCTACCACATCAAAGGCTGGAAAGGGCAAAGCTAAGGTGGAGATTGTTAATGACGACCTACCATAAAATTCTGAGACTTGGCTAAAGATGCAAGCGATAGAGAGAAAATTAGATGATGCTAGTAGCAAGTTTAACTTGCTACTACAATAGAGAACATTGATCATGCCCAGAATTTATTTTATACCTTTGTGAAGACATGGAACAAGTCCATTGTCGTAGCAATGAGTCACCTTGGCCCAATACAACTCCCAAAATCCCCTTCTATCATTCGAGGATATGAGTTTTCCTCTGACAAAAATGAAGTGGTATAGTAGAATAAATCAGTTAATTCTCCACCTATAGTATAGATCCCAACACTAGATGAAGATGAAGGCATTTCAAAAGAGCCAGGCGAGAGAAAAGAGTTTGAAAAAGGCATCTTTGACTTAAACAAGAAATTTGATGTCGTACTAGAGGAATCACAGGAGGTTGCCTTTGATGAGACCGTCACCCCTGCCATACCTGAAAGATAAGAAAAGAAAGTACTTGTTGAGGAAGTTGATGAATCTAAAAATAAGAAAGAACAAGAGAAAGAAAAAGATTCTACTAAAGCCGATGTCGTTGCATCCAAGGCTATGGATGCAACATAAGAAGGACCTGATATAAAGCGAGATGCTGTTAGACCGAAGAAAGTTGCTGAAGCATTGGAAGGACAAGAGGTAAATTGTCTTGCTATTATAGTATACACCAAACCACTAAACATCATCTTTCCCACCTTCGAAGTGGCCGATGATGCCAAAGTGAAGCATTCCACACAAGGAAATTATGATGAGGTTCCCAAACCTAAGGAGAAAAAGCGTAAGTGATCAAAGTCAAAGGGCAAGCAGCGCAAGAAGAAGAAGGAGGAGAGGGAGAGGCAAAAGAAGAAGTACAATGCAGCCTTCTCCATAACAGAGCTGTAACTGAGTTTTTTTATTTTTAGTTTTAGTAATCATGCATTGCATGTAGTTGTAATTTTTAGTTTTTATAAAACATTTTGTCATTTCATTTGTATATACATTGTAATTGTATTTGTTTCATAGTCATTGCATTCTTTTTTTTTGCATCGGGGACAATGCAATCTTTAAGTTTGAGGGTATACAATTGGGATTTGAAATACACCCCAATTTCAAAAAAAATGAAAGTAAATGCCAGGTTCATTTTATGCTCTAAACCTTTTTTTTTCTGATATTCGATGCTTAAATCTTGAATCCTATTAATTGTTAATGAATTAGTTGGATACATGTGATAGGATGTTGCATTAGAATTCTGTTATGAATGATTTTGGTTGCTTGAGCAATGGATACCTAGAATCATCTCTTAGATCTTAGATGTATCTGCCTAGTTCAGCTATTGTTATATATGTTTATACATCATATTATATGTAAACAAAGAACACTCCAATGTGGGTGTATAATGAAAGTAGCTTAAGGGGAACACTCCAACGCATACGTTATAAAAATGAATCTGGCCAAAGGTTGTCGCTGCATGAGTGTGTGTCGAAGCAATGAAGTACTCCCTGGGGGTTCGTTGCACAACATCTTATTTCTCAGGATCTTAGGGTACATTCATTCTTTGACACCCTCACTGCTTGTAAAAAAGAAAACATAGAAGAAAATATTATAAGTTTATATAGTTGAATTAAATAAATGATGTTTACGTAGAAAGAATCTGTGATGTGAGGCATGATGCTATGCATTGATGAAATTGTATGTTTATTCATTCATTTTTATATGTTGTCGATGCAATCTTCTGTCATATTAATTGCTTCATTAATGGTTGAGATGATTCAAGTAGCTAAAATGTTTATCAATCTATATTTAACCTTGCTGCTTATCATTTTGCTTGAAGACAAGCAAAGACTCAAGTTTGGGGTGTGATAGCTCTCTAAAGAGCATGTATTTCCTACCAATTTATTGATTAATTTGTCCCCGCATTGATGTCTCATGCATACATTTCTGCATTTTTTATGTTGTTGAATAGTGTTGCACTTCAGAGCAAGTATCATCGTCGATCAAGTAATAAAGTGATGAAGTAAAGTGTCAAACCCACGAGGATTGGATCTATGAATACCAAGCGACCTTTCTTAAGAATGGTTGAGCAAGTATTGGTTTGATGGTGGTTTATCAAAACTAAATGCAAGAAAAGTAAAGTAGCTATGATCAAGACAAACAGATGTTGTGGCAAATCTTCAGATAATTATGGAAGCTGGGTTTATTGCCTAGGAATTATGCTTGACTACTTATTTCAATGCTATAGCGACAGACAATACTTGGTCTGCGTAAGCCACTAAAGATCTTTATCCATTCGATAGGATTTTCTAATTAACTTCTGAGTCTCTCGAAGCCTAGAAGTTGATAACATTGAAGCTAAGGTAATACATGTCTGCATGGACCCTAACAACTCTATTATGTGTTCAAGTTCCCCATATTAGTCGTTGAAACTCTAAACTTATGTCTAAGCCAGATTAAGACTAAGTTAACAACTTAGCCTCACTGGTCACGTTTGTTTAACCTAACTCTCTCGATTTTAAGCAACAAATCAATAGTTAAAAGGCCTCTGTCAATAGCTCTTACAATAACTACGCATGAAGGACAATGAACATAATAGATAAAGGAAAAGATCTATATCATTAAAGCAAATTATGGATGTTTTAGGCTCAAACATGAGCTAAGGGGTGTTGTTTGTGATCGAGCTCTCTTTAATTGTGGCCCAAGTCTTTTTTATATAGGAGAGAAAGCTAGGGATTTGTAACACTAAAGTGCGCGAAGCCTCTTTAAAGAGGATCTTGCTTTCCCACTATCTTTAATGAGTTTCGTATCTAAGGAGAGTCCACCTAAGCCAAAGTTAGATTTATCTTCAACTCTTTTTACCTCGTCAACTCCTACGAAATGTGTGCCATCCTTCCTAATCTAGTATTCCTCTAGCTCTATTAGGTCATGTGCATACACCACAAAAACACTACTTTTCCCATTAAAAGTACCAAAGTATATAACAATTAAGCACAAGCTGTGTAACTCCCTAACTACATGCAAACTACCCCTAAATGCAATTATTTGAGCTTAAACGCATGCAAAAGTTAAGTAAAAAGGGTGTGCAAAATAGGTTATCTACACAATCATCAATTTTTAGCTTAGTTTTTGCATCTTTTATAACTCAGTTATCTTTGCATGATTTATGTTGAACTTGTCATTTTGTTGTTTTGTCGCTATATCACTAATGTCACTGTAAAAAGCATCTCTTTATTGCAGCCAGATATGTCATCATTGCTGCCAGCTATCTAAATACTTCTGAAGATAAAGATGAAAGGCGCCAATTGTACTATATGTTATAACAGATTTTGTACTATATTTTCATGCCAATTTTATGTGAAGGACATGTGTCCTTTGTGGATCAGCCTATAAAAAACCTTTAAGAAGAGAGAGAAAGAGAGAAAGATCTGGGCGACCCATTTTCTTCATTCTTCATTTTCTTTGAAGCCTTTTCTATGGCGGCATAAGTTTCCAGCTGGTGAACCAAGATGAATCAAGGTCAGACGGCTCTAGAAGGAGAGGAGTTGGATGCTAAAGTAAAGGAAACTTCATGGAAATATTTTGAGATGGCTAGGAATAGTGGTTTCTATATATTTTCATTGTTTTTTTGTATTTATTTTGAATGATGGTTTATTGTTTTCTTTTCTTTGAGTACGGAGTACCTCATAAATTGTGAACTTCAAAATATTTTATATATATCTTTCTTTCTTATTTAAACTATGGTGTTTGAATGTTATTTTGCACAGCAGTGTTGAATGCAGCCATCAACACCGGAAGGTTCAATGATAGTTTAGGTTAACGGGCATCACAACGGAAGTTGGGTGGGAACACGAAGGAATTCAGTTCACCTGTTCAGTGCATACATTATTTGTCGATGCTGGAAGGTGCAGTGAAAGTGTATGTATGATTCTTTAGTGGAGATTAAGATGAGAGTGAGTAAGATAATCTTGATATTCATCATTGTTAAACCATTTTATGCTTCGACCTTGCCGCATCTGGTAGTCCTCCGAGAAACACCAAGGGGATCCAGATGATTAAGGAAAAGGAGCAGGAACTTTATAGTCAATCGATGTAGTAAGAGTAGTATATTGATTCCCTGTATGTGAATAAAACGCAGATTTATATCCAGGATAATAACCAAACTAAGGACGAGACATATTCTAAACTGGCATGTATTGTTGAGACAAAGGCTGAAGCACATGAGTATAGGCCTGCGCTGAAGGTGAAGATTCTGGTCTCTGTGCATAGTAAGTATTGATCAACTGACCTTTTTGTTTCAGATTTCCACCATTTTGATCTTCAGTGACACTACTGTCATGAGTCTGAGTTTGGTAGCTAAGGTCAAACGTGTAGTAGCACTTCTAAAAAACATGGCCAATTCTTCCACACAACTGACACTATGGTCGATTATTAGATCGAACTCTTCTACCTCTTCTACGATAGTTGTTTCCTTCATGATTTCCTGATCTGATGAAGGTTGGACTTGATTTAAAACCATATTTTTGTCAGTGAGATTTTCAGTATGTGGCACAACTGGATGAGTGACCAAGTTAGTTTGCATGATTGAATTCTCAATGAGATAACCCTTTTGTCGAGCTTCACAATCTAAATGTTATTGAGTGACCAAATTAGCTTGCATAGCTAAATTTCAGTGAGAAAATTCCTCTGTCCAGTTTCACAATCTAACAACGTATCAATGAGCACTTCTAGGGACATGACTTCTCGAAAAGCAATGGCAATCACAGACTCAAAATAAACGGATAAGCCAGCCAAAATAACACTGACATGCTCTTGTTCAGTGATTACACTTCTTGATGCAGTGAGTGTATCACAAATAAGTTTGACCTTTGCAATAAACTTACTGTCAACGGTCATTTCTTTTGAGAGTGTAAACTATGGTGTAAGGATGGTATTTTGGCACTGGATCGAGCACCAAAGAGTTTGGCTATAACACTCTATATAGCCTTCGGAGAGTTAAGACCTGTGAGATTTGAAAGAACATCATGATGAACAGTGACAGACAACAGCCAGGATGCCAACAACTTATCCTGCTGATTATAAACCATATAACTTGGATTGCCACGAACTTGTCTTGTTTCATTTGTTAACAAGAGACTAGGAGGCATATAATTGTCAGAAGCATATTGAAAAAAGACCATATCCATCAATAATTAACATCACTTGATGTTTCCATAGTATGTATATATTCTCAAAAGTTGGTGTACCAGAAACATTTGGTGTAACAGTAGGTGATGAAGGTTGTGACCTATTCGCTACCGGCTGATTATCACTCGAAAAAGTAGGTGGTAATTCTTGAGCCATAATTGAGCTGATGATTTCTTAATTTTAGGCTAGGCAAACACACACAGAGATAGAGAGCAGACATACTAGAAACCTTTACCAATACATGAGAACGAATAAAGATCCACAAGGCAGTTACTAGATCTAGAGAAACAGGAACCAAGAACAAAGAATGATCCAAGCTAACACAGTGTCTCAAGAACCTTTAAATTCAACAAATTCAAGAAGACTCGACATCAGATCTAAATAACAAAAAAGGATCACTAGTTTTTTCTGCAGACTATAAGTCACCATGAACCAAATTTCCTCATGATCTAACATATATTCTTGTTAAACAAAAACTAAGATATGAAGTCAAAGCAAAAACCACACATTGATTTCAAAAAATTCTCTATGCCAAGGAGATTCAACTTGTTACTATTTGTAACGCCCCGATTTTGGGCCTAGGAGTTTTCTAGGTGGTTTAGATGGTTTGTTGGATTGGATTAGGGGTTTCGAGTCAGTTTCAGGATTTAATTTGGAATAAATATTTTTGGATGTGATAAAATTATGGGAAAATGGTCTAAAATCATTATTTAATATGGAAATGATTTTGGTTGGTGACCAAAATGCAAAGTTTCAAACCATTAGAGGTGAGGTTCGTTCTTCTCCTCCTCTAATACAAGGTTCTTTATTGAACTTCTCAAGTTATTGATCCTTTACACTTGTTTTCTAACTTGATTTGATGATTTAATTATGGAAGAATGATTAAATTATGGTTTAATTGAAGTAATTAAAGGATTTTCGTATAGGTTCTATTTTGTTGAGTTCTTGATTGATTCTAATCATGATTTTGATGTTAAGTGATGTTAATAAGTGGGTTTTAACATTGGAATCCCGAAACTATGTGAATCTCTAATTGTCTAGGTTGCTAATTATGTGTTTTTGAGGAGTTGTGGAGGTTTATTGAATGCTAGAGATATAAGGATGTTAGTGATGTGTTTTTAGATATTAATTGATGGGTTGAAACGTTAGTTTGCGGCTGGGTTAAGTTTGGAAGAGGTTTGTTGTTAATTTTGGGTTGTTGTGGAGTGGAATTGGACAAGGATGTTGAGGATTTGTGTTGGTGTGATGTTGATTGCATTTTGATGCAATGTACCCTATGTTTTTGTGTGAAATAAAGCAAGGGAAGTTGGTCCTCAAGCTTGAACATTGATTTCGAAAGCTTTGGAGGCGTGGTTATCGTATCGGCAAGCGAGGCTTTGCGAGTCGATGAATGAGAACGTGTTTTGCAGCTTTGCAAAGGTTTTAATGTTGTGTTTGAGAGTTTAGATTAAGCTTGAAACTCTGGTCTAAGCTCGGAAGTAAGTGAAGGATAAATTCTCTCTCGAATTCGGTTTGGCAATTGGTTTATGCACTTGATTTAAATGGTTTAATTACTCATTGTATATGCGTGTTTTGAGCATAGTTTAATGCTAGAAAATTGAGTACATAATGATGTTGATGCATTTGGAAGTAATGCACGTTTGTTAATGTTTATGAACATTGGTTAATGCAAGGTTTATTGCATTGGTTAAATGATTTTGATGATGCATATGAAAACAGTGAATTGCTAATAAACTGAATTATATTGGAAAGTGATGGTATAAAAGGTTTGAAAATGTTATCGAATATAGTTGGTCGGCCATATGATTGATAGTGCACTATAAAAAGTCACCTTGTATGTCTAGGGGTTCATAGGGTGTACCACATACTCCTCCATCCAAGTACCATAACAGTTGAGGGGTTTAAGTTGTACCGAAGACTCCTGTTAGTGGGTGATACATCTAGCCGGTGAGTGGTGTTGAGGGGTTTATGCATACCGAAGACTCCACCACGGGTGTCACAACGGTGGAGGGGTTTATAAGTACCGAAAACTCCCGTGTGTGAACCTTGATATGCCGGTAGATTGTATGTTAAGTGTTGAGGGAACACCTGTTGAATCCGTGTATCCGATGTTATGTTTTGAAATGTGGAATTTGGTTAGTGATCATTTGTAAGCCAATATAATTGATGATGTATCATGAGATAGATTATGTTGTTTAATGTGGATTAAACATGTTTTGCTCTTTAAGCCTTGCATTGGTAGTATGCATGGGAAAGCTTAAATTGAGGGTAACAAATAAGATTTTGCTGTAGAATCCATGATACATGTTGCATATGGTTTAATATGTTGTTTTAGAAATGTTAAGTGCATGGTTTTGTTAAGGCATGATGTTGTGATGTTGATTTGAAGCATTTTGGAAAGTGTTTTTCAAAAGGAATGTAAAATGGTTTAAATTGCATTGATGGTGGTTGTTGTTTGAGCACTCCTTACTAAGCCTAGTGTGCTTATGCACTTCTTTCCATCAATGCAGAGAACTAAAGATTGTGGCAGTGATGAAGCAAGGAAAGTAATTCCAAAGACTTATTTTCAAAGTACAGTTTAGAACGTTTAAAAGTAGTAATAAGAGCAATGTGTCAAATGATGTTTTGGGAGGGTTTTTTATGAACTCCCTGTTTGGTCAAGTTGTATTTGTTGGTTTGGTTTTGTAAGTGACTTATAGTGATTGAGTTGGGTTGGTTTTATGTTCTTAGATGTGGACTACGAAGCATGCCTCTAGACTTTGTGACTGAATATGCTAGATTTACTAGGTTGGTTGTTAATGCTGGTATGTTGATGTTCAAGCATGTTGATGATGTTATATGTTGATTAGTTAAGTGTTAAGGATGATTGAAGTGAGCCAAAGTGTCATATGTTGGACCTAGAGGTCATTATAGGCCTTTGCGTACCGGTACGGGTACCTCATGATCAGTACGCGGGGTTTGATAGAGGCTCAAATTGTTGAATTTAAGCGTAGGGTATCAATACGCTTAGCCATCGTATCGATATGCCTTAAGACAAATCAGGCTTGGTGTCAGTACACGGGATAGCGTATTAGAACAACCCCTCAAGTTTAAGCATGTCGTATCGATACGCAGGGCACCGTATCAGTACGAGCTCTAGCTAATAGAAATTTGAGTTTTGAAATCTTAAAGGGGGATCGGTGCGGGGTCAAGTTCGTATCGGTACTGGTTGGTCAATAAACCGTATTGATACTGTGAAATGTGTATCGGTACGGAAATTTGTTTTGTTAGTTGGTTTATATCAGTACGGGCTTGCCTGTATCGATACACCCTGTTGAATTTATGGTATTTTTGACTGCTAAAGTTTGGAAATCTTGCAATTTGGTCTCTAGTTGTTATGAATGCAATTAATTGAGATTGGATGATTATTTTGAATTGGAAATTAACCTGTGAGCATGAAATTGAAATAAATAAGGTTTGGTAATCTTAATTGTAATAAATGCCCTGCAATATGCAATAATTATGTTTTGGTCCTTTATGTGAAGCGTTGAGCAATCAGACTCTAATTTGTAATCCGATTTAAATGTAACACTACCGCTAAAGCCTGCTTACGTAGGACATTAATGATATGCATCTAGACAAGATAAAAAGAAAAAATAGGCTCAGTTTAGGGTTTTAGTTTAGGTTTGCTTTGGCAAACCTAATGTGGCTCTTTTAGTCCGATTTTGGCTAGGTCGGGCTAATGGGGTTACATTTGGTAGTATCAAAGTCAGGTTTGTGAAAATTTGGCATGTTGGGCCCAATTAATATGAATGATTGGAATTTGCATTACTGCTGTGAAATCTGTGAAGATTTAGAGGCATTGGGCTTTGATTATCAAGAGGCCATCAAGTTGTATGTCACAGATCCAACGTTTAAAGGTCGAGTCTTGGCCTTAGAGATTGTTCATACTCCGATGGTCAAAAAAATAGTCAGGAGACTAGTACTCAAGAATTAAAGATTGTGGCAGCGAGGAAGCAAGGAAAGAAATTCCAAAGACTTATTTTCAAAGTATGGTTTAGAACGTCAAATAGTAGTAATAATGGCAATGTGTCAAATGGTGTTTTGGGAGGGGAACTCCCTGTTTGGGCAAGTTGTATTTGTTGGTTTGGTTTTGTAAGTGACTTAAAGTGATTGTTTTGTGGTTGGTTTATGTATTTGGATGTGGACTAGGAAGCATGCCTTATACCTTGTGTTAAATATGCTAGATATGCTAGGTTGGCTTATAATGCTGGTATGTTGATGTTCAAGCATGTTGATGATGTTATATGTTGATTAGTTAAGTGTTAAGTTTGATTGAAGTGAGTCAAAGTGTCATATGTTGGACCTAGGGGTCATTACAAGCCTCTGCGTACCGGTAAGGGTACCTCAAGATCGGTATGCGGGGTCTGTTTGAGGCTCAAATCATCGAATTTAAGCATAGGGTATTGGTACGCTTAGCCATCTTATCGGTATGCCTTAAGAGAAAATAAGCTTGGTGTTGATGCACGGGATAGCGTACTAGTACGGCCCTTTGAGATTAAGCATGGCTTATCGATACGCAGAGTACCATATCGGTACGGGCTCTAGCTACTGGAATTTTGAGTTTTGAAATATTAAAAGGGGGATCAGTACGAAGTTAAGACCGTATCGGTACGGGTTGGTCAACAAACCGTATCGATACGATGAAACGTGTATCGGTACAGGAAGCCATTTTGTTAGTTGGGCTATATTGGTACGGGCTTGCCTATATCGGTACGCACTGTTGAATCTGTGTTATTCTGATTGCTAAAGTTTAGAAATCTTGCATTTTGGTCCCTGATTGTTATGAATGCAATTGATTGAGATTGGATGATTGTTTTGGAATGGAAATTAACCTATGAGAAAGAAATTGAAATAATTAAGGTTTGGCAATCTTAATTATGATAAATGCCCTGTAATTTGCAATAATTATGTTTTGGTCCTTGATGTGAGTCGTTGAATTAACGGACCATGTTTTGCTATATAATAATAATGAAACATTACCACTGACGCATGTTTATATAGGGCAATAATAATATGCATCTAGACAAGATAAAAAGAAAAAAATGGGCTTGGTTTAGGGTTTTAGTTTGGTTTGCTTCAACAAACCTAATGTGACTCTTTTAGTCCAATTTTGACTAGGCCGGGCTAAGGGGTTACATTTAGTGGTATCAGAGATAGGTTTGCGAAAAATTGTGATGTTGTTGGTGTTTGTATCATGTTGTTTGCTATGCACGGTGATTATTTATATGTGCAGTGTTTGAAATATGCCATGTGGGGTATCTTGGGGGCATGTTGCCTTATTACTACAATTATGAAATGATTTTGGTTTGAAATAGAAGTCTTGGATCCTTGCTTTGAAGCTGGCCTGATTGTTTTTGTTTTGGTGTAATTATCATGCCTGAGATACGATTTTATACTATGCCACTGAGGAGAGAATTACGATCGAACAGAAACACTACTGCTGGAGGGCAGAGAGTAGAGAGAGATTGTACATTCTGAGGAATTGCTACCCCCTCCTCCTAATCCTCCTAAGGGAGTGGAACAAGCACCACCTGCACTATATGGTCCAGTGTTTGGAGATATGATGCCTTTGGTTTAGACAATAACGAGAGTATTCTAGGTCGTGATGGCTAGAGTTCATGTACCTACTCCGCCACATGCTGCTGTTAATCTGGGGTTGTTGTTAAAGCGTCTGTGCAGTCTTGGAGGAGTTGAGTTTAGAGGGTTGGCACCCGAGGTATCCGAGGAGTGGTTCGCCAGTACAGAGTGGATTTTGGTTTAGATGGGGTTTAGTGATAACCGTAAGCTAGGATGTGTTGTGTCCTTATTATAGGGTGATGCCTATAGTTGGTGGACCACTGTAATCACAGGCATGAAACCTGGTGATGTGACGTAGGAATTCTTCCAAGCTGCCTTCAGTAAGAAGTATCTAGGAGTTAGATACTTGGATGAAAAACTTGAGTTTATAGCATTGGTTCAGGGCAGTATGTTGGTATCTGAATATGAGGTGCAGTTCATGAGGCTGAGTCAGTATGCACCTGAGTTGGTGCCGGATGAGAGGCATCGATGTGATCATTTTTTATACAGGTTGGTGCAGGATATCAAGACTTATATGTTGGCCATTGGTTACACTGAATTCCATGTGTTGGTTACACGGGCGAAGGATATTGATTAGAGTTTGAGTTTATCTTGTTGTTCTAGAGGTTCTAGCTCGGGGAAGAGAGCTGCAAATTTTAGTTATAGGGGTCAGTCAAAGAGACACCGTGATAGAAGGTTTCGACCGGTTGCGAGATGCAGTAGAGATGGTGCAGGACGAGGATCCTATGGACAGGGTACTTAGGTTCGGTCAGTGCATAATGTTTGTTGGGTCTGTGGATAAAGAGAAAGTTTGATGCGAGACTACCCACGTCTGGCCAGAGAGGGACAGGCTCCTGCGATTGTGGCTGTCGATTCTTACTAGAGTTGTGGGTCGATAAATTATCTGAGAAGTGATTGTTCTTTGCTTGCTAGAGGTAGGCAGACACCTGTACCTGTTGCTGCACCACCTAGGGTCCATGGGCGCGGAGGAGGAGGGATAAAGGACTGTGGCACATACCGTGGCGGTTCAACCTGAGGATGGTGGACTGACGAGAATCTATGCTCACCACGAAGGGAGGAATAACACGAATGTGATAGCATGTACCTTTACCTTGCAGTCTATGTCATTATTAACTTTGATAAATTCTGGTTCTACGCATTCATATGTTTTGCTTGAGCATGCACATTTACTTGGTATACCGTAGAAATGCTTGATGTTGGTATGCAAGTAACAAGTTCTTTTGGAGAGGCAGTCATTATGAGGAAGATGTATCGAAGATGTCCTCTGATGGTTCAAGGTCACGTGTTTGCGGCTGATCTGATAGAGCTGTCGTTCCATGGTTTTTGACGTGATCTTGGGTATGGATTGGTTGTCCGAGCATTGGGCCATAGTTGATTTTGAGACCAAGCGGGTTTCATTGAAACTTGCTGATGATTATGAGGTAGTATTTGTGGGCAAGAATGTTAAGTTCTTATCCAATATGGTCTCGGCTATAGAAGCGCGTAAGTTGCTTGATTGTGGGTGTCAAGCGTATCTATCTTATGTTATGAATCCGAATATGAAAGAAGTGCGAACTAAAGATATTTGTACTGTTTGTAACTTTCCGGGTGTGTTTTCGAAAGAGTTACCTGGTTTGCCACCAGACAGGGCGGTGGAGTTTTGCATTGAGACATATATTGATTCTACTCCGGTGTTGATTGCACTATATCGCATGGAACCAAAGGAGTTGAAAGAGTTGAAGACGCAACTCCAGGAGTTATTGGATCGTGGTTTTATCCGGCCTAGTGTTTTGCCATAAGGAACACCGGTGTTGTTTGTGAAAAAGAATGATGGCACATTGAGGATGTGCATTGACTATTGGAAACTGAACAAGTTGACGATTAAGAACAAGTATGCCTTACTGCAAATTGATGATTTGTTCGATCAATTATGGGGTGCTACGGTGTTTTCCAAGATCGATTTGAGATCTGGATACTATCAGTTGAAGGTTAAGGATAAAGATGTGTTGAAGACTATTTTTTGTACGAGGTATGACCATTATGAGTTCTTGATGATGTCGTTTGGGTTGACAAATGCACCTGCAACATTCATGGATATTATGAATCGGGTGTTCCATAAATTCTTGGATCAATTTGTAGTAGTGTTCATTGATGATATTCTTGTGTACTCTCGTACCGAGGGGGATCATGATCGACACTTGCAGATTATGTTGCAAACCTTGTTGGATAACAAGCTTTATGCCAAGTTGAGCAAGTGTGAGTTTTGGATTAGGGAAGTGGTTTTCCTTGGTCATATGGTTTTAGCTGAAGGTATCTGGGTAGATCCTAAAAAGGTTAAGGCGGTTGTGAATTGGAAGCAACCAAAGTCAGTGACAAAAGTTCATAGTTTCTTGGGCTTGGCAGGTTATTACCGTCGTTTTGTGTATGGGTTTTTGAGAGTTGCTGCTCCATTTACCAAGTTGTTGCAAAAAGATGTATGGTTCGAATGGACAGAAGCCAGACAGCAAGCTTTTGAGAAGTTGAAAAAAACTTTGACTCAAGCTTCAATTTTAATTTAACCTTA
Source organism: Hibiscus mutabilis (assembly GCA_019671005.1). Taxonomy (NCBI): domain Eukaryota; kingdom Viridiplantae; phylum Streptophyta; class Magnoliopsida; order Malvales; family Malvaceae; genus Hibiscus; species Hibiscus mutabilis. The sequence goes on along the minus strand of CM033737.1, from coordinate 13,861,020 downwards.
GTCAGGGAAGGAGTTTGTGGTTTATAGTGACGCATCTTGCGTTGGTTTGGGGTGTGTGTTGATGCAGGATGGGAAAGTTGTAGCTTATGCATCGAGGCAATTGAAAGTGGACGAACGCAACTACCCTACACATGATCTCGAGATTGCTGCAGTAGTGTTTGCGTTAAAAATTTGGAGATATTATCTCTATAGTGATACACTGGTCATAAGAGTTTGAAGTATCTGATGTCGCAAAAAGAGTTGAATATCAGGCAACGTAGATGGTTAGAGTTGCTGAAGGATTATGATTTGACAGTTGAGTATCATTCGGGCAATGAAACTATTGTGGCTGATACTTTGAGTAGAAAAGCTATTGTGGAGTTAAGGGTCATGTTTGCGAGGTTGAGTGTGACCCGTGATGAGGGTTTGTTGGCAGAGTTGCAAGTGAAACCGTCTTTGTCACAGTTGATTAAGGAAAAGCAACCTTATGATGAGGTGCTGGTGCCACATGTTAAGGACATCATGGATGGAAATTCTATGGATTTTCACTTTAATAGCGACAAGATGTTGTGCTTTAAAGATCGAATAATGGTGCCTAGTGACACATGCTAGTCATTTTGTTATGCATCCCGATATTACTAGAACTTATCAGGGTTTGAAGAAAGAGTATTATTGGGTGGGTTTGAAAAAGGAGATAGTTGATTTTCTTGCTAGATGTATGATATGTCAGTGTGTGAAGGCTGAACACCAATTTTCTTCTAGGTTGTTGCAACCGTAGAAAATACTAGAGTGAAAATAGGAGAGGATCACCATGGATTTTCTGTCGAGGTTGCCTTTGAAAATGACTAAAAAGATTCTATCTAGGTGATTGTTGACCGGTTTACGAAGTGTGCACATTTTCTGCCAGTGCATACGATGAATTCTTTGGATAGGTTGGTAGATTTGTATGTAGCTGAAATTGTGAGGTTTATGGGGTACCTAAATTGATTATTTCGGATAGAGATCTACAGTTTACAGCGAGGTTTTGGGGATGTTTGCATCGAGTTTTGGGTACTCGCTTGAATTTTAGTACATCGTATCACCCTCAGTCGGATTACCAGTCTGAACGTGTGATTCAGATTTTGAAGGACATATTGAGATGTTGTATCATTGAGTTCCAAGGAACTTGGGAAAGGCAGTTGCCTTTGGTGGAGTTTGCATACAATAACAGCTATCAAGCAAGTATAAAGATGGCATTGTATAAAGCCTTGTATGGTAAGAGGTGTTGTAAACCCTTGTGTTGGGCTGAGGCTGAGGAAAAGTATGTTTCCATGTCTGATGTATTGAAAGACATGGATGAAAAGGTAAAGATGATTTGTGATCGTTTAAAAGAGGCCTCAGATAGGCAGAAATCCTACGCGGATCTAAAGCGTAGAGAGATTGAATACGCTGTTGGTGAAAAGGTTTTCTTGAAAGTCTTACCTTGGAAGAAGGTGATGCGTTTTGGGCCTAAAAGAAAGTTGATTCTGAGGTTTATTGGATCGTATGAAGTGCTGGAACGCATAGGTCCTATAGCTTATCGGTTGAGTTTGCCTCCTGAGTTGGAGAAGATTCATGATGTGTTTCATGTATCCATGTTGCGGAGGTATCGTTTAGATCCGTCGCATATAATGCCAGTTGAGGATGTTGAGTTGCGACCAAATTTGTCTTATGATTAGGAACCAGTGGAGATCATTGATTCCAATAGTAAAGTTTTTTGTGGCAAGACGATTGAACTTGTTAAGGCGTCATGGCGACATCGGAGTGTTAAGGAGGCCACGTAGGAGAGTAAGTCGGACATGGTTGCCTAGTTTCTGCATCAGTTTCCATTAGGTAAATTTCGAGGACAAATTTCTTAAGGGGGGAGAGTTGTAACACCCTGTTTTGGGGGCTAGGAGTTTTTTGGGCAGTTTAGACGGTCTGTTGGATCGGATTAGAGGATTCGAGGCAGTTTCGGGATTCAATACATAACAAATATTTTTGGATGTGATAAAATTATGGGAAAATAGTCTAAAATCATTATTTAATATGGAAATGGTTTTGGTAAAGTCAATTTACAAAAAGGGTCTTTAAATTGGACATTTTGGTTGGTGACCAAAATGCAAAGTTTCAAAACTGTTTTTGGTGACTGTTTTATAAAAGGGTCAAAACTTTGAATAGCTATTTACCCTAAATTCTAATATCAGACTTTTTCCCTTAATTAGATATTTTAAATGATTTTAAAATAATATAAAAGGCTTGGAGAATTAATTGGTTAATTGAGATCTTTAAAACAAATTTGACGTAACTAACTTTTCACAAAAAAATTTCTCTCCAATTTTCTCCAGGTAAACACTTCGTTTCTCTTCAAAATTCTTCGGTAAAATATTCTTTTAATTAATCATTTGATTTCAATTGAAATTATAATGACTTCCTAACAAAATCAATTAGGTTTTCATTGTTTTGCTATGGAAATTCATCTAATTAAGGGGAAAAGTAGCCATTAGAGGTAAGGTTCATTCTTCTCCTCTAATACAAGGTTCTTTATTGAAATTCATAAGTTATTGATCCTTTACACATGTTTTCTAACTTGATTTGGTGATATAATTATGGAAAATTGGTTTAATCAAGGGTTAATTGATTAAATTGGTGGATTTTCATATAGGATCTGTTTTACTGAGTTCTTGATTGATTTTAATCATGATTTTGATGTTAAATAATGTTAATAAGTGGTTTTTAACATTGGAATCCCAAAACTATGTGAATCTCTAATTTTCTAGGTTGCTAGTTATGTGTTTTTAAGGAGTTGTGGAGGTTTATTGAATGCTAGAGATATAAGGATGTTATTGATGTGTTTTTAGATGCTAATTAATGTTAATTGATGGTTTGAAATGTTAGTTTGTGGCTGGGTTATATTTGGAAGAGGTTTGTTGTTAATTTTGGCTGGTGTGTAGTGGAATTGGATAAAGGATGTTGAGGATTTGTGTTGCTGTGTTGTTGATTGCATTTTGATGCAATGTACCTCTGTTTTTGTGTGGAATAAAGCAGGGGAAGTTGGTCCTCAAGCTTGAACGTTTGTTTCGGAAGCTTGGGAGACGAGGTTACCGTATCAGCAAGCGAGGCTTTGCTAGTCAGTGAGTGAGAACGTGTTTTACAGCTTTGCAAAGGTTTGAAAGTTGTGTTTGAGAGTTTAGATCGAGCTTGAAACGCTGGTCTAAGCTCGAAAGTAAGTAAAGGATGAATTCTCTCTCGAACTCGGTTTGTCAATTAGTTTTATGCACTTGTTTTAAATGGTTTAATTACTCATTGTATATGCATGTTTTGAGCATGATTTAATGATGGAAATTGATTACATAATGATGTTGATGCATTTGGAAGTAATGCACGTTTTGTTAATGTTCATGAACATTGGTTAATGCAAGGTTTATTGCATTGGTTAAATGATTTTGATGATGCATATGAAAACAGTGAGTTATTGTTATTAAAATGAATTATATTGGCAAGTAATGGTATGAAAAGGTTTGAAAGCGAAATTGAATATAGTTAGCCGGCCATAGGATTGATAGTGCACTATAAAAAGTTGTGTTTGAGAGTTTAGATCGAGCTTGAAACGCTGGTCTAAGCTCGAAGTAAGTAAATGATGAATTCTCTCTCAAACTCGGTTTGGCAATTGGTTTTATGCACTTGTTTTAAATGGTTTAATTACTCACTGTATATGCATATTTTGAGCATAGTTTAATGCTGGAAATTGATTATATAATAATGTTGATGCATTTGGAAGTAATGCACATTTTGTTAATGTTTATGAACATTGGTTAATGCAAGGTTTATTGTATTCGTTAAATGATTTTGATGATGCATATGAAAACTATGAGTTGTTGTTATTAAAATGTATTATAATGGCAAGTAATGGTATGAAAAGGTTTGCAAATGAAATCGGGTATAGTTAGCCGGCCATAAGATTGATAGTGCATTATAAAAAGTCGCATTGGATGTTAAAGGATTTATAGGATGTACCGTATACTCCATCCAAGTAACCTAACGGTCGAGGGGTTTATGTGTACCAAAAACTCCCGTTAGTGGGTTATACATCTAGCCGATGAGTGGTGTTAATGGGTTTATGTGTACAGAAGACTCAACCACGGGTGTCACAATAGTGGAGGGGTTTATGAGTACCGAAAAATCCTGTGTGTGAACCTTGAGATGTCGTAGATTGTATGTTAAGTGTTGATGGAACACTTGTTGAATCCATGTATCCGATGATATGTTTTGTAAAGTGGGATCTTGATTAATGATCACTTGTAAGCCAATATAATTGATGATGTATCGTGAGATGGATTATGTTGTTTAACGTGGTTTCAACATGTTTTGCTATTTAAGCCTTGCATTGGTAGTATGCATGGGAAAGCTTAAATTGAGGGTAACAAATGAGACTTTGCTGTAGAATCCATGATACATGTTGCATGTGGTTTAATATGCTATTTTGGAAATGTTAAGTGAATGGTTTTGATAAGACATGATGTTGTGATGTTGATTTAAAGCGTTTCGGAAAGTGTTTTTCAAAAGGATTGTAAAATGGTTTAAATTGCATTGATGATGGTTGATGTTTGAGCATTCATCACTAAGCCTAGTGTGCTTACGCTCTCTTTTCCATCAATGCAGAGAATTAAAGATTGTGGCAGCGAGGAAGCAAGGAAAGGAATTCCAAAGACTTGATTTCAAAGTACGGTTTAGAATGTTAAATAGTAGTAATAATGGCAATGTGTCAAAGGATGTTTTAGGAGGGTTTTTGATGAACTCCCTGTTTGGGAAATTTGTATTTGTTGGTTTGGTTTTGTAAGTGACTTAAAGTGATTGTGTTGTGATTGGTTTATGCTTTTGGATGTGGACTAGGAAGCATGCCTTTAGACCTTGTGATTAAATATGCTAGATATGCTAGGTTGGCTTATAATGCTGGTATGTTGATGTTCAAGCATGTTGATGATGTTATATGTTGATTAGTTAAGTGTAAAGGTTGATTGAAGTGAGCCAAAGTGTCATATGTTGGACCTAGAGGTCATTACAGGCCTTTGCGTACCAGTGCGGGTACCTCAAGATCGGTACGTAGGGTCTGTTTGAGGCTCAAATCATCGAATTTAAGCATAGGGTACCGGTACGCTTAGCCATCGTATCGGTACGCCTTAAGAGAAAACATGCCTAGTTTCGATACACGGGATAGCGTACCGGTACGACCCTTCGAGATTAAGCATGCCATATCGATACGCAAGGTACTGTATCGGTACGGTCTCTAGCTATTGGAATTCTGAGTTTTGAAATCTTAAAAGGGGGATCGGTACGGAGTCAAGGCCGTATCAGTACGGGTTGGTCAACAAACCGTATCGATAGAGTGAAACGTGTATCTGTACAGGAGGCCATATTTTTAGTTGGGTTGTATTTGTACGTGCTTGCCTGTATCGGTACGCCCTGTTGAATCTGTGTATTATGATTGCTGAAGTTTGGAAATCTTGAATTTTGGTCCCTTATTGTTATGAATGCAATTGATTGAGATTGGATGATTGTTTTGGAATGAAAATTAACCTGTGAGCAAGAAATTGAAATAATTAAGGTTTAGTAATCTTAATTGTGATAAATGCCCTGTAATTTGCAATAATTATGTTTTGGTCCTTGATGTGAGTCATTGAGTTAACGAACCGTGTTTTGTAATATAATATTAATGAAACGTTATCGCTGACGCATGTTCACATAGGGTAATAATGATATGCATCTAGACAAGATAAAAAGGAAAAAAAATGGGCTCGATTTAGGGTTTGAGTTTGGGTTTACTTTGGCAAACCTAATACGACTCTTTTAGTCCGGTTTCGGATATGCCGGGCTAAGGGGTTACAATATCAATATTCCTATTTTTCCCTTGGGTCCAGACTTAACGGGTCAAATAATTTATTTGGGTTATCATAGTATCCTTTAAACGTGAAGCTGTGGTGTCTTGCAAACAATCACAACTCGAGCCTTTAGGCCTTCGAGGATGTATGCCTGATCTTTAACCATTGAAGTCATCACTTGGGCATTAAATAGTTTGAGGCTTCGCATAAGGCAACAATAGTAGTGTTGATAGATGACAACGTAGTGGCAGCTACTTAGGCAGAGGGAAATACCACGTAAGCAATAACATTATAGATGTAATTTTGTATTGTAGCGCTATTAAGTGCGAGTTGTAAAAATACTTTTGTATTCCAATAGAATCGGTGTTATTATGGGATGAGGAATACATGCATCTCCGACTAGTTTTGATAGACGATGCATATGACATCAGATTATCGGAGGTGTTGTTTGTCGGAGCAGGCGTCCATACTTTTATAGATTAGGTGTTATTCGGGACACTAAAATTTCAAAATCTTGAATCCCTTAAATAAAATCATGATGTCGTTGCATAGGATGGGTGGAGGTTGTTAATTCCCTTTGCTTATTTCAATATCGTCTATAATTTTGAACAAGCATCTCCAATTAGTTCTGATCGATGATGCATTTAGCGTCGGATCATCAGAGGCATCGTCTGCTGGAGCAGGCATCTACATTTTTGCAGATCATGTGTCACTCGGGACACAAAAATATAAGGATTTATATCGTTGAACAAGCTATGACAACATCTGCCAGAGTAGACATTTATACTCTTGTAGGCCAGGTGTCACTCAAGACATAAAAGTGTAGGCATCTCGATGCAATACTTTGAATTGAAATGGGGAAGGTGATTATTTAATCTATACTTTGTAAAATTGGTGTCACTAAGGGAATAAATGATACATGGGCGGCATCCGCACTTTTACAGATCTGATGTCGTTCGAGACATAAAAGTGCGAACATCTCGACGCCCTTGGATAAACACAATTCGATAGGATTAAATAGGCAGAGGCATTGAATAATTCATTTGACGGAATGGTTGAAATCGGAGAATGGAAATACAGAAATACACAGAAGATCTGAAGAGGCAAAAATTATCAATATACTCATCTAAATACTCGTTCAAATAATCATTTATCAAAAAGATATGTTCACAAATTTATATAACGATTACACCATTCAATCTCGCTCAAATAAGTACAATTTACTTATCTATCGAGTAGCTCAAGTAGATCTTCCTAGAGAGTGTATCAACTGCCTAGGGTTTAAACCAATCTTCTAAGGAGTACATCAGTTTCCTATGGAATATCTAGACTTTCTAGGGAGTTTATCAACGTCCTAGGGTATGTGGCAACTTTTTAGAAAGTTTTATTTTCCTAGAATACTTACAGTGATAGGGTTTTTACGAAGCTTGAAGGCCTGCAGGAGGGGGGAGGGATTGTTGAAGGAGTGTTACAAAAAGTCCAAGTTGTGCTGATTTTTCTTTCCTCCGCTTTAACATCAAATGGCTTTAGCAACTTCCTCGAGCCTGTGCATGACAACACTTGGCATGAGGAAGGACTTTTCGCAGGAGTGCTTCCCTACGTGTCAGGACTTGGCTACTTGCGAAGCCTTTAGCCTCTAGATACTCCACTATGGCTTCCACTGTGACTACTCTGACAATGTCCATGTTGGACGAATCGGAGACTTTACCACTATCGATTTAAACGTTTAACGCCTGATTAGGGTTACACCTCGTATATGCCTAGCTTGAGCTGTTGGGAGATGCACACGAGGTGTTTCTAAAGTTCCCATGGTGGCTCGCACGGTTGGGAGGTGGTGTAAGGCGTTCCACCGATGAGTTAAAGTTGTTGTCTTTCGGTCCAGGACTTTCACCGAACAATCAATCTTTGCCAACAGATGTGACGAGACGCTACCATATCGCCGCCTTTTCATCACACCTTTTGGAAATGAGTGACGAGAAATTATCAACCCATGTTTTTTTACTTTTTTTTTGTCGAGATATGAAAAAAGGATGCTTTCAAAGTCCATCACCGCCTTCGATTCGACCATTAACACTGTCGGTTGTAAAAATCTTGTGTGTCGGGAGTGCCATGAGGAGAGCCACTGTGATAGATTATCTTGGCTGAGAGGATCTCCACGCCCACCTCACCAACTGTTGATGCCAAAATGAAGAGACATCGAACAAGAGAGGTGGATACAGCAAGTCAAGGTGGTGGTGGCGAATTCAAACGGTTCACCCCTATAGGCTTAGGGCAGAGAGCCGCAATCAATACGATAGTGGGAAATAAGAGGAAGATAAAAAGAGGAAGAGAGGGATACAACCCTCCTGGTTTAGCCTTGTCCAGGCACATTTTGTCCATTTCAGACTTATTCTCTCTCATTGGGGGTGGGTATTTATAGCTCTCTCTAAAACTGTTGACGATTGGATAGTTCCAGACTATGTGACAGTCTATAGATGGGTTGACAAGGATAAACTCAACTTCAAAGTATTAGGATTTGCATGTTAGCCAAATGGACATGGTGCATTAGTGTCTGGCTATACTTGCTCCCTAGATGACCCGAGGACTCTAGTAATATCAACCTCCAGAAGAGCCTATCTTCGGAGAGACTGTTTGTAGTTGGCCAACTTCAAAGTTTGATCAATATAGAGGTGCTGAGGGGTATCTTCAAAACTACCCAAAGGCGAAAGGTTTTGGTGAAACAAATATAAACTTAAGATTTATATGTTTATCCATAAAAAATATTTTTTATTGATTTAAGAGATATGACCATCGGATACAACTATTGATGTATATGAATTTATTCAAACTTAAGATTTATTGCAACAACCAGATTCAAACAAATCTGATATTTCACAACTTCTCGCTCCCAAATCACGACATACTTTACACTCTCAACAACTATCTACGGTAAAACTTATCTAGCAAAAGATGCAACTCTAATTACCATATAAAGCAACAACAAACCCAAGATACACATTCACAAAAACCAATCCATTTCACATCTGAAGGGTTAAACGGCTATCAGAAACAACTGTAACCGAAACAGGACTTAATGACCTGACATATCTTCGGTCGTAATGCTGTCATCCCTAGAGGTAGATTTCAAAGGACCTCTCTCTCGATATCCTGACGGTGCCCTAACTCTACCCTTAGCAAAACTTTGACCATGTTGGAAAGTAGCCAACCTCTAAGACTGAGCCAATGTGTCTTCATCCATAATTGGGCAGTCATTTGCCATATTTCCTAGTGCCTGACACCTATAGCAAACCCTCTAAAGCAAAAAGCACACTCCAAGGTGATGTCGCCCGCAATGCTTGCATACTGGTGGATGCGACCCTCCAACAGAACCATCAATACTCTCTTTTGGAGTAGAAATCAAAGAGCCCCTACGAACCCTCTATCTAGATCCTAAGCTGACTCTCGGTAGCTGGTCCGAAGCAACTCTCTTCGAACCCCTTAAAGCACAAAACCTCTCATACGGAGATGAAGAAAAACCTATAAGATCCGGGGCCTCCATATCATGGCCCCTAGCATCCTCCGTCCTACCAAGTGCCACATCTTGAAGTCGCTCCAGTGCCTTCACACTGTTGGCTAGCTCTGAAAATGTCTCAAGTTGACTCATTGTCACATGCACCTGAAGTTCAACCCTCAAGCATTGTCTGGCCTCTTGCACCTCAACTCTTTCGTGGCAACGAACTGTAAGGCATAATGGCTCAAACGCATAAACTCTTGCTCATAAGCAAACACTGTCCGATCTCCCTAAACCAAATGCAGAAACTGGTCCCTCATCTCATCCATATGTACCTCACTGATGTACTTCTTTTGAAACTCATCCACGAAGCTATCCCACGTAGAAAGTACAAGCTGTAGACCCCTACTCAATGGTTTCCTACCATTCGTGTGCATTGCCCTTAAGAAGGAAGACAATGCAATTAAGATTATCCTCCAGACTTCCTCTCATTTATCTCAAAATTCTCTATGTATTGTGCAACCACTGATTAGCCTTGTTCAGGTCATCCTCACCCAAACCCTCAAAATATTTAGGCCCAAAACAGTGAAGCCTCTTAACATCCTCCAGACTTCCTCTCATTTATCTCAAAATTCTCTATGTATCGTGCAACCACTGATCAGCCTTGTTCAGGTCATCCTCTCCCAAACCCTCAAAATTTTTAGGCCCAAAACAGTGAAGCCTCTTAACAGGGGTCTTGTGAGACTTCTTAGATTACCTCGAAATAGCTTGTACCACTTACAAAAAGGCAAAGGTAAGATCACGGAGGTAACTCACCCCTCTATTACTAGTTTCCCCTTCCATCAACTCTTTTCTGAAACACAAGGAAATAAGGTGGCACATTAGGATTCCCAGCCTTGTAAAGTACAACTGAAATTTAGGGACTTGTATTCACTAGACACCTTACCATGACCTCTATACCACTCCCGGGGTTTCCTAGAACCGACTAAACCTAAGCGCTGATACCACTAAATATAACACCCTGATCCCAATCCAAATCCAAAGCATTACATTCGGGTCTCCCAAAATTGACCCTTCAAAAATTCTCATTTAAAACCACAAGTTTGACAATTCTCAAAACATTCGCTCCCATAACTTCACATAATTAAATAATATTAAACGAGTTTACAAAATAGGAGCTCCAATTAAAATACACCATTTGACCAAATAATAGTAAATCAAATAAAGTTATAGACTCGACCGTGGTAAGGTCCTATGAATACAATTAGTCCAAACTAAAACATCAAAGTTGGCTCAGTGCTGGGTAATCCTCTTTGATGTGCTCCTCCAAAAGAAACTTGTCAACCTAAACACGGAAAAACCACAATTCCGCATGCTGTGCTAACCAAGCTCAGTGGTACATTCTTACTCTACCGCAATCCATGAATACCATAAAACAAGCATGCATGATAATATAATTAAGAGTGCACAGAAACGCTTCTCAACACTAAGGATCATCTTCTATCCCACCCTAGCTACAGTTCACAAACATGTCTCAAGGCACCATTAAAAATATAAGAAGTCTCACATGCCATCCCAGGCTTACCATACTCGAGGTCACACAACCTATCGAGTTTACTCAAGCTCACACAGCCGAACGAGTTACGCATTCTATACCCTAATCACATAGCCCAAGGGTAATATAGCCAACATCAAATATCCACACAACAACATAAATAACATGCATTCCCTAAGAAATGGCCAACGAATCCCTACATTACCCATGCTCATACAGACGTCAGGTTAATGGACCATATTCGGATCACCATAGCCACATATACGTCTTAGACTTACTTGGATCACAATAGCCACAAGCAGTCTTTACCTGAGGTCACTTAGCCAATCAGGTTACTCAAGGTCACATAGCCCATTGAGTTACTTGAGCTCACACAGCCCATCGAGTTATGTTTTCTTATTCAGTTCACCATAGCCACGAATAGTTTCTAACTGCATCTAGATCACATAGCCCGTGGATACATCAGATGTACTTGATCACACAACCCGGAGTACACATCCCCTTATATAAGTTCTCTTGCACTAAATCTAGAATATCCAGATTCCTAACCAAGACATATAACATAACATATGCTCCCCGAGCATCCATACATCTCACCAAGAGATAAGAAGCATCAAGCCAACCATTACAAATGCCCCAAGGCATATTTAATTCGTTATAATTATTAATATAAGTCTTTTAAGTTCATTCACGACATTCTCATTAGATCATCTCACTATTCGCAACAAGTAGCCATATGGGCGTCCCTTCAGCACACAACAATGACCCCAATCTCCACACAGTATCAACCGATCCACCATGGATCCTTAGAGATTATTAATACAAGCAATCCACTCAACAATAACCAAACTATTAGCCATTTATTCTATATGTGGGTTATAAACCCTGATTTCTCAATTTTAGAATTCATTTTATACTTTTAGGGGCCCATTAGACCCTTTACCACGAATTATAGAACCCTCGAACGCAACCTCAAAATTCTTGGGCAGATTACTCTACAAGTATCGATACTCCTATTGGGTATCGGTACTCCTTCTCGAGTAATGATACTCGATTTAGGTTCGAAAGAATTTTGTCTTTATCCCGTACCGATACGCCAACCCCATATCAGTACCATGTATCAGTACATGAACTACCCTGTACCGATCCCCTAGCCGTACCAGTACTCCTCCAATTGCGCATCGATACACGAAAGCCTTTCTTAAGCAATGTGACAATAGAACCGATACGCCCCTAGCATACCGGTACGCGAAAATGCCACTAGAATTCCTAACAAGCATGAGGTACCGATACGTGATCAGTTGTACTAGTACGCCCCTCACATAATGCCCTACTTTCTTACTAAGGCGTACCGATATGAACTACCCCATACCGATACACAAGCTTAGATTTTATAATTTGGAGCTTAGGATTTCACAATCCCAGCCCTTAACCTAAATGGTTAAGCCCCAAAACATCCCTACATGTTATTGAAGGTTTATTTGGTGGTTTGCTACCAATTTTTCACATTAACAACACTTAATCTTTAATCCACCATTAAAGAGACTCAAGCTTCTAAAAACCCAACTTAACACCCATAAATCATAAAACCAAGCAAGGCATTCATTTTGTGGTGTTCATGAAATGTATGAGTCAAAATGTACTAACCTTAAGCAAGAAATTCACGGACTAAGGCAACAACCAAGCTTCTTCCACCTCTCTTCCTTGCTCCAAGCTTCAAAACTCAACTCCCACCAACTCAAAAGATAAACACCTTGAAAGATAGATCTTAAGCTATTGATAAACTTATCCTTGATGACTAATCTGAGAATTCCCACTCAGTAACAACAAGTTTTCATCTTTTTCCATTGGTTGGGGTGGGTGTTTTGGGGAAAAGAATATGGAGATAAGATGGGAATAAGGATGACTTCACCATCCTTACACTATGCAGAAAAATTAAAGAGGCATCAAGCCTCATGTCTCCTTTGAAGTAATTACCTTATTGCCCTTCACGACTCTCACTTCATTCAACCATTAGCCCATCACCCAAGCCCAACAACTCACAGAAGCCCACAGAAGTTCTTATGGAGCCCAACACAGTCCAATAAAACTGGATATCCAACCCAAAGTGGCAGTCCAAGGCCCAGGTCCCATCGTTGATTCAAAAATTCGGGTCGTTACACCTATATTATTTTTGCTAAGTTGTGTAATATTTTTCTAAAACTTAAATGATAATCTAATTTTATAATTTTTAAATAAGTAAATAAATTCTATCGATTTTGAAGTTTAAATATGAAGGGTTATGTAAAATTTTTTACACAGATTGTGTATCAAAATATAACCCTTACTATAAGGAAAATACTTTGATACACAAGCTTGTGTAAACTTTAAGCCTTTTAATTTTAGGGTTTAGAGATTTAGGTTGTGGTTTAGGGTTTAGAGGTTTAGGTTGTATGATGTAGAATTTAAGGTTTATGGTTAAATTTTAGAATTTAGGGTTTAAGGTTTTTGCTTTAAGGTGGTAGGGCTTGAGATTTAAGTTTTAGATTGTATAGCTTAAATATGAAGGGTTGTGCAATTTTTTTTACACAGCTTGGGTATCAAAATATGACCCAATAAAGTTTATATTTAAGGTTTATGGTTAGAATTTAGATTTTAAGGTTTAAAGTTTATGTTTTAGGGTTTATGGTTATGATTTAGAGTTCATAGTTTAAGGTTTATGATTTAGGGTGTTAGGGCTAGGTATTTGGGTTTTAGATTTTATAACTTAAATATGAAGGGTTGCCTAATTTTTTTTACACAACTTGTGTATCAAAATGTAACCCTTACTATAAAGTAAACACTATTTTTAAACATTTATTAATTTAAGTTTAAATAAACAAATAAAATTATATATTTACACATGATAATTATGTTCGAGGGAATATGTATTTACAGTGCTGACTTTAGAACACTAGAATAATAAATAGAGATAATATTGCCAAAAAAATTAGTGAATGCCATCCTTTTTTGTATACAGAAGCTTGAATTTCCTTCTCAAAATCTCCCTTCTTTTTCTTAATTAGGATTTGACAAAGGTCTCCTTATAAATTTTCTCCTTTTTAGTTTCTTCATCACCCTTGTTCTTTTGTACCCAACTTTTGACTTCACCTTTTCCAACTTCTCCTTAGCTCCCTCTATATCAGCTTCAATAGCTTTCTCTCTTTTCTCATCAGATAGCAAAGCCAGTCTTGCAAATTTCTTTGGCCACACCAATCCAAGTCTCTCATTTATGTCCATGAATGCAGGTACAAGACCGCGTCTAATGAAGCATCCTTCGATCAGTTGCATTGAGTTCAACTCCGGGAGAGAAGGGGCATCCTTCAATTTGAGGTCCAAGCAAAACGGCGAGTCCTTCAACCACATCCTAAGGGAGTGAGCCTTGGCTACAAGGAGGCCGCTGCGAGTTCTGCAAGGAAGAAAGGGAGAACCCATCTCCCAAAGGAATGCCTTCAATGTGCTGTTAAGGGAAACCATGTTGTACTCTGCTGTTCCGGTTATTAGAACAACTGATTTCGGTGACTCCGGATACCCTTGTAGTGAAGCATCCTTCCATATGGGAAAAAGAAAATTCTAAGTTAAACATACAATAGTTATAACAAAAAACCCGAGCTAAGAACAGGAAATGCCTTTATGTGGGGATCAAGACACAGAACAAAAAGCATTAAACTAAATTAATCTCCTTAATGTCCTCCATCGTTCTGCAATAAACTCAAATGAGGGCAACCCTCACGTTTCAACCTTAGCACTATTTTTCTGTTCATGGTACCATTCAGAATCACTGACAAGCTGATAATCAATAAACTCTATTTTTCTTATCCATGATTTATACTATACCGGACTCGATTACAAATCCTAATTCGCTTAACAGTAGCTTCCAGTTCCTATAAAACTGAAGGAAGCCCTACCTTCCTCAAGCCATACTTGTATATCTATCGTTACTAGTCCTACCAGAGTTAATAGGGTACATATAAACCCAAATTACAGTAGCACATTTTTAAATTAATGTCACATAAACCAAAATTACAGTAGTGATATAATAACAGGAATGAGTTAGCATTTAAAGGATCACCTTTTCAAGTTAATGTCATATTTAGTCTTTAAAAAGTTAAAAGAAAATATCCAATATAGTAACTGAAGAAGATAAAAATATACAATGCAATACCCTTTGATTCTGTGTACCAATTTACCCATGCATAACAGGGATCTGCACTATGTGGCTGCCACCGTACATGTTCAAAAGTTTTATCTTGTGACTAGGCATTTTATGCCATGTGTCATTGTCTTACAGGGTGACAGTCACATTAGCAATGTTACAAACAGTGTAAAAGGTGTTGGATGAAGTGATACAGTGCATCAAAGCACAGGTATCATATTCCAGCTTTTTTTCTTTTCTTTTTGGGTACATGTATCTGCATTGAATTTTCATTTCATTTTTTAAGTATAGGAATAAATATGACATTATACCTTTATTATTATAAATATGTATAGCTTATATGTTGCTATGATTACACCTGGTGGTTTTCAAAAGTTCAATAGGAAACCAATATAAAGGTTAAGAGAAATTACCTACATATGATCAAGCCACAAAGTGAGAGCAACGAGAGCAGAACCAGCAGATAACTTTCTAAAATCAGTACCCCAATCTTTATCAGCTACCCTGAATCAGAGATGCTATAAGGATAAGGGAAATAAATACAGTATCGTAATAATCATAGTCTGATTTTGCATTCAGTTCCTATCTATGATTATACACATGCTTAAAATACTCCTATCCACATTTGCATCAAAGTTCCTTTGCAGTTTCAGTCCTTTGCATTCAATTCCGATCTATGATTAATATTATACACATGCTACAATGATGCAAAATATCTGAGATCAGTGCTAACATCAAGATAAATTGGAGATTGAGTTCGAAGGAAGGTAATGCCAGAATACTAAAGCTAGGTCCTATAGGGGTATTTGGGTGCTGGAATCAGAGAAGCAGTCATGCAGTATAGTCATAGAGAAGAGTAGAAATCACATCAAATTAACTGAAGCATACCCTAAAGGAAACTCAACTTATAAAGGAAAAGATCACAGACAGCAATTACAAACATAATTTTCTCGTAGCAGCAAGCATATCCTAATGCCTAAAGGACTAATTTTTCAAAATTAGGCAAGAAAAAACCTCATTTGACTAAATCACAGTTGCAAACTAACTAAAGCTGCTTTTCAAGATGTAATAAAATTTCGATACTCCATCAAAGTTCTAGCATAATCAGAAATCATCAAACTACACTTTAGTCATGAAATTTAAGAAAATAATAAATACAATAAATAAGCATCGCAGACCTAACAATAAAAATATAGTCAATAATATAAATCCCTGGATTGTTCTGTAATCTCTTTTCTTGGACTAGCTTTAAGAACTTTACTGATGTCAGAATATAATTCGAAAAAGTTAGGAATAAAGGTGATGGAAAACTGAACCTATCGCTGTCAGAATATACCTGAAAACATCATGTCGAAAAATTTTCTTCTTGACTGCTAATTGGAAAACCCATGAGGCGGTGGCTCAATGCTTAAATGCCCATAATAGATCCTCCAAGGCATTGACAAAGTTAAAAGCTGCATTGTCCTCTACAGGTTCTAGCTTCTCAAGACAATTTTCTAGCTCTGAAAATAGCAACTTGGATTATTCTGTCAAAAGCCTAGATTACAACAATAACAATCAATCATTGTAACGAATGAAACCAAGGGGAAGAAAATCTGACTTCACGACCATTGTTTTGTTCCTAAAATGAAAAACAAGTATCTGATAGGAAGATCAAATCCAACATCTCGAAGTGCATTTAAGAGGATAATGGCTTCACTTGTGTGTTGGGACAAACTTGCAGCCCTGATAAAGCATGTCCATATTCTGTGGTCTACTTCCAAGTCCTCCATCTTCATCTCCATAAGCTTTTAAATTCCAACATTATAATCTCCATTCTGAAGATAAGCATTGATGACTGAACTATATGGTAGTGTAGTAATATCCAATCCGGTTTCTTTCAAATTAGTAAGGACTTTTTCCGCTTGTTCTGGCTGGTGCATTGTAGCAATCGTGGGTGCCACTCCTGCTTCTTTCATCACGCTTAACAGGATTTCAGCTTTGGAATGGTTTCCAGAATTTCTATATATTTTCATCATTGTATGATAGAAAGAGCGGTCCAATTTATAGCCTTTTGAAAGCAATTCGTTGAATAATTCCTCAGCTTGTCCTAACAGTTGCTGCTTGCCAAATGCTGAAATCAGACTTTTAAAGGTGTCTAATTTTGGTTCCAAACCCACTTTCCTCATTTCATACATCAGAGATAATCCCTCTTCGGGTCTACGATCTCTACAGTACATTATTATCGAAGTGTTGTAAGTGTCCTCATCTGGTTCAAGTCCAGATTCTATAATCTTCTGATATATTTGAGCTGTCATTTTGTAATCCTCAATTCCCGAGTATAACTTTAGCATAGAATTCCAAATTGAAAGATCAGGCTTAAATCCTGCTTCTTCCATTTCAGAGACCATGGCTTCAACATCTCTCACTCGTTTCGCCTTGTAGAACAGTCTAATCATAATACTGTAAAGATGCATTGTAGGAAAATACCCTGCAGCTTTCATTCCACTGTATAGCTTCTTGACCTCAAAGAGATTTTCAGCTTGTGCAAATGCATCAAGCATCAGAAGAATAGAGCTCTTGCTTCTTTTAAAACCCATATCTTGCAATTCCTGGATTACCACATAAATCTCAGTCAATCTTCCATCAACAATTAGTGCTTCCAAAAGACCATTAATGGAATCTACTGTTGGCGAAGGACCATCTCTCATCATCGTACTAAAAACAGCTCTAGCTCGTTCATAGCAACCGCTTGCGGCATAAGCTTGTATTAAGGCATTCCAGATCTTACGATCCACATTCATAAATCTGTCTAACATTCCGAGTATAACTTTAGCATAGAATTCCAAATTGAAAGATCAGGCTCAAATCCTGCTTCTTCCATTTCAGAGACCATGGCTTCAACATCTCTCACTCGTTTCGCCTTGTAGAACAGTCTAATCATAATACTGTAAAGATGCATTGTAGGAAAATACCCTGCAGCTTTCATTCCACTGTATAGCTTCTTGACCTCAAAGAGATTTCCAGCTTGTGCAAATGCATCAAGCATCAGAAGAATAGAACTCTTGCTTATTTTAAAACCCATATCTTGCAATTCCTGGATTACCACATAAATCTCAGTCAATCTTCCATCAACAATTAGTGCTTCCAAAAGACCATTAATGGAATCTACTGTTGGCGAAGGACCATCTCTCATCATCGTACTAAAAACAGCTCTAGCTCGTTCATAGCAACCGCTTGCGGCATAAGCTTGTATTAAGGCATTCCAGATCTTACGATCCACATTCATAAATCTGTCTAACATTCCGAGTATAACTTTAGCATAGAATTCCAAATTGAAAGATCATGCTTAAATCCTGCTTCTTCCATTTCAGAGACCATGGCTTCAACATCTCTCACTCGTTTCGCCTTGTAGAACAGTCTAATCATAATACTGTAAAGATGCATTGTAGGGAAATACCCTGCAGCTTTCATTCCACTGTATAGCTTCTTGACCTCAAAGAGATTTCCAGCTTGTGCAAATGCATCAAGCATCAGAAGAATAGAACTCTTGCTTATTTTAAAACCCATATCTTGCAATTCCTGGATTACCACATAAATCTCAGTCAATCTTCCATCAACAATTAGTGCTTCCAAAAGATCATTAAAGGAATCTACTGTTGGAGAAGGACCATCTCTCATCATCGTACTAAAAACAGCTCTAGCTCGTTCATAGCAACCGCTTGCGGCATAAGCTTGTATTAAGGCATTCCAGATCTTACGATCCACATTCATAAATCTTTGTCTAACATTCTGAGTATAACTTTAGCATAGAATTCCAAATTGAAAGATCAGGCTTAAATCCTGCTTCTTCCATTTCAGAGACCATGGCTTCAACATCTCTCACTCGTTTCGCCTTGTAGAACAGTCTAATCATAATACTGTAAAGATGCATTGTAGGAAAATACCCTGCAGCTTTCATTCCACTGTATAGCTTCTTGACCTCAAAGAGATCTCCAGCTTGTGCAAATGCATCAAGCATCAGAAGAATATAACTCTGGCTTATTTTAAAACCCATATCTTGCAATTCCTGGATTAACACATAAATCTCAGTCAATCTTCCATCAACAATTAGTGCTTCCAAAAGACCATTAATGGAATCTACTGTTGGCGAAGGACCATCTCTCATCATCGTACTAAAAACAGCTCTAGCTCGTTCATAGCAACCGCTTGCGGCATAAGCTTGTATTAAGGCATTCCAGATCTTACGATCCACATTCATAAATCTTTGTCTAACATTCCGAGTATAACTTTAGCATAGAATTCCAAATTGAAAGATCAGGCTTAAATCCTGCTTCTTCCATTTCAGAGACCATGGCTTCAACATCTCGCACTCGTTTCGCCTTGTAGAACAGTCTAATCATAATACTGTAAAGATGCATTGTAGGAAAATACCCTGCATCTTTCATTCCACTGTATAGCTTCTTGACCTCAAAGAGATTTCCAGCTTGTGCAAATGCATCAAGCATCAGAAGAATAGAACTCTTGCTTATTTTAAAACCCATATCTTGCAATTCCTGGATTACCACATAAATCTCACTCAATCTTCCATCAACAATTAGTGCTTCCAAAAGACCATTAATGGAATCTACTGTTGGCGAAGGACCATCTCTCATCATCGTACTAAAAACAGCTCTAGCTCGTTCATAGCAACCGCTTGCGGCATAAGCTTGTATTAAGGCGTTCCAGACATTCATAAATCTTTGTCTAACATTCCCCACAACACTTTCAGCTTTTTGCCACAGCTTCACTTTTCCAAACGCTTCAATAACGTCAACATAAATAAGAGAATGGTCAAGCAGAAAACCTTTCGATTCTGCTTGATTAATCAAACAATGAGCTGTCTCAGGGAAGCCCATTTTACAATATACCATAATCATACATCTCATAATACATTCAGAAGGTTCAACACCACAGAATCTCATTTCGGTAAAAATCTGAGAAGCTTCAGTTAGAAGTTCATTTTCTTCACAGCATCTAATAAGGGACTCATACAAGGTAGAACTCCTGCTAAACAAACCAGATTCTCTAGCATTACTGTACTCCTTCAAGGCAGCTTCTAACTGGCAAGCCTCACAGTGCACGACAACTAGAGCTTCAGTTATTAGTTTATTAGGCCCATCAAAGTGTTCTTTCAGGAACTCAAGTAATTCACACGCTTCTTTGTGCCTGCCAGATGCACTGTATGAACTCAAAATAGACAACAAATTCTCATAATCTAGTGCATCACCATTACTTATGCTTAACCTCAGCATCTGGGCGGCCAGGTCATAGCATTCACCCTTGACAAGGAAAGAAGAAATAGTCTGCAGATTCATACCACAGAGTTCTTTCATGTCTCCAATCACCATTTTAATTTCTTCCACTTTGTTTTCCTTTCTTAGTGCCTGAAGCATCATTTCATACAGTATATGCTCAGGTGTAAAACCATCACGAACCATTTCCTGGTACATCACCCATGCCTTTGTTATCTCTTTACATCTGAAGAGGATATCCAACATGACAGAGTATGCCAGGAAATCAGGTCTAATCCCATATCTTCGCATGCAATCGAAAGTCTCCTCAGCCTCCACA
Source organism: Hibiscus mutabilis (assembly GCA_019671005.1). Taxonomy (NCBI): domain Eukaryota; kingdom Viridiplantae; phylum Streptophyta; class Magnoliopsida; order Malvales; family Malvaceae; genus Hibiscus; species Hibiscus mutabilis. The sequence goes on along the minus strand of CM033737.1, from coordinate 13,840,354 downwards.
GCCATTCCAGCCTTGGCATACCCACAAATCAAAGCACTATAAGTCCGCACAGTAGGTTTAACACCTGCATCCTACATCTCTGACATCAAACTGGAAGCCTCCTTTATCTTATTTGCTTTCCCTAGAGAATCAATAAGGACTGTATATGTTACCACGTCTGGATTCCGCCCTGACAATTTCATGTCCTTGTAAAGCTGCAATCCCAATTGCTGGCCCTGCTTCCCATACATGTGAATAATTGTATTATAGGTCATCTCATCTCTACCGAACCCCATTTCAACCATTTCATCACAAATATCTTTTACCTTGTCCACATTTCCTTCTCTTGCAAAAGCATATAGCAATGAATTATATGTGACTGCATCCGGGAAAAACCATTTAGACTCCAAATCCCTAAACAGCTGCTCAGCTTTATATGCCATCCCACATCTCCCATATACCGAAATCATAGCATTATAAGTCCATAAATCAGGTTGACAATTATGACTATCCATATCATCAAAAGCCTTCATTGCCTCCTCCAAGTTTGATTCCCTAGAACAAGCACTAATAAGAGTATTATACGATATTATATCCGGCCTAAGGCCAGACCTCCTAGCCTCATTCAAAAGCTTGATGGCTAAATCGGGCAACATAGCTCCCGCTTTCAATCTAGCATTTATTAAAGTATTGAAACTCACAAGGTCAGGCTCACATCCTCTCTCACGCATTAAATCAAGCAGTTCCTGGACTTTCTGAAACCTTCCATTTCGTGCATAAACACCCATCATGGCATTATAAACCTGGACCGTATTCCCAACTGCAAGCTCGGCCCTGGTGAAGATTTCAACAGCTAAAATCTCCTGATTGGCCCTCCCCAGCACAGCCAAGATAGTAGCAAGCATCCTGGCATTAGGGGAATACCAATGCTTCACATTTAGCCACTCATAAACTTCAAGGGCACGTTGCCAGTTCTCCTGAGTCCTGACCAACATATTTCACTAGAAAGCAAAAATCGGTCGGTGTCATCTGAACTTCCCTATCATCCAGAACATCAGCAACGAACTGGTCTTGTCCCAGCCCAAAAATCCTGTCGGTCAAAAACTTCACTCTTTCTCTCCAATCTTTGGCCCTTTTCAATGCAAATTTAGTCATTTTCTTAACTCTAGTCTTACTCTCCCCAACATCTCCTGGGTCTTATTGTAATAACCCAAATTCGTCCGTTTTTTTTTTTTTTCTTATTTAATTTTATTTAAAGGCGCCCGAAAAATAGTTTTTCGATTTTCTAAATAAAAAAAAACTCCTTAAATATTATTTCTTAAAATGGTAAGGATATTTTTTTATTTAGGGGTATCAAAAATGTCACATCTCTTTATGCTCGGGACACGAGTTCTAGAACTCCCTAAATAAAAGAATATTATCTTTATTTATTTATTCATTTAATTATTATGATGCAATTTATAATGTATCATATAAATATACATATATACTTAAAAATATCATATTGTCGATAAAATATATTTAATATTTATATTTATTAAAAAACTATATATATATATATAAAGTTAATAGTTCATATACATATATATTTTTATTACAAAAATAAGTATTTATTATTTATATATATATACTTAAAATATAATATTTAAGGTAAAATATATTTATTTTATTTTAAAAATATGCCTATACATATATTAATTTAGTAGTTTTTATATATATTATTTTCAAAAATAAGTATTTATTACTATTTTATATACATAAAAATTAAATAAAAATACTATACAATATTTTATAAATATATCTAAAGTATTATATATAATATACAAAAATAAAAAAAACTATTATACATAAAAAATATGAGCCATAGGTAAAAACTTATATACATATATTTTAGATATTATATTAATATATAATATATACAAAATAAAGTACTTTATATTGTAATAATAATAATAATAATAATAATGCATGATTTAAATTAAAACTAACATGAAACTAAAAATTAAGGACTAAAATGCACTAATATTTAATTACATGGTATGGATGACACATATTACAGGACTAAAATGAAACAAATGCGAAATATGAGGAAATAAACGTAAATCAACAGAAGAACCATGCTGGAAATTAAATATTAAAATACAGTAATTAAATTACAACTAAATAGAAATTAAAAGCTGCGAAAATTAAATAAACCGCAACATATAAGGACGAAATTAAAAGTAATGTAAAAACGGAGGGACTACAATTGAAATAACCCATTTTCATTAAAATTGCGCGGATCCTCCTTGGGTCAGGTCACCAGCGCGGGTACGAGGATGAAACGGCGCTGTTTTGGGCCGTTTTATAGGCGCCTAAAACGACGCCGTTTTACACGGCTTAAAAGGGTCATTTTTTCCCAAAAAAATCATTCTTTCCAGCGTAATAAACAAAATCAACCCGACCTTTCCCCCTTTTCTCTAAAAATTTCAAAAAAAAAACCTTAGGGTTCAAACATCTCTGCCGCGCCACCGTCATCAGAGTACGAAGACTCATTCGGCGACCACAAGGTTAGGGATGGAGGAGAACCGACCCTAACTCTCCTAATACATTCGAATAGGGAAGAAACACGAGTGTTTTTTACCTTCTTTCTCATTCGAATCTTCTTTCCCTTTTTTATTCTTTTCTAGTATTTCTCTCTAATATTTCAACCCTCGTTCTCCCATAATCCTCCTTTACAAAGGGTTTACATGGGTATTTATAAACCGAAAAAACACAAAAATAACCCCACTTGTTTGCTTTTAAATCTGAAGTGATATCCCCTTTTTGTTTTGCAGGTCTGCAATACGGCGGTGGAGCAAGCAAGTAGCCAAAGGTGCTCGTGGTGGTGGCGAGAATGGCACGCGTACGTTGCACTGCCAAAGATGGTCGGCGGCTGAAGATATCCTAGGGTTATTATTTAGGGTTTTTTTTAGTTTGGGTCAAATCTTGGGTTTGGATTTGGGTTAAGTATTGGGTATGGTTTGGGTCGGTTCAGTTAGGGTAATGGGTTAGTTTGGTTTGAGTAATGGGCTTAGGGTTTGTTTAGTTTGGCTTGGTTTGGGCTCGGACCATGTGGGTCTGTTACAGTTGCCCCTCTTTGCTCATTGTTGTGCAACGTCAATGGAGCAAAGACTAAAAGAGAGCCAATTAGGTCCGGTCCGACTGAGCCTTTCCCCCTCTTGACGCATGTCTTCTTTCTTCGCCATATCTTCTTTTTTCTCAATGTAGGTCTTCTTTCTTGATTGAACAACCTTGTTACTTTAGGGGAAGCAAAATCTTCAAAATGGGTATTTGGGAAGCAAAATATGTTTAGTTTCATCTTCTACTGAATGCGTGACCCGCTCCACTGAAAGTTCAAGGAGATAGAGTCAGCTGTTGTAGTTTTGTCCATTCCACTGCAACTTCAGAGAGATGAACTGATGTATCTTCAATCTTTCCAATGCAACTTCAAGGAGATAAAATTGATGCCGGATTTGTTCCACTGCAACTTCAGGGAGACGATGTTGGTGTTATGTCCATTCCACTGCAACTTCAAGGAGATGAACGGATGTAGCTTCAATTTTCCACTACAACTTCAGGGAGATAAAATTGATGCTGGACTCGTTCCACTACAACTTCAGGGAAACGATGCTGATTTGTGTCCATTCCACTGCAACTTCTGGGAGATGAACGGATGTAGCATTAATTTTTCCACTACAACTTCAGGGAGATAAAATTGATGTTGGATTCATTCCATTGCAATTTTAGGGAGACGATATTGGTTGGGTTGATATGTTACACCATTTGTTGGAGAGACATATCCTATAGAATTTGCTTTATGGACACACTTTTTAGGATGCTATGATTAGTATGAATCAAATGCTCCTAACTTTAAGTATGCCAATTGTAATGAATGTGTGAATGATGCAAATATGAATATAAATGGCCATCTTTTTTTGCAACTGCTCTTGGATTAGCATCTCATTTCGATAATTATGACTCTGCTTAGGTCAACTGTACAAGATATCATACTCTCTTTGCTTCAGTTCGGTACCATATCACAAGGTGACCATCTGCCCCATATTTTTGTTACAACCCTTTTTTAATGGATGACTGAATGTAATTTCAGTGCAACAACTTCTTATTCTTGAGCCTTTTTTCCAATGAAAAATCTTTTCAATTGAAACTACTTCTAGCCCATGTACTATTTAGGGATATTTCTAAAAAATGTAAAGAATCCTTTTGCATTCAAATTATTAGCTTATTGATCGCTGTGAAAATGCACAATGCTCATGTGAATAAATAAGGGTATGAAGTTGGATGAAACTAAAATTTCATTAGAGGCATGACTCCCAATTTAGATGACAAACATTGAAAGTACATAAAGCAAGAAAATGAAAATTAGGTACCCCATATATCAAGTGGATGAGTTCTTCTAAGGCAGCTTGCCAAAATTATCTCGAGCTTGTGTGTGTTTAGGAGACCTCGAGTGCTTGATTGATACCCCAAAGTGCAAAATCCCTCATGATTTCTAAGCTTCCAGGGGACAAACATTATTTGCCTCAACCCTTAATCAAAATTTGAGCCGCCCATTTATGGTTTTCAACTCAAAACCTTATTTGGTTTCAAGACGCCCTTTGCGGGTTTTCATCTTGAACCCTCTTTTTTTCTTTCTTTTTCTTCTCTCTTTTTTTCATTTTTCATTTTTTGTTGTTGTTGTTTTTTTCTTTTTTTCTTCAAGCAAAATATCTATTGACTATATCTGAATTCATAGGGTTAGGCAAATCACTACCATCTATTTCAGCCAAAATTAGCGCTCCTCTTGAGAAAGCTTTCTTCACAACATAAGGGCCTTCCCAGTTTGGCTTTCATTTCCCTCGAAAATCATTCCGTATAGGTGGGATATTTTTTAACACCAGGTCCCCTACTTGGAATTATTTAGGACGAACCTTTTTATCATAAGCTTTCATCATTTTCTTCTCGTACATCTGACCATGCCGAATGGCTTTCACTCTTTTTTCTTCAATTAAGTTCAGCTGGTCATATCTGGCCTAGATCCATTCTGCCTCATCTAGCTTTACTTCAGATAGCACTCGAAGAGAAGGAATCTCAACCTCAATGGGTAGTACAACTTCCATTCCGTAAACTAACAAAAAAGGTGTTACCCCGGTAGAAGTTCTAACTAATGTACGATAAGCAATAGAACAAATGGTAGCTTCTCGTGCCAATCTTTATAAGTTTCAGCCATTTCCCAATGATCTTCTTAATGTTCTTGTTGGTCACTTCCACCGCCCCATTCATCTGTGGCCGTTACGGTGTTGAATTGTGATGCTTTATCTTGAACTGCTTGCATACTTCCTCTATGCTCTTATTGTTCAAGTTCAATGCATTGTCAGATATGATCCTCTCTGGCATCCCATATTGGCATACGATCTCCTTATTTAAAAACCTACTAACTTTCGATTTGGTGACATTGGCATAGGAGGCCACTTTTACCCATTTGGTAAAGTAATCAATAACCACGAAGATGAAACGATGCTTGTTAGAAGCTTTTGGTGAGATTGGTCCTATGACGTCCATGCCCCATATAGAGAAAGGCCAGGGAGAAGTCATCACATGTAGTGATATTGGCAGTACGTGAATATTGTCCGCGTAAATTTGACACTTGTGGCATCTCTTAGCATATTTGATGCAATCTTCCTCCATTTTGGACCAATAATACCCAAATCACATTATCTGCCTTGCCATGGTGAATCCATTAGCATGTGTCCCACAGATACCCTCGTGGACCTCTTCAAGAATCTTCCTTGCTTCAAAAGCATCCACACACCTCAACAACGCTTGATCTTTTCTTCTCTTGTACAAGATATATCTATCCAAGGCATACTCACTTGCCAATCTTCGTAGGGTCATATTTTAATTCTTAGTTGCTTGCTCTGGGTATTCATGATTTTTCACATATCGCAAGATGTCGTGATACCAAGGATGATCACCCTCTTCACTATCTTCAACATTATGGCAGTGGGCCAGAGACTCGTATATACTCATTTGGATAGGCCTCAAATTAGACGGCTTGTTTACTTTAATTAAAGAATACATGGTAGTGTAGACTCTCTAGGTGAATGCTGGCAAAAGTGGCAGAAAATATGTATTAGAAAATATAAGAATGTGCCAAAAGGAGTCTTTTGCGTGCAAGTATACACGGTCTACAAGTAATACAACGGGTAAGCTGAGTATCGATCCCACAGAGATTGTCTTGGAATTCAATTGCGTTGTTGGTTACTTACCTTAAGAAAATGTTGATTTGATTTGAAATTGGGTTTGAAAAATAATTAAAAAGTAAATAAATGAAAGTAAAGTAAAGAAGTTGGCAAGGAATGTGTTTTAATGAATGATGAGTGTTGGCAGGGAATGTCTGGTTTTCACGTTATTCATGTCGTGCCAGCCTTTAACAACAACCTGTCTTGGCATTGTTTGTCGAGCAGATTCAAAAGTAGCAAAGCCTCTCTCGATGGTCATTGCCCTAAATTGATCATGTAAAAACCCTTATATCTCTATAGTGTTTGTTTTTAAATAAACCAATTTGATTAAGATCCAATCTATACTCCTAAAGGGTAGATTTTACTCCTGAAGTAAGTTTATCTACTTGAACGAATTCTCTCGAAGCTTCTCTCCTCAGTATTCAACAACTTATTCGTTGCCACCCCAAGTCTGTTAAGATATTAAGGAGCAATAGGCCAACAATGCCATCTCTCGCTTGGCAGAGTATTTAGAAAACATTAAAGTATGCCGAATAGATAAAACATTGCCAAGGCAGATTTATTATTAAAAACTAAAGCATGAAAATAACATAAAACCCAAACATCCCCCACCAACTATTAAATTAGTTCATGGTGAGGGATTTAACCAACAATCCACAAACGTTTTTGCAATACATCATCATTAAAAACAAAATAAAATAACTTGAAAGAGAGAATAGGCTAGAAGGGGTCTCTCGATGCAACCCTTCAAGATCCAGGCTTCTCGGCCAAGTTGGTCGGACCACCTTTCCACGGTGCAGCCGGTCGTCAATCGTCACACACACCAACTCCTCACGATCCAATCTTCTCCGTGCTCCAAAGTCTAGCTTGGTTGGTGTTTAAATAGGCGTGCAAGGAAGGGATAGGACGAGCTCTTCAAATTTTGAATTTGAACTGCCCAAGGGATAAGGAATTATCTTCTTATCCAAATTTGAATGAGAGCTGATCAGGCTAAGGCTAGCGTCATCCTGCCAACGCTGCCCTGGCATCCAAGCTTGGCATGAATCTACCAACAAATCTTGGCACCATCTTATCCGCTATTTTTTTTGGAGATTATTCCAATTGCTATTTTTTCGGAGTCTGATCATGTCGTATTTTTTCGGGGTCCAACAGCCTCTTAGCGTGGCATCAAGTTCACTTCTCTGTCATCCGGTGCTTGGCATTGTCTGTTCCATCTGCGCCAACAACACTCGGCATTCTCTATGGCATTCCTTCCTGAGGTGCTTTCCTGGGCCAAATCCTATGCCAAACCTGCAAAATTGCCAACAAAACAACCCTTCACACTGGCATAGACAAAACTCTAAACTCCTTATACAAATGCATGATTCTAACATCCTAATGCAACTAAATGTACCTAAAAACAAGAAAAAGCATTGTAAAATTGGCATTAAAAACAATACTTTTGGAGAGGTAACACACCCCCAAACCTAACTCATTGCTTGTCCTCAAGTAATGCAATCAAAATAAACACAAAAACTGTGAAAAAGTTACCTCGAAAAAATTTTGGTTGAATGCCAATACGTGCTGGCAAGCAGAATTTGGCTCTATTTCTGTCCTCAGTATCTCAGTGCAATAATGCCAAGCAGGTAGTAATTCAAGTGTAGCAATATAACTCTAGTTAAAATTCATGAAGAGTGCATGATGTGTAGGCAATATGCATCAAGTATCCTTTCACTCCCTTAGACAAATTTTACTACCTAAACTCATATTTGTTTTATTATTATTTCTTTGCCAAGAGTTTCTGCTGGCATTCTTTTAAGCTTGCTTCGTGACACTATTTAGCGTGAGAGATAACATGGAGCATACCACGAATCCCCACCTTAATCTAGATATCACTAGGCTTTCTCTTCAACTCATACCCTAAGGTTTTGGACTTGAGAACTAAGAGGGAGCAAACCATGAAGCCCCAAGTAGCTTATTATCCCAAGGTAGAGTAGAGTTCTATTTTTTTCTTGCCTTGGCAGAACATTGCTGCCTTATTTATTTCTTTTACCCTGGCATAATTTTTTTCTTTTTTTAAAATCTGAGCATAGTTTTAAAAGGTCTAAGTATGCCAAGCTAACCTGGCATACTATTCTGCTGGCATGGCATGACAACTAAAGATTAAAGTTTCCTCATTGGACAGAAACTTAGATCAAATTAATCTTGCCTAACAATTGTTATCATTTTTCTAAATTATACCGAGGCAAAATTTTCTTTTTTTAGTGGTCGGTATGCATCCATTCTAAATGACCTAGATGGCATGGCAGCAGAAACTAAACATGAAATGCATGACATAAATGTGAAGAAATGCCACCCCCAAACCCAAGATGTGCATTGTCCCCAATGCATGAAACAATACATAAACAAAAGAACAGAATAAAATAAAATGCATGGTCATGTGAATGCAATGTAATGAAATATAAAGGAGTTTAGGAAGAAGATGACTCCCCTTCAGAGACTTCTTCTCGTGTGACTCAGATCTTCCTCTTTATAAATGGCCTACGATCAGGGGTCATTCTCTTTCTTCCCTTCATTGTTGGCTTTGCGGCGGTGGAGGCTCCAACATCCCGAAGGACTTCCTCCACAATCTTGGCAGGGTTCGATGCGGTAGGAGTAACAGTGGCATCGGACTGAGCAGGCTTCACTGGTGGTGTGGCAGGCTTCTTGGCAGACTTTGCTTTGGTAGACTTGGTTTTGGGCTCCTTTGATTCAATCTCAGAGTCAGAACTGGCAGACTCAACTTGAACTAGAGACATTGGGACTATAGCATCAGACTCTGAACTGGCTGGATTGGCTGGCATAATTGGACTAGCTGGCATGGCATTTTTGCTGGTAGAGAGCTCGGCAGGGAAGTCTAGAAACTTCGGCACAAAATCAATTGATAATTCTGTAAGTGCCTCCTTGATCACCGCATCCTTGGCCTGGATGTAGTGTCTCAGCTTGACATTGAGCTCCTCAGCCTTCTCTAGCTTTTGGAGAATAATCTCTTAGCGTTGGTGAATTTGAGATAGCATTGCCAGTGAACTGTCTAGCACAGTTTCTGGCGTGGTTGCTGGTGCGGCCTTTGACTCCTTAGGCTTTGGCGTGGGTGCCCTTGCCTTTCCCTTACCATTGTCTTTGGGCTCGAAAGCAACTAAATTCCTCCATATAGCCGCAGTAATCATTGTTCCTTTGATCGTTTGCCCCTTGTTCGTATCCAACCTTGGCACATCATGGAGCATACAAACGTTAGAAATCAACAAAGGGAAAAACAAGCTGACAGTACCTTTCGCTGCGCACTTGTAGGTTTCCTCAATAATAAGCTTGCCAACATTGATCTTGCGCCCCATAACAATGGACTGCAACAAAATCATCCTCTCTTCCGACACGTTCTCATTAGGGATGTGGGGTTCCAATGCCAGCCTATTCACCGTACGGTGCCCCTTAGATGACACTGTCCATGTCGTGCCAGGCTCACACAGATCTGCTAGCAGCCTCTTTCTCTTGGCAACATTCATTGAATCAGCGTACTCGAAATACTCATCCTCTGCACCATCTAACTCAAACATATTATTAATATACCCTTCATCGAAACGAACATATTTACCTCTAATCATCAAGAATGGCGAATCTTTGGTCACAAGGTGCGCATAGAATTCTTGGAAGATTGTGGCATAGATCTCCCCCTTTTGCTGGCAGAACTGAGTCCATTTGTGCAGATTAATCGTAGACATAACTTTTGGAGGAAAGCTATTGTTCGTATCTGTGTTGAGGTCAAAGTGCTTCTCATAGCAAAAACTCCTCGAGGCAAAGTTGGGTTCAAACTTTTTCTCGATTTCCTCGTTGAAGAATCGCTTGAAGGAAGTAGAGGAATAAGCCATTGAAAACTCGTTGAAGAAACTTGAAACGGTGATAAAGAAAAAGGACAATTTGGATTTTGTTTTTTTACTTTCTTATCGGAAGGAAAGTAAAAAGTGAGAGAGTGTGATGTTTGGTTTCTTTAACCGGTAAGGGTGAGAAAGTGAAAGGTTTTGGGTTGGTTGAGTTTTAATGGGAGTAGTAATTAGGGATAATGATGGGAAATAAAAAGAATTAATTTAAAAATAGGTGGAGTGATAAGGTTGAAGTGATAAGATAGGGTAAGGATTAGAGTAATAAGGTAATTGATTTGAAATTTAAATTTCAACCAAAATTTGGGCGGCTAGGGTTTAACAACTCTCTCATTTTCCTTTATTGGGCCGATAAAACTAGGGTTTTCCCTCTTTCTGCAATCTCTTGCACCGCTACATGCCAAGCTACTCTGGCACTGCGTCTGGCAGATTTTTCTGTTAAAGCGATGGCTCCTGCCAGCGACCCTGGCAGTGTTCCTGGCACAATGAATCTGCACAACTCAAAGGAAACCTTTCAACATATTAAATGAATAAAAACATGGAACTTAGAAAGAAAAACAATTAAAAACCTAAAAACAAAGAGAAACACTAACCTAATATTTACAAAAGTTCAAACCTGACCGTGTTTTCATGTTACCTCTGCTAAGAAGATCACCTATTTGGCATTGCTCTGATCACCTTCCATGTAGTGCTTTAAACGTTGGCCATTCACCTTAAAAATTTCTCCCGTCTTCAAGTTTTTAATGTCCACAGCTCCATGAGCATAGGGCTTCACAACTTCATAAGGACACATCCACCTTGATCTGAGTTTCCCTGGAAACAACTTAAGCCGTGAGTTGAATAGCAAAACACGTTGGCCTACCTCAAACTGTCTTGGCATTATCCTGCTGTCATGCCAACGTTTTACTTTTTCCTTGTAGATCCTGGCGTTCTCATAGGCTTGCATTCTGAATTCCTCCAACTCATTTAGTTCTAGTAGCCTTTTTTCTCCAACAACTCTCCATGCCATGCCAAGTGTTCTGATGGCCCAGTAGGCTTTATGCTCAAGCTCCACTGACAGATGGCATGGTTTTCCGAAAACAAGTCTAAACGGTGAAGTACCCAAAGGAGTTTTAAACGCAACCCTGTAAGCCCACAAGGACTCATCTAGTCTCAAGGACCAGTCCTTTCTTAATGGATTAACAAACTTCTCTAAGATGTTTTTGATCTCCTTGCTTGAAATCTCAGCTTCCTCATTTGTTTGTGGATGATATGCTGTGCCAATTCTCTACTGTATACCATACATGCACAAGGCTTTAGAAATTAGACTACATTTAAAATGAGTGCCCTCATCATGAATAATCACTCTAGGGGCACCAAATCTGGTGAAGATATGCTTATGTAAAAACTTCGCAACGACCTTGGCATTGTTCGTTGGCAGAGCAACGGCTTCTACCCACTTAGATACGTAGTCAACAGCCACAAGAATGTACACATTACCAAATGAGGGTGGAAAAGGACCCATAAAGTCTATCCCCAATACATCAAAAAAATCCACAGCCATAATGTTTTGAAGCGGTAGTTGGTATCTGCCAGAGATGTTTCCTGTCCGTTGGCATCGATCACATGCCTTGGCATACTCGTGGGCATCCTTATATAGTGTGGGCCAAAAGAATCCTGACTGCAGTACCTTGGCAGCAGTTTTTACTCCAGCAAAGTGACCTCCATATGGTGCGGCATGGCATAAATACAATATGTTATGTTGTTCATCCTCAGGCACACACTGGCGAATCACTTGGTCAGCACACTACTTGAACAATATTGGCTCGTCCCAATAGTATTGCCTGACTTCCCGCAAGAACCTTTTCTTGGCATTGTATGCCAAATTTGGTGGCAGAATGTTACTCACCAAGTAGTTGACAATATCGGCATACCATGGCATTAAGTGCAAGCAAATACTCATCAGGAAATTCATCTCTTATCAAATTGGTCTTACCATCTTCAAGATGATGCTCTAATCGTGAGAGATGGTCAGCTACTAGGTTTTCACTTCCTTTTTGTCTCAGATTTCAAGGTCAAATTCTTGGAGTAAGAGCGTCCATCGTATTATCCTAGGCTTGGCATCCTTCTTTGCCAAGAGATACTTCAATGTCGAATGATCTGTAAAAACCAAAACTTTGTTACCAATTAAATAACATCTAAATTTGTCAAAAGAAAATACAACCGTAAGAAATTATTTCTCGGTCGTAGAGTAATTCAGTTGTGCTTCGTTTAAGGTTCGGCTGGCATAGTAGATGGCATGGAAAACCTTGCCATGCGTTTGTTCCAAAACTGCTCCGACGGCATAGTCACTGCATCACACATGAGCTCGAAAGGCTCATTCCAGTCCGGTGCCACAACTATAGGGGCATTGATCAACTTTTCTTTAAGCTCCTGAAATGCTCTCAAACAAGAATCATTAAATGCAAAAGTGGCATTATGTTCTAAGAACAAGCATAAAGGTTTAGCAATTTTTCAAAAGTATTTAATGAAACGCCGATAAAAAATGGCATGTCCTAAGAAACTTCTTATACCTTTGACACTTGTTAGGGGCGGTAATTGCTTGATTACCTCAACTTTTGCTTGATCCACTTCTAACCCTCTCTTAGTTACCTTGTGCCCGAGAACGATGCCCTCCTTCACCATGAAGTGGCATTTTTCCCAGTTCAACACTAGGTTTGTCTCTATGCATCTCTTCAAGACTTGCTCCAAACTCTGAAGACATTCCTCAAATGTTTTGCCAAACACTGAGAAATCATCCATGAACACTTCTATTTTGTGCTCGATCATATTGGAAAAAATGGACATCATACAACGTTGAAACGTTGCCGGTGCATTACATAGGCCGAATGGCATTCTTCTAAAAACAAACGCCCCATATTGGCACGTAAACGTAGTCTTCTCTTGATCATCAGGGGCGATGGCAATCTGATTGTAACCTGAATAACCATCCAAAAAATAATAGAAAGCTTTACCTGCTAACCTGTCTAGCATCTGGTCAATGAATGGTAGTGGGAAGTGGTGTTTCCTTGTGGCATTGTTTAGCCTCCTATAGTCCATGCACACTCTCCATCCAGTGATAGTTCTGGAGGGGATTAACTTAGCTTCACTATTTTGTACCACGGTCATGCCACCCTTCTTTGGCACGCATTGCATCGAGCTAACCCAAGAGCTATCGAAAATGGGATATATAATCCCAACATCAAGCCATTTTATGATCTCTTTTTTCACTACCTCTTTCATGCTTGGGTTTAACCTTCTTTGGCCTTCAATGTTTTTTCCATGGTACTCCTCCAAGATAATCTTATACATGCAAATGGTTGGGCTAATACCTCTGATGTCTGCCAAAGTCCACCCTAATGCTTGCTTATAGTCACATAATATTGCCAACAATCTTTTATCCTAGTCATTAGTGAGACCAGTGGAAACGATCACTGGCAGAGTTGAGCGTTCACCTAAATAAACATACTTTAAGTGATCTGGTAGTGGTTTCAGTTCCAATGCTGGTGGCTCCTCAATTGATGGTTTAGGTGCCTTGATTTCTCTACCGGCCAATTGTAGGGGCTCACAATAAATTGCCTCTGCAGCCTCCAAGACTGGTTCTTCTAGCTCCTCAAACAGATCAGCTCTGCCATTTAAATTGCTGGCATCAAATTCTGTATCCTGGCTAACTGTGTCGTGTCCAAAGTGTAAATGGACTCCATCATCTCCTCTGCTTGGCACTCACCAGGTTCATCTGCACATTTCAAAGCTTGAAACACATTAAATGTAACTTGCTGGTCATTCAAGCGCATTGTTAGTTCCCCTTTATGAACATCGATCAAAGCCCTACCCGTGGCAAGAAAAGGTTTCCCCAAAATAATCGGGACATTAATATCAGCCTCATAATCCAAAATAATAAAATCAGCTGAAAAAATAAATTTGTCTACCTTTACCAACACATCCTCAATCTTACCCTTGGGATGTGCATATGATCGATCTGCCAGCTGAAGTGTCACTGTGGTAGGTCTTGCTTCTACGCCAAGCTTTCGGAAAACTAACATTGGCATCAAGTTGATGTTGGCTCCTAGGTCACACAGTGCCTTGCCCATGAATTTGTTGCCAATGGTGCAGGGAATAGTGAAACTTCCCGGATCTTTCAGCTTTGGTGGAAAACGGTTTAGGATCATGGCACTGCATCCTTCGGTTAGAGCAACAGTTTCAAAGTCTCCCAACTTCCTCTTTTTGGACAGAATGTCCTTCATAAATTCGACATAGTTGGGCATTTGTTCAAGGGCTTCTACCAATGGAATGTTGATTTGCAATAGCTTAAGAACCTCCAAGAAACGCTTGAACTGCTGATCTTGCTTATGCTTTTGAAGTCTTGCTGGAAATGGTGGTGGCAGATAGATACGTTCCTGCTCTGCTGGCTTTGCCAATGCAGTGCTGGCATCAGTCTGTTTGGCATCGGTGCTGGCATCAATATGCTGTCTGGCATCGGTTCTAGCATTATCTGTTTTTGTTTCCTCTTTCTCTGCTTCCCTGGGATTATCTGCTGACACAGGCTTCTCATCTTGGCAATTAATTTGATGCTTAACAACATTCTCCATCTTGCACTGCTTACCACTCCGAAGAGTTATAGCTTTGCACTGCTCATTGTCTTTGTGCCAAGCATCTTCTGTGTCACTTGGCAATGCTCTCTGGGGTCGATTGCTGAGTGCACTAGCAATCTGCCCAAGCTGGACTTCTAAATTTCTCATTGACGCAACCAAACTCTAGACTGTGGCATCATTCCTCTCCATGTACTCTGTAAGAGTGCCTCCTCGGTTGAGTCTCTACCCTTGCTAAAAATTGTTTTAGGCTTTATGTGGTATGGCATTCTGATAGAATGCTGGCATGGATTGTTATTCTGCCTCTGAGCATTCTGGCGTTGGGCATTGTACTGGTTACCTCCTTGATGTCCCCAAGCTAGATTAGGGTGTTGTCTCCGATCTGCATTATAAGTATTGGAGTTAGGGTTATAGTAACGATTAACATTACCAAAAAAATTTACCGATTTAGGGTTGGTCGGGTATTCATCCACATAATGATTTTCTCCACAGATCGTACAGAATGGGTCTAATACTTTGACTTCTTAGGACTCATTGTTCTTTTGCAACGTTCTTACCATGCTAGTAAGGTTGGAAATCTCGGCATGAATGGATGTTAGTTCATCGACCTAAAACTTCCCATTAGTTTTAGTTCTGGTCTCAAGTCTTGCAACAGGATATTCAAAATCATTGATTGCAATCCTCTCTAAAATGTCAACAACCTCAGTATATGTCTTGTCAAGCAATAAGCCAGCTGCTAAAGCATCAATGACAGTCCTTGTTTGTGCATTCAATCCATTGTAAAAGGTTTGAATCTGAGTCTAATTCGGGAATCCATGCATACGATACCTCATCAACAAGTCTTTGAATCTTTCACATGCATCATATAAGGTCTCATCCTCAGCCTGCTTGAATGTAATGATCTCACCCCGCAGCTTGGCAGTGAGTGTTGGCGGCTGGAATCTTGTCAAGAACTTCTGGCATAAGCCTGCCCATGAAGTAACTGAGCCAGGTGGCAAGGAATTAAGCCAAGCCTTTACTCTGTCTCTCAAAGAAAAAGTAAATAACTTTAGCTTCACGGTATCTTCAGGTACTCAATTTTGTTGGAATAGCTGGCAAATCTCCATAAACTGTTTAAGATGTTACCTCGAATCTCCAGTGAGTACGCCATCAAACTGACCTACATTCAAAAGAGTTTGAATCATTACCGGCTTTAGTTCAAAATTGACAGCGTTTACCTCTGTGCCAACAAGTCCTGGCATCAAATTGTCAATGGTTGGTGCCGAATTTTCTCTAATAGGTCTCTCATTAACAACTAGGACAACAGGTGGTGGTGGTATCTCGTTGTAAGTGGATTTCCTCCATTTTTCACCACACCATTCCCTCCATTACCTTGGTTTATCTCTCTAAATCTTCTTTTTAACATCCGCAAGGTTTTCTCAATTTCCGGATTGTATGGCCACTTGTCCACCACATGATGGCTTTTGGTCATACACCAACAAAAACAAAACGTAAAAATAATAATAAAAAAGATAAGTAAAAATTTAAAAATAATCGATTCTGTTGCAATCCCCGGCAACAACGCAAAAAACTTGTAGACTTTCTAGGTGAATGCTGGCAAAAGTGGTAGAAAATATGTATTAGAAAATATAAGAATGTGCCAAAAGGAGTATTTTGCGTGCAAGTATACACAGTCTGCAAGTAATACAGCTGGTAAGCTGAGTATCGATCCCTCAAAGATTGTCTTGGAATTCAATTGCCTTGTTGGTTACTTGCCTTAAGAAAATGTTGATTTGATTTGAAATTGGGTTTGGAAAATAATTAAAAAGTAAAAAAAATGAAAGTAAAGTAAAGACGTTGGCAAGGAAGGTGTTTTAATGAATGATAAGTGTTGGCAGGGAATGCCTGGTTTTCACGTTATTCATGTCGTGCCAGCTTTTAACAAGAACATGTCTTGGCATTGTTTGCCGAGCAGATTCAAAAGTAGCAAAGTCTCTCTTGATGGTCATTGCCCTAAATTGATCATGTAAAAACCCCTATATCTCTATAGTGTTTATTTTTAAATAAACCAATTTGATTAAGATCCAATCTATACTTCTAGAGGGTAGATTTCACTCCTGAA
Source organism: Hibiscus mutabilis (assembly GCA_019671005.1). Classification (NCBI taxonomy): domain Eukaryota; kingdom Viridiplantae; phylum Streptophyta; class Magnoliopsida; order Malvales; family Malvaceae; genus Hibiscus; species Hibiscus mutabilis. The sequence goes on along the minus strand of CM033737.1, from coordinate 13,823,517 downwards.
GTAAGTTCATCTACTTGAACGACTTCTCTCGAAGCTTCTCTCCTCAGTATTCAGCAACTTATTCGTTGCCACCCCAAGTCTGTTAAGATATTAAGGAGCAATAGGCCAACAGTGCCAGCTCTCGCTTGGTAGAGTATTTAGAAAACATTAAAGTATGCCGAATAGATTAAACATTGCCAAGACAGATTTATTATTAAAAACTAAAGCATGAAAATAACATAAAACCCAAACATCCCCCACCAACTATTAAATTAGTTCATGGTGAGGGATTTAACCAACAATCCACAAACGTTTTCGCAATACATCATCATTAAAAACAAAATAAAATAACTTGAAAGAAAGAATGGGCTAGAAGGGGTCTCTCGATGCAACCCTTTAAGATCCAGGCTTCTCGGCCAAGTTGGTCGGACCACCCTTCCACGGTGCAGCCAGTCGTCAATTGTCACACACACCAACTCCTCACAATCCAATCTTCTCCGCGCTCCAAAGTCTAGCTTGGTTGGTGTTTAAATAGGCATGCAAGGAAGGGATATGACGAGCTCTTCAAATTTTGAATTTCAACTGCCCAAGGGATAAGTGATTATCTTCTTATCCAAATTTGAATGAGAGCTGATCAGGCTAAGGCTGACATCATCCTACCGACGCTACCCTAGCATCCAAGCTTGGCATGAATCTGCCAACAAGTCTTGGCACCATCTTATATGCTATTTTTGCAGATATTGTTCCAATTGCTATTTTTCAGAGCCTGATCATGTCCTGTTTTTTTAGAGTCCAACAGCCTCTTGGCGTGGCATCAAGTTCACTTCTCTGCCATCTAGTGCTTGGCATTGTCTAGTCCATCTACGCCAACAACACTCGGCATTCTCTCTGGCATTCCTTCCTAAGGTGCTTTCCTGGGCCAAATCCTATGTCAAACCTGCAAAATTGCCAACAAAGCAACCCTTCACACTGGCATAGACAAAACTCTAAACTCCTTATGCAAATGCATGATTCTAACATCCTAATGCAACTAAATATACCTAAAAACAAGCAAAAGCATTATAAAATTGGCATTAAAAACAGTACTTTTGGAGAGGTAACGGGTAGCCAGAGCATCTGCCATCTGATTCTCTTCTCGTGGGAGGTAGTAGAACGTAATCTCATCAAACTCCTTAATTAACTCTCGGATAATAGCTCGATAGTCTACCAACTTGGTATCTCTCGTCTCCCACTCTCCTCGGAGTTGATAAATCACAAGCATAGAATCCCATACACCTTTAATAGTTTAATTTTTTGCTCAATGGCTATACGGATGCCCATGATGCATGCTTCATACTCTGCCATATTATTCGTACAATCAAAACCAAGTTTACTGGCAAAAAGATAGTGATCGCCTTCAGGGGAGACTAGCAATACCCCAATTCCTTTGCCTGCAGCATTTAGAGCACCATCAAAGTTCATTTTCCAATATTTTTCTTTCAAAACATCCTCTTTAGTATTAGCAACACACATCAAATCTTCATTTGGAAAATCAAAGTCAAAGGTTCATAATCCTTTAAAGCCCAACTGGCCAAGAAATATGCTATTGCACTTCCCTTTATAGCTTTTTGGCTTACATAAATCAAATCAAATTCTGACAACAAAATCTACCATCTAGCCATTCTCTTTGTCAATGCAGTTGACTCTATCAGATATTTAAGAGGCTAGCTTTGAGATTAACCAAGTCGTGTGGTACAACATGTATTGCCTCAATCTCTGAGTAGCCCAAACCAAGGAGCAGCAAAGTTTCTCAATCAACGAATACCTGGTTTCACCTTCCATAAACTTCTTACTAAGATAGTAAATTGCCCTTTCTTTCCTCCCTGACTCATCATGTTGGCTGAGTACGCATACCATGGAGTTCTCAAAAACTGTCAAGTATAGAATTAACGACCTGTTTGGGATATGCGACATCAGAACTAGAGTGTTCGACAAGTAATGCTTGACTTTGTCAAAGGCTTCTTGATTTTCTTCATCCCATTCTCCAGGGTTGTGTTTTCTGAGGAGGAGAAAGATAAGATCACATTTTTCGGTTAGTTGTGAAATGAACCGAGCAATGTAATTCAATCTTCCTAGAAAACCCCTCACTTCTTTTTGAGCGTGTGGTGGTGGCAACTCTTGGATAGCCTTAACTTTATTTGGATCAACCTCAATCCCCTTTTCGCTAACAATGAAGCCCAACAACTTTCCTGAAGTAGCTCCAAAAGTGCATTTCGTAGGGTTTAGTTTCAACTGAAACTTTCGTAATCTCAAGAACAATTTTCTCAGGATCTTCACATGTTCTTCTCTTGTTTAGGACTTAGCAATCATATCATCGACATACACCTCGATTTCTTTATGGATCATATCGTGAAATAAAGTCACTATGGCCTTTTGATATGTTGCCCCGCATTCTTCAGTCCAAAAGGCATTACTTTGTAACAAAATGTTCCTCATAATATTATGAACGTAGTTTTTTCCATGTCCTCAGGGTGTATTTTTATCTGGTTGTACCCTGAGAAACCATCTATGAAGGAAAATAATAAATGCCTTACCGTATTATCCACCAAAGTATCAATGTGAGGCAGTGGGAAATTATCCTTCGGACTGGCCATGTTTAGATCTCGATAGTCTACGCACATATGTACTTTCCCATCTTTCTTTGGAATGAAAACTATATTAGCTACCCACTCCGGGTACTTGGCCACTTGAAGAAACCCAGCATCAAACTATTTTTTACTTCCTCTTTTATCTTTAGCAGCACACCAGGCCTCACCTTTCAAAGTTTCTATTGGACCGGTTTGCATTCTTTCTTTATGGGAAGTTTATTTACCACCACATTTGTGTTCAAACCAGGCATGTTTTGATAGGACCACGCAAAGGCCTTTTTGAATTCTTGGAGTAACTCAATCAGGTCATGTCTTGTCTTTGCATTGATGCAAGTCCCAATCTTTACCTCCTTCTTTTCATCGTCTTCCCCAACACTTATAATTTCTATTGGCTCTTTATGAGGAAGAATCTATTTCTCATCTTGCTCTACCATTCTTAGTAAATCTGGAGACAAGTCACAATCTTGATCTTCTTAAAAGTTTTGAGGTTCATCTAGACACACCTCTTGCTCAAAAATAAGTTATGGGTCGCTCACAGCGTCGCTCACGTCGTTGATATCAAGAGACCTAACACGAAATAATGACATGTATTGGGACAAATAAATTAAAGAATAATGGATAATTTGTATGGTATGTATGATGAAAGAAATAAAAGAACAGAAATATTTGCCAGGCGAAGCACAAAAAGCATCATTTCATTGGCATAATGACAGTAAACATGTGCCTTTTACAAAAGGATCCCTGTTGCTCTAAGGAAAGAGTAACAAGTATATTTTGAACATTACTCTAAAATATTCCTAAATACTACAGGGAGCTCCTCTGCAGTCCAATTGTCCAGAATAGTTCCAGGCACATATGGGCATATCCCAGCTAGATTTATTGCTTCATTTCCTCCTTCAGATACAACATTGATCTCCAAACCTTCCAACAACTTCCCCAGTTTACTTTCTTCATCTTCCTTATTCTGCTTGGGGTTGATGATTCCTCCTGACACAAATGTTTCGGATAAGCGAGGAATAACTATGGGTTCCCACCTAACCTCTTCTTCTGCTAGACGTGCATTCCTCCTCTTCTGCATCTTTAAGATCTCATTCTTTCTCTATTTAGCATCTAGTTTGTGTCCCAAGTCAAAACGATCTTGCTTGTTGATTGGTACCGGTGCACTAACTATTCCATGCCTATATTTTCCTAAACTCTTACCAGCTCGGGCTCATTTTCCTACCATCAACTTGATTCCCATCCTGGTAGCCTTGGACAATCTCGGCGTAGGGATCCGGCTTCCTTCAACTGTAAACATTTATAACACCCTTAACGTATACTCATAGGCCGAATATACATTAAAGATGTTACAAAATTGTTGGAAAAGATCTTGACTTGTAAATTTTTTTAACCAAAATCCAGCTTTTAGTTTAACCTTTCCTCGTTTTAAATTAAAAACTATGTCGTCTAGATGCAGCTAGTTTTAACCCTGAATTGGTTTACAAAACTTATAATTGAGTTATTGAAATAAAAATATAACTCAGGGTAAAAACTATGTGTGTTGCCTAGACCCTTTTTTGATTTTAAAACTTCTACACGATTTGGGTTAAACTATGTTTAATTGTACCAAAATTTATTGCTACTATTAACAAACTATATTTCTAAACTTATTCAGCACAAAAGCATATCTTTAACTAGTAAATGTATACTTTAAAACAGTTTAACTATAAAATATTTACATGCCCACTAGATATTTGTTGCGCGTAATAAGTGCTCCGCAATTGTGCAAGTGTACACGTCGCAAGTTATAGTATAAAAGATATCGTCTCCATAGGGATTGGTGCCACTTCAAGAATCTAATCTCTTGCACTGTAAAAAGTAAAAGAACACAAGTAGAAGATTGTAGGAGTTAACTGAATAACCTTTACTTTATTCTCCATGTCTTGTGTTAAATCAACTCTTCCAACGTTTGAGTTATTCTGCACATTTCGATCTTATAACTCAAACCAAATTAAGAGGAGTTCGGCACTTTCTTCCCTATGCCATCTTAATATTTGCTTGATAACTATTGTTATAAGCAAATTTGGTTAAGGGCAAGTACTTTTCTCATGATTTTGTAAACTCAATTATACAAGTTCTTAGCATGTCCTATAGAATCCGTATAATCCTTTCAAAATGCCCATCTGTTTGCGGATGAAAAGTTGTACTAAGATTTAGTTTAGTATCTAAAGCTTCAAATAACGTACCTCAATACCTTGAAGTAAACCTTGGGTCTCTGTCTGACATTATCGATGCTGAGACACCATGTAGTCTTACTGTTTTTCGAACATAGAGTTCTACATATTTATCTAACGAATAATCTATTCAAACTGGAATAAAGTGATCAAACTTGTCAAACAATCCATAATGACTCATATTGAATTCTTTTTACTTGATGTAGCTGACAATCACGTTATAAAATCCATAGTTACTCGTTCCCACTTCCATTGGGGAATAGAGATAGGCTGAAGTTATCCAGAAGGTATCGGGTGTTCAGCTTTTACTTGTTGACATATTAAACACTTTACCACAAATTTCGTGATTGTTCTTTTCATTCCTGATCACAATTTCAAGTTTTCAAATCCTGATACATCTTAATACTCCTTGGGTGCATAGTCAATGGACTATAATGGGTCTCTGATAATATCTCTTTCTTCAAGTTATCATTATCATGAATATATACTTTACCTCAGTAACATAAACAACCATTTGGTTTAATTTCATAGTCCTATACTTTCCTAGTTTCAGCTCGTCTCCTCTTTTCAAGACATTTTTCATCCATAGATTACAAATCTTTGAATTAATCCAATAAAGTTGGCTTTATCTGAAATTCTGCTGTCAAGGAACCATCTCGTTCCAATGACAACTGTGCATTCATCATACGCAAAGCAGAAAATGTCTCCTAACTAAGAGCATCTGCTATTACATTAGCCTTTCCAGGATAGTAATCAATAACCACATCATAATCCTTTAAAAATTCAATCCACCTTTGTTGTCGCAAATTTAGATCCTTTTGCGTCATCAGATACTTTAAATTCTTATGATCCGTGTAATGTGACACTTTTCACCACACAAATAATGTCGCCAGATTTTCAAAGCAAAAATCACAACTACCATTTCCAAATCATGCGTTGGATAGTTCTTTAATGAGTTTTTGAACTGCATTGATGCATAGGCTACTACTCGACCTTCTTGCATTAGCACACAACCCAAACCGCAATAAAATACATCATTGTTCAAAATATATTCTTTTCCTGGCAACTAGAACTTACATTTAGAAAACTTGGCATAAAGCTATTAATCTCTTAAAGTTTATAGTATCACACGAAGATGGTAATCTTGCTCAGCTTCGGTCTTCGAATAAACCAAAATATCATCTATAAAGACCTCAACAATCCAGATAGGGTTGAAACACCCTATTCATCAAATCCATGAATACAACAGAGGCGTTTGTAAGCCCAAACAGCATTACCAGAAACTCGTAATATCCATAACGAGTTCTGAATCCTGTCTCCGATACATTTTCTCCCTTAACCTTAAGTTGATAATAATCTTGACCTAAGATCTATCTTTAAAAATACTACTGCATCTTTAAACTGATCAAATAAATCCTCAATCCTTGGTAGGGGATACTTATTCTTAATGGTTACTTTATTCCATTATCAATAATCTATACATGCTCAACAAACTATATTTCTAAACTTATTCATCACAAAATCATATCTTTAACTAATAAATGTATACTTTAAAACAGTTTAACTATAAAATATTTACATGCCCACTAGATATCAATTTATGATAAGGATGTACTTACTGTAACTTACTGTAGTAACTTGATTTTTCCAAACGTTCAGCTCCTATTCGCTAGGCAATTCCGGGGAACCTACGTGTGACATAAGACACACGCTAAGTACTAACTTAGTGAGGCAGTTAAACTTATTTATTTCAGGAACATGAAATAATGTCATGCAGTATGGCATATATAAAAGTGCATTTCGTTTTCTCTGTAACATGGTAAGTATATTACAATGTACATATGTCAAGTATCATAACTATCATATAAATCATGTTATTATTGCATAATATATTCTCTATCATGGACATGCTTTCAACATGTAATTATTTACATATCGTGTACTTAATCATGGTCATACTTCATTATGCCATCGTTTGCATAACATGTATTCTATCATATAGCATATAATATTTCTATCATATATCATGTAACATTTCTATCATATATCAACAACATTTCTATCTTGTATGTCATGTACTTCTCAGTCATGTAACATATAACTTTTTTATCATGTATCATGAAATCATGTAACATCTTTTTCATGTATCATGTAATCATGTAACATCTCTGTATCATGTATCATTTCTGTCATATGAATCATGTATCGTCATGCAGTCATTTGCATGCTCATGATCTACCATGTAATCATCTTGTTATTATTATCATCGTGTTTGGCTCAAGGCCCATGGAAACCCCGTAGCCTATCTGCACCGTAGTTCCATGTAGAGTACGTACTCGGGATGACGCTCTTTGCTCCTCATATAAGGACGTTATTTGCTCCTTATATTAAAACACCTTGCTAGTGCCATTTGCACCCCAGGGTGTATCTTGTTTCATTTTAATCTTGTCATTATCCATATTTATGTACGCATAATACATCATCATTTATGCACACAATAATACGTACATGGTATTCCTTCAAGCTTGCCATGTCGAGCAATGTATCATATCATGTATTATGGAGAAATGCAATGCCATTTTCAATGAAATGCAAACATTTAGAAATGCACTCGCCTGGGCCATGTAATAGTATGCCTCACTAAGCTTACTCGAGGTTCTTATCTTTCTTTTTATCACTCGTTCTCATTCGATCTCTTTTAGAACTGTATAAGACCATTCGAACATTTTCATCATTTCTCTTGCGTTAAACTTAAATCTAACATTGCTAACTTGATTCTTAAACATAACTATTCGAATATAAAATTTTCTAAAATTTTCCCCAATATTCTTCAAAGTTGCCGAATTGGTCCCTAGGTCCTTAGTGACCATTTTGAACATTAAACAATTGTTCAAGCCTAATTTGAACAATTTCCATAATCATTTACTAATTTTGGACTATTACCTTTTTATCCTCAAACTTTATAAAAGTGACATTTTAGTCACTACTTCACTTTTGTACATAAATTCATGTGCAAATAAACCACTCATCTATTTTCTAACATTCTTGAAATTTTCCTTCGACTTTCAACTTTATTCAACTCGGTCCTTCACTAAATTCTTTATTTTTGAAAAGGTCCTTAAATTTTTACTTTTCTTGTCATTTCAATTCTTTAACTTTCATAACATGCTTGAATCTTCAATTCTAGCTCATTTTCATCTAAGCCACTATCAAAACAATAAATTTCCAAAATAATCATCTATTTTCCCCTTCATGCCAAAATGGTCCTTTTTCATCATTTCAAGCCAATTTGATCACGTTTTCAATAGTTACTCTTTAATCCCTCCTTAATCTAATATTTCAAAATCCCTTTTTAACTTTTGAAGTTGCTGAATAGGTCACCAAAATTTTCCAAATGTACAATTTTGGTCCTAAATTGTCAATTTAGGCTTAAAATATTGTTTTCTACCCATTTCCAACATCAAATAAATTTTTGACAATTTAGTCCCTAATTTCTTCAAAATGCCAAAATGGTCCTCTAACTTTTCAAAATTTTCATTTTGGTCCCTAATCACCAATTCAAGCTACTTTCACCATAATTCAATAATTCCAATGCTAAAATAAATTCTCTAATAATTTCCCCTAATTTTTCTCAATCTTTTCGGAATGGTCCCTATAATTTCAATTGGGGAAATTATTTAATCTAACATCAAATTCAAGCTCTCGACATCATAATCTATTCAATTTCATCCTCAATTTAACTCCCTAACCAAAATACCCAATTCTTAGGGTTAGGGTTTATAACCTTGGACATGGAATTAATCCAAATTCAAGCTTGATTCTATGTTTACAACATCAATTCTACTAAATACAACTCCATCATAGACTTCAAATTCCATAATCATCTTTATCAATAACATGAACTAAAATTAACTTTTATCATGCAATATTACCATCAAAATGAAGAGAATCAAGTGTAGAACAATTTACCTAAATTAATTTTGCTTGAAACTTGTCTTGGTTCTTCAATTTTGGACTTGAAAATTGAAAATTTTCCTTTCTCCCTCTTTCTTTCTTGTTTCGAACAGCCCCTTGGCTGATGAAGATTATTTTTTATTCATCTTTTATTCTATTTAATCCATGTGTAAAGTTTAAATGAATTTTAAATTCATTTAACTAGTGAATTTACTAATTTGCCCTTTTAATCCAATGGCCAAGATTCAATCTCATCAAAAATCAATGGCTATGATTAAATCCATGTGTATTTGACCTTTCAAAATTGCCCTCAAAGTTTCAAAATATTTCAAAAATGCCATCCATGGCAAATGACCAATTCGCCCTCCAACTAGACTTTATTTACTTACATGACTTAAAATTGCCATTCCATAAAAATTGAACCAAATTGGTTCCATTCTAACCAGCCTCCTTCCCAAAATATCATAAATTTTAATTTATGATATTTATTCGATCCAATTATTAGAATTTCATTCAATACAATTTCTAAATTTTCTTTCTTTGAGCTTTATAACCACTCCATCATATTCTAACTAAATCTAGTTAGAATCCCTCCAACATTAATAAAATATTCATAAAATAGTATTTTATGAATTTTCCATAATCTTTGGAACTGTCTTTAAAATTTCAATTTGATTCGATATACCGATATCCATAAAATACTTCTACTGCGATTTTACCTTCTCCGAGCTATTGGATTTATTCCAAAAATTCTATATTTCCATATTCGGGAAATAAACTCTATTATCCCATAAAAACTTCATTTTCCAAGGGCTTAGACTGAATTTTCCTAACTCAGTCTATTATTCCAATAATTATCAAAAATCTTCATAGAATAAAATTTCTCTTAGAATTCCTTTATCGATAATCCATACGAATTTTCTCTACTCTAACTGAGTCCAAAATATCGATCAGAAACACTTTTATGGGACCTTCCCGGAGGTCACTCATCCTAATATTTCCATGGCTTGAGAACGCTTAACAATTTTATTCGATCCAAATTCGAATAATATAAGCCATGTATGAAAAATCCGAGTAACACGAAAATACCACTCTTGGGGGTGAACTATTCATTTACGGGGTTAAATTACATAACTTTTTAAAATTGCACTTTGGTCCCTGAACTTTTCCAAAGTTTACATTTTAACCCTAAACTTTCAAAAATTACATTTTGTCACTAAGCAAAAATTGGGATACTACAATTCCTGCCCCTTAAGAAAAATCACGAATTTTCAACGTTTACCCGTTTCAAATAACTTCGTATATTGCTTATTCATTCTCTCTTTAGTTTCCCAAATAATTTTCTCTACTTTATGATTTCTCGAGAGGATCTTAACCATTGAAATTTTCTTGTTCTTTAATTCTTTGACTTCGTATGCTAAGATTTTCACTACTTCTTCTTCATACATCACATCTGGTCGCCATTCAATTTCTTCAAAAGTAAATACATGTGAAGGATCCGACTGATACCTCCGAAGCATGAATACGTGAAACATATCATGAATCTTACTCATATTACAACATTGCATTAACAAATTCAAGTGATCGAAATGAACATTCTACAGCATCTTCATCCACTCCAATATATGGGGCATCACTGGTAATTGAAGCTATGATATCCTCCTCGACATTTATGGTAACAAGTTGCCCATCCATTACAAGTTTCAATTTTTGGTGGAGCGATGATGGAACTGATCTAGCTGAGTGGATCCAGGGCCTTCCTAACAGACAGTTGTATGCCAACTTGATATCTTTTACTAGGAAGTCTACATCATACGTGTTCGGCCCCACAAGTAACGACACTTCAATTCTTCCCATTACCTTTCTCTCAGTGCCATCAAAAGCTCTGACAATGCTGTGACAAGTTTTCATGTGAGAGCTATCCACCTGAAGCCTATTCAAAGTAGTCAGCGGTAGAACATTCAATGCTGATCCATTATCAACCAGGACTCTTGGCAATGTATATCTCTTGCATCTAGTAGTAATGTGTAGGGATTTTACAGATCTCCTACCACCATGAGGTATCTCATCATCACTGAAAAAATGAAATTGTCTGCAATTAAGTTATTCACCAACTTATCTAACTTGCTCACAGTGATGTCATTGGGCACAAAAGTCTCATTCAATATTTTCAACAATGCATTCATGTGTGATTCTAAACTTAACAACAGGGCCAACATGGATATACGAGTAGATATCTTGTTAAGTTGTTCCACAATGTTGTATTCACTATGTTTCGGGAACTTTAAAAACTATCTTGCCTCCTCTTCTCTGACTGGCTCGTTGATGGATGGTTCAGGCTCAATGATCTTTTTCTTCTCTGGTTCATCTATTAATGATTTTTCCTTAGGTTTATCAGATTCAGCTTCCTTACGGACATAACATCTTCCGCTCCTTGTCAAGAAACCAACATCATTTACTTCGTCAGAGCTAGCCCTTGGATAAATGTCTCCCTAAATCGTCACCCCACAGTCGTACTTCTATGGGACACTCTTGTTATCCTTATAAGGGAACGCGACCGCTCTGTGTATTGTAACCCTTGGTCCTGAGCTCTCTGCTCCTCCAGGATCTTGGGGTTTTGAAATGATCACTACGGGAAAGTTGCTCTTATAGTTCTTCTTTGGAGTTTCTTCCTCAGAAGCGCAAACATCCACTTTTTCAATCTTTGTTTCATCAAAGAATTCCAACTCTTTGTTGTCCATCAGCCTTTGTACTAAGGCTTTAAATTTTACACAATTCTGGATCACATGACCTTCCTTATCGTGATACAAGCAATAGTTCCCGGATGTTTTCTTCTCTTTCTCCAGATTCTAACTAATTAGGCCCATCTCGACCATCTTCTACCAGACCCACTTTAATGGAGACTTGACCTCTTCAATACTAACTTTGAGTCTCGTGCTCTCATCACTAATAATAATATTTACTCTTGGCTCACCGTGATTAGGTAATGGATTCCCTGTTACACTCAGCCCCGCAAAATTCTTGAGCCTCACTACTCCTATTTGAATAAACTTTTCAACCAGTTTCTTAAAAGCAGTAAAATTTTCAATAGAATGCCCAGTTACCCCTGTATAATACTCGCATTGAACATTAGAGTCAAACCACTTCGGGTAAGGAGGTTGTATTTGCTTTGTATAAAAGGGAGAAACCACATGCGCATCAAACAAGTTCTTCTACAACTCTTTATAAGACATTGAGATATTTGTTTGCCCTTTGGTTCGATCCCTGCTTAAAGAAAGTTTGAGTATTTGAGGTTGCAGCCTTAGGTTGTTCCATTGTCACCTGTTTTGGATAGTTGACATTATAGACCTCTGTGTTGCTTGCTTCATTTTCCCTCATTTTATAGTTCGGCTTCTTATTACCTTCACCTATGACAATCTTTCCAGTTCTGACTGCATTTTCAATCATATCTCCAGACATCACTATGTCTGCAAAGTTTCTGGTAGCACCTACTAGCATAGGGCCAAGAAAAGGCTTTTCTAATGTACCAACAAAAATCATGGTCATTTCTTTTTCTAATAGCGGTGGTTGTACCTGAGTTGAAACGTCCCTCCATCTCTGGGCGTACTGCTTGAAGCTCTCAGTAGCTTTCAACTTCATATTCTGTAATGTAACCCGGTCAGGTGTTATGTCAGTAACATGGTTGTATTGCTTGACGAAAGCTTGTGCCAAATCCCTCCAAGAACCGACTTGGGCACGACTTAGTTGGTTGTACCATTTTGCGGCAGACCCTGTCAAACTTTCTTGAAAACAATAAATTAACAATTGATCATTGTTAACATATCTGGTCATCCTCCTACAGAACATCGTAATATGGGCCTCAGGGCAACTAGTTTCGTTGTATTTCTCAAATTCAGGCATCTTGAATTTTGGTGGCAACACCAAATCTGGGACCAAGCTTAAGTCTCTTGCATCTACATCGTAGATCATGCTGTAACTTCTACTACTTTAACCTTCTCTTCTAATCACTTGCACCAATCTTCAATCTTCTTGGGCATTTCATTTTCTGCTTTATCCATATCATTAAAATCAGGAACCACGTATTCATTAAGGCCATATTGAGCAATGGTACCTCCTTGAAGAGAGGAACCAGCCTGAAAACCTTACTGCTTTACCACTGAGGGCTCCACCTATGGATGCGTTGTTCCAAGAAGGGTACTCGACTCTTCCATCATGTCACTGGGATTTATAACTGCCCCATTTGCTTTTTTAGAACTCTTCCCTTCTAACATAGCAGCTATTTTTGCCAACAAGTTTTCTTGTGATTGTGAAATGTGCTCACATGTTTCTTGTTGTGCCCGCTCAATCTTATCCTCCATGACTTTCTTTAAATCTTCACACGTCTTTTCTATCTTTTCCAAACGACTCTCCATTTCCTTAGATTTGCTTCGTGTGTAAAAACGGTGCTGAATTGGTGGATCCGTTTGCCCCATTATTACTGCGACTAAAATTCTTTCTTTTAAAATCTTGGCCAAGAAATGACAATGCAATATGATGCAAAATGAAGGCAGGATGTTAATGCAAAAATACAAAGACTCATGCAAAAAGGTGTTGATTCTAGTTCAACTTTCATTAGAATAGTCTTTCATTATGAACAAAAGTTCTTTTACATAAGGCAGATTCACTTCACATATAATGCTTAGCCCTAAGGCTTAGATACTTAATCTTTTTAAAAAGCCAAGCTAACTTCTTGCCACGGTCAGATTCTGATTCAATCTGTAGATTGAGGATATCAGCTTGAACAGCTTGAACGGCTAAAGTTTGCAAAAAAAAATCATTTTTCTTACTTGAACAAGGGCTTCAATCATAAAACGGTCTCTATCTTGGATATGTTCCTGAGACTGTTGGAATCGAGTCTTCCATTGTAGATCATTCCATATTTGGGTTTCCTCCATACTTTTGATTTGCCCCTGACAAGTTTCTAGAGAAATTTCCAACTCTTCTATTTGTTTCTTCAACATTTCATTCTCTTCTTTACTAGTCTTCAGTTCGAGCACAAAATTTCAATTACGATGCCTCTGTAGATAACCTTCCAATTCAACTATGCGGTTTTTCAGATTCACATTCTCCACTCTACTTCCAGATAGTTCTTCTTCAATAGTGACTTGCTGCTCTAGAGCATCTTTGAACTTCTTTTCCCATTGGTCTGCTTTGTTCCTTTCTTCACGGATTTCAAGCTTCCACTTGTGCGAGGTCTTCCCTAGATTAGCATACCTTGCTACCGCACGAAGTTTCTTGTAATCATTCTGTAAATCATTCAAGTCTCCTTCAACTTTATTCTTTCCTTTCCTTAGCCTTTCAGCTTCTCTCATCTGTGTGTCAATGTCGAGACCCAAATAAAACCTTTCTTTTTCCATCATTGTTATCACCCTTGTTAACTCAGCAGTCTTTCTCTCAAAGTTGCGCTTCAAGGTCTCCACTTTTGTAAGAACCCCTCTCAGATTTTCTTCAATGGACATGCCACTTTCTTGACTGAGCAAAGGGATATTGTCATTTATCCTTCTATTCCTCCAGATCTCATATTCAGGTGTGACCCCGGGGTTTCCTGCGAACGAATTTAATCGACAATTTTTACTCCAAGCAACTGAAACATGATGGATCTTCTCCTTATAGTTGCCACCCTTGTACTCTGAATCCACTAGGCGTAAACCTTGAGTTGCAGGTACAAACTCTCTTGATTGGTACTGTCGAGCCACTAGCAACGGAGCGTAACCAGTCCCTCCCCATAGTCCTGGCAGAGGGACCCAGTCATAAGTGCCACATTTAAACAGAATATTAGTGGAAGGTAACCAAGGTGCCCGCCATATAACATCACTATCCTGAAGATTCTGGAAAATAGCCAACCATTGTTCTTCTGAAACATCCTCTTGACAATTTTGCTTTAAGAAATCTTTCAAAGGTGAGTAATCATCGAAAAATGTTCGATAAGGATTCCCTTTCATTTTCTGAAAGTGACCAAGAAACCAAACCGTCAAAAGTTGAGCGCAACCGATAAATCTTGCTTCACCTTCTGTTCGGCAAACAGTCAGGGATCAAAAAGTCCGGCAAGCACAACTGGAATAGGAGTGACCCCTTTATCTAATCGTTCAACAATATCCAGAACAGCGGCTTTTATATAACCCAGTACCTTAGGAAAAATTACTAACCCATAGATGGTCATGGCGAACATTTCTCTTTTTTTCTTCGCATTGGAATTTGTTTGTTTCAGTTTTCGAAGGGTATTCCAAGAAATGCATAAGCTTTCTCCTTTTATCTTGATTTGTCCATCGACCCATTGTCCGGTCTCTCCAGTAAGCAATATCAACTTCTTCTTGAATGTTTTATCACTGGGGGCTTTAGTGTAGACCTTATTTTCCTGAAGATTTAGACAATGAAACAGAGCAGTATTGTAACACCCATAACATATACTCATAATTAAATATACATTATAGATGTTACT
Source organism: Hibiscus mutabilis (assembly GCA_019671005.1). Classification (NCBI taxonomy): domain Eukaryota; kingdom Viridiplantae; phylum Streptophyta; class Magnoliopsida; order Malvales; family Malvaceae; genus Hibiscus; species Hibiscus mutabilis. Next base: position 13,808,266 of record CM033737.1, on the reverse strand, counting down.
TAAACATGCTACTGGAAGTTAAGCTTATTTTTTATATTTTTTGTCTATATACGATTCATCGTCTAGCTGGTTATTTAAACTATCATTATAATTCAATTTAACCCATCATATACTATCAGTAAGTAAATAGTTTACATGCCCACTAGAGATTGTCATAATTTAGAATGTCTTACTGGTGTTCTGCAAATTGTATCTTGAATAGCATGCTTGACTCCTCTTCAAGTGCTCCAACTTGACCTACGTGTGAAACAATCACACGCTAAGTATGAACTTAGTGAGGCATATAAAACAGTTTATTAAAAACATAAAGTAATACAAATTGATATGTCATGTAATTAATGTATTACCCATTCTCTATAATTGACAATATGTCATATATATTAGTATATCGTGTATTCTTACTAACATGTAAATCATGAATTATCTCTATCAAGTAATACATGAAACATTTCTATCATATATCATGTAACCTTTCTATCATGTATGTCATGTGCTTCTCAGTTATGTGACATGTAACTTCTTATTCATGTATCATGTAACATTTGTAGCAAGTAACAAGTAACATCTGAATCATGTATCATCTTGTTATTATTATCATCATGTCTGGCTAGAGGCCCATGGAAACCCCGTAGCCTATCTGCATCGTAATGCAATGTAGAGTACGTACTCGAGAGGACGCTCTTTGCTCCTCATATAAGGACGTTCTTTGCTCCTTATATAAACACCTTGTTAGTGCATTTGCACTATGGGAGTGGATCCCCAGGTGTATCTTGATTCATTTTAGTCTTGTCATTATCCATATTTCATGTATGCATAATGCATCATCATTTATGCAAACAATAATTCGTACATGGTATTCCATCAAGCTTGCCATGTCGAGCAATGTATCATATCATGTATTATAGAGAAATGCAATGCCATTTTCAATGTAATACAAACACTTAGAAATGCACTCACCTGGGCCATTTATTAGTTTGCCTCACTAAGCTCTATTCGATCTTTCTTTCATAGTGCCTCAAACCTTTTTTTGATTCGGATCCAAACTTCATTAATCACATGAATATAAATAAACATTTGTTAAATTCACTTCTAACAATATTTCAATTAAGCTATTTAATCATTTAACATAAAAAATTTCCATAAATTTCTTTCCTTCCTTATACTATTCACAAACTCATTTTTGGTCCATGATGATCATTTTGATCTTCAAATAATTCCTCCAAGATTGCTAACCAACATTAGACACAAATTGTCTCAATTTCCATTTTCTGTCAACTTGCACTACCATCAAAGATTTACTTCTACAGGGCAGAATACATACTGAATCTTAATCTCCTTTACACCGTAGAAACTAGATTTGATAACGGTTATAATGGTATAAGCCAAATAATTTAATAAAATCTACAAAAATTATGAAAATTCATGAAACTCCCATTTACAGGGTTGTCCTGACAGAAACTATTCTGTAATTTTGCTGACTTTCATTCGATTAAAAATTAATATCTTTTAACTCGAAACTCGAAATCAATTTTTGTTTGTTGGAAACGAAACTAGATTCGATAAGCTTTTCAACCATATAAACTAATAACTCAGAGTCAATTTGTACGATTTATGTCAAATTTTCAAAGTCGAATTACAGTATTGAATTTCGGAACAGACTGCTATCTTGTTTTCTGACCTTTCATCACTTAAAAATTCATATCTTTTGATATATGAATCAAAATCAATCACCGTTTGTTTTAAACGAAAATAGAAGAATAAATATTTACATCGATATAAAATTCATCATCTAACCATTTTTGTAGAATTTATGGTGAATTTTCAAACTTACTGCCAAATCCAGTTTTCCTACACAACTTCCATAAATAACTTCAAACTTTATATTAATTTCTCCTTACTTTTCTATTTGTCAATTTGGTCCCCTTACTTGATTCAAACCACTAATGTATCACTTTTTTCATCAAATAATTATTCAAAAATTATTCCCTCTAATTTTTCGTTCTTTCCGAAATAGTCACTAAAAATGCAAAGATAAGGATCCAAGCTTCTTAACTTTGCAAATTAGTCCTCAAATCAACATTACTACTTGAATTCTATTATTTCAACTAAAATCAGATTTAGTCCTTCTCTAAAACCTCATTTTCGAATTGGTCATTTAACTTTGACAATTTGTCAAAATGGTCACTAATTCGATTCAACATCGGTTTAACATTCTAACTTCAATTTCACATCTCCAACATCAATAATAACATAAATACACTTGAAAAACATAAAAATTCAGATTGGTCCTTTAACTTTCAGAATTGTCGAAATGGTTTCTATACCTTTAACTAAGGGTTTTACTTTCAAATAACAATTCAAGCTTACTAGATCATTAATCCAACATCACAAACCCTAAATCAAACTTGAATCCATAAACCCTAAGCATCTTCATAATAATCAAAACATGTAGAGTTTAAATCCCAACTCAATAACATGATTTTAACATCACAAAAGCTTGATTTAAACATGGAATCATAAAATCTCAAAACCCCAATTGAGTCCATAAAACCTAATTTCTTTCTCATCAATCAAGCATTTATTCCATGAATTATTGACATCAAAAGATAGAGCTTGAAGAGTAGAACAACATTGCAGTTGAAAATATTACCTAAAAATCGAGTTTCGGGGCTTGAATCGAGCTGGAAAAATTTTCTCCCTTTTTTCTCCCCTTAGTTCGAAATATTTCAAGAAAGATGAACAATTTGGTTCATCTTTTACTTATTTAAATCCACATGTTAAAATTAAATGAATTTAAAATTCATTTAATTAGGGAAATTACTAATTTACCCTTTTTAATCCAATGGACAAGACTTAATCTTATCAAAAATCAATGGCCATGATTTGATCCAAGTGTAATTCACCTTCCAAAATTGCCCTTAATATTTCAACATTGCCAACCGTGTCAAATGATCAATTTGCCCTCCAACTAGTCTTTATTTACTAGTTTGCCATTCTTGTAAACATTCAACTAAGTCTAGTTGAAATCCAACCAACTATAATAAAATATTCATAAAATAGTATTTTATGACTTTTCCATGGCTTTTGGATCAGCCTCTGAAATTTAAGTTCGATCTGATTTCCCGATATTCATAAAATACTTTTACTGCGATTTCACCTTTATCGAGCTATCAGATTTATTCCAAAAATTCCATATTTCCTTATTCGGAAAATGAACACTATCATCTTATAAAAAATTTCCTTCCCTAAAGTCTTAGACTGAATTTTCTTAACTCAGTCTATTATCCTAATAATTATCGAAAATATTCAAAGAGTAGAATTTCTCTTAGAAATCCTTTATCGTAAATCCATATGAATATTCTTTACTCTTACTGGGTCCAAATTATCGATCAAGAACACTTTTTGGGACCTTCCCGAAGGTCACCCATCCATGTATTTCTCTAGCCTGAGCACGCTTAACAATTTCATTCGATCCAAATTCGGTACCTTTTTTCTGCATCTTAATTCTTAAAACCGATATCAAGGTACCTATTTCGATCTGATTCACTCTTATACTGAATAAAATTACTTGTTGGGGAAATTTACAATTTAGTCCCCAAACTTTTCCAAAGTTTATACTTTAACCCCTAAACTTTCAAAATTTACAATTTAGTCACTAGCCAAAATTTGGGAAATTACAAGTATACTCTTCTATGGTTGGTGTTAAATCAACTTTCCCGAGAGTAAAACAGTTGTAGGCGGCATTCTAGTGCTGAGTAAGGGCTCGGATTAACTGCTTCTCAACCTTAATATCCAACATATATGTAATGTCTCCATAAGTCTGGTAGAATGACTGTTGCATCTCACTATCCCATTGGTTCCATATTTCTTTCAATTCGCATAAAGCATTATGTTTGGTACGGACATGAGTATAATCAGACATCTTTGATATATGTCCTACTGATAGGCTGCCTCCTCTTTCGAATTGTGTCCTCTCAGACTAACTTTGTACTCGAGCATAGTCTTCTACTCTACCAAGAAAATTGCTTTCTATACTGAAGACCTTCTTTTTTTTCACAATTGGACGCAAATCAACACCTTTTATGAAGATGCAGTGCAAAAACTAAAAAAACAAAAAAAAAGTCAGTACGGATATATAATGAAAGACATAATCTTAAAGCATTATTTTGGAAAGCATAAAGTCTCAGATAAAATCCTACCCGACATGGTATCTACCCGCATACTTTATTCATGAAATAAATCTATAGAGTAGACAAAAGGTTAGAAGCGTTTCTCCTTTGGACATTTAACGGGTTCCATTTCTAAAGCAAGGCTGTTATGGTCCATTACATGTGGTTCGGTTCTAGGGAAGGGTACTCGAATTGTCCTCGTTGTCCCTTACTAAAAGTAGCAAGGCCCCTAATCCTCATCCATTATAGGTTTCAAACGGACCAAGTTCAATTAAGGGGGACACGTCCCTTATGCCTATACGGAGGTACCCACACGAAAGCATAAGAAATATATCCCAAAAGCGATTCACCAAACTATACGGTGGTAACCCACACGAAGGCGGTATCACACTTCCACTTAAAATAGGACGGAGCTTGGGTAGAAAGCTCATGAAATGCAATGCAAGTGCACGGTGTGTGAGGAGAAACTCTCAAACCTTTTGACACCCTATGTCTATATTCACTTATACTAAACAACAAAAGTAAAGCAGATATATTTACAGAAAGTAAGGTGAATGCCTTATTAATAAAAGACAGAATCATATTTTAAATTAAAATTGAATTCGTCAATTTCCAACGACCAAGACTAAAAGATAATTGACTCGTGGCTTGACTCTCTTTTTATTTTAAAAGTTGTCCCCAGCGGAGTCGCCTTCTGTAATCACCCAAATATGTCTGGCGCTTTTTTTCGTTCTAAAATTTTTCGTTCTTATTTAATTTTATTTGGAAAACGCCCGCTCGATTTTGGAATTAAAAATAAGGAGTCGCCACCGATTATTTTAAAAAAGGGTAGACTGGACACCAAAATAAAATCAGAGATAAAAAATTTGGGTTCGGGAGTCGGTTATGGATGGGGAAGGATTAGCACCCTCACACCGCCCAAAATTGGTACCTAGCCGATTATTTAATGTCTTGGTATTGGAAATTTCAAATTCGATTAAAATTTAAAATACGATTCTTAAATGCATGAGAATGTTCTAAATATTTAAAGAAACGTTCTGTTATTTAAAATAACCGAGAAGTTCACATCCCTTTATGCCCGGAAAATAGTTTCTCGATTTTCTAAATAAAAGAAAATCTCCTTAAATATTGTTTCCTAAAATGGAAAGGATATTCTTTTATTTAGGGATATCGAAAAGGTCGCATCCCTTTACGCCCGGAACACGAGTTCTTGAACTCCCTAAATAAAAGAATATTACATTTATTCATTTATTCATTTAATTATTATGATGCAATTTATAATGTATCATATAAGTATACATATATACTTAAAAATATCATACTTTCGATAAAATATATTTAATATTTATATTTATTAAAAAACTATATCTAAAGTTAATAGTTCATATACATATATATTTTTATTACAAAAATAAGTATTTATTATTTATATATATACTTAAAATATAATATTTAAGGTAAATATATTTATATTTATATTTATTTTAAAAATATGCCTATACATATATTAAGTTAGTAGTTTTTATATATTATCATTTTCAAAAATAAGAATTTATTACTATTTTATATACATAGTAATTAAATAAAAATACTATACAATATTTTATAAATATATCTAAAGTATTATATATAATATACAAAAATATAAAAAATACAAAAACTATTATACATAAAAAATATGAGCCATAGGTAAAAACTTTTATACATATATATACATATATTTTAGATATTATATTAATATATAATATATACAAAAATAAAGTACTTTATATTGTAATAATAATAATAATAATAATAATAATTAAAACTAACATGAAACTAAAAATTAAGGACTAAAATGCATTAATATTTAATTACATGGTATGGATGACACATATTACAGGACTAAAATGAAACAAATGCGAAATATGAGGAAATAAACGTAAATCAACAGAAGAAGCATGCTGGAAATTAAATATTAAAATACAATGACTAAATTACAACTAAACAGAAATTAAAAGCTGTGAAAATTAAATAAACCGCAACAAATAAGGATGAAATTAAAAGTAATGTAAAAGCGGAGGGACTACAACGGATAAAAATGTAAAAGCATGCATGCCTGTTACGTATCTGTTTTGATGATGCGTTCAAGATAAGTCCTTACCTGGATACCATATATTTGATTTGGTCATCCTAATAAGCTGATAATTGTATCCAACACTGTGTCCCCTCTCTCATGCCAAATTGGATGGCCTATGTTATGATTGACCAACGGGATACTCTCCCCAAATTTTCAAATTTTATATTGATGATCTAATTTTACATCCTTAAAATTTTTAAATTTTTATATAATTTTACTAAATATAAAAATTCACACCCTTAATATAAAATGTTGCGTTCATCCATGTTATCGTCCACCCTTAATATAATTTTACTCTCCTTTCGTTTCAGTTAGGTTTTATTGAGTATTCCTTTAAGAAAAATTAAGAGAAAAGAAAAGAAAAGCAAAGAAAAATTATGATTTACTTTTCAACTTTAAATGGATTGTTTCATTCAGCATTATTGTTGGACGTCAACCTCCAGCTTAGAATACGAATTGGTACATTGGAGCTTGACCCAACCATCTTATCCATCCCCATAAACTTATGAAAATCAACAAACATTACAATCATAAGGTCAGATGTAGGCCAAAAGAGTCGTTATCCACTATGAAGGCTTGAAAATCTCCACACATTCTTTATCTTATCTCTACTTAATTATAAAATCCAGTATATGTTTATCTACCATAATAATATCTCCTTTTCAAATGCAATTCTTTCTAGATAGCTATGGTCTAATATTACATGCATCACAGATGAGATCTTTTGTGTTATTTGAGTTTATACTAAAATAAACTGACAAAACAATTCAATTCATGCATCTTTTGATTTTGTGTTTCTATCATGAAATGTGAACAATTGATTGTGTAAAACAACAATTTTTTTTTTTGTTTAGTTGTTTTGTTAGGACACTTCAGGGTTTTGTAAGCTTTTTTGGTGTTTCGAATCGAGGAGTTATTTGTGATAGTTGTGTTCTTAAGGTAAGTTCAATGACGCTTAGATTGACGAAGAAGATGATGATAGGAAGACAAAGTGAAGAAAATAGGAAATTAGAGATTTGGTTAATAGAATACCGAAATGTCGAGGGTTAATTTTTTTAGAGATAGGACCAAAATTAAATAATGTAAAATTGAGGACTAAATTTATTATCATGTCAATTTTATTAAGGGTAAACTACACTGGTATTCACCGAACTTTTAGGGCGCTTTTATTATGGTCACCGAACTTTTAAAACTTTCATTACGGTCACTCAACTTTTTTATCGCTTTCATTAGCGTCATTGCCATTAAAAAATGCTGTCGTGGCAGGTTATATCTTTATTTTCTGACTTTTACTTCATCTTCTCTCTCTTTTCTCCATGGATATAACTTTTTCTTTGAGATGAAAAGAAGATAACCACTGTTGCTGCACAGTGTTGGTTCCCCTGAATAGAAATATAGAACACATTTGGGAGGTTTTCTATGGCACTCAGTTATTGTGGCCATCCACAAGTGCCTTGCAACCGGGTTATAGCAAGGAACAAGCACAACAAATCTACCATCATCTTGAAATCCAGGATTGTGGGGTTCTTCCCACAACAAATGCAGATCGTCTAATGATGGAACCACCACAACATCACATTCTTTATCAATTCCTCACCTCTCTTCGTTACCTTGCCACTTTCCCTTTCTGGGTTCTTTTTTTTTTTTTTTTGAATTTAAACCCAACAAATTCAACCGATCAAATGAGTATTTTTCTAACAACACAGCTTCTTAAGTATTTTTCGAATCCAATAATTTTTTTAAAATTATACTTAAAGACAAAAAGCTTGTAATTTGAGCTCAAGCAAATTGTCTTCTCTTTAATTTTTTTTTTCTTAAAAAACAATATAAACCCAACCAAATTCAACGGATCAAATGAGTATTTCTAACACAGCTTCTTAAGTATGTTGAGATCTCTTGTAGGTGAAGCTGGTGACTTTAGTATTATCGGCGGTTAGATTTTAATACTTCAAGCAAAAACAAAAGAAATGTCCTGAGATGAAATGCCCTGTTTTTACCTTTTTATATCCATGGAGGAAAGAGAAGATTGAGAAAAAGAGAAAAAAAATGAGGAAATAACGTGCCACGTCAGCCTTTTTTAGTGGCATGACGGTAGTGAAAGCAATATAAAAGTCAGGTTGCCGTAATAAAAGTTTTAAAAGTTTAGTGACCATAATAAAAGCACTCTAAAAGTTTGGTGACTATCAGTGCAATTTACCCTTTTATTAATTGTCATGACCCTTTTGTAATTTTTTATGTCGAGGGAGTTAACAAAAAAACCTTGTAGTTGGAGGACTATTTAAGTATTTTACCCAAAAAAAAATTTACGATGGTTTTAAACAATGTTAAAAGAAAATAGTTAAATATCATATAACAAGGCCCGCATTCCCTGCCTAATTCAGCTGCACCTAGAAAACCGTAGCAATGACAGCTTACACAAACACAACATTTTTATAGTAAGATGCATCACAAACGTAAGTTGGTGTGTTACAGAAATTAAATACTTCTACCACCTAAAACATGAACGATTAAACCAGGGAAACCTTATTTGATCCAAGCAAAGACTGTAAAACCACACCCATCGTCTTTGTTTATCTATATAGACTATATAACAGTAAGCTCACTATAAGCGACTTCAGTGATGGTGTGGCTTCTCCAAGTCCTCGATACCTGTGGGGCGGAACCAGGCCTTTTCCTCCAGGACCGAGTTTTCGCCACCGGAACCGATGCCCTGCTCCCCACCCGAGGATGCGTTGAGCTGCTCTGCGGCAGGGCCAAACACCCCAGTCTCGGGGTTGGGAGCCCAGTATTTGTCTGATTGAGGCTGAATCACATCATCAGGAACCACAGTCGCATGGACGTGATCATCCGGGTTCTTGTCATATGCCGATGCGTGAGCACTCCTGCATATGTAACAAATTAATAGTGAACGAGCAGTCCCATGACAAAGATTCCTTGTAATCTTTCGAACAAAATTCGATTGGATTTTCGGAGACAATTATTCAATGTTTTGGTAACATCTAAATCGATTAATATTAAAAGTAAAAACAGATATAAATCTCTCTTTACAATTTTCTTGGACATCTTAAGGATAATTAATAACAAGTTGAGTAAATTAGAGTAGAAAAGACAGCAAGGGTAGGTGTCCAAATCTTTAGTTAGTGACTGTTAAAACACGTGATGATCGACATAAAAATCAATTCAATTGAGTTTATGAGGTCTGCTTTGTAATAAGATATGAAGTTTAGTGAATTGACCCATTTTTTTAAATTTTACACTACTAAATCATTCTTTATTTCTATTAATTTTGTTATAATCAATATTTATAGCGAAAGTTAAAACTATAAATTGGAAATAAATAAAAATCCATGTCTACTTACTGTCAGACCAACCGAGTTTTGAAAAAAAAATAATTGGTCTCCGAACGAAGGATGAAGGTATCTATTAGAGGAGTCCGATGACTCATCCATGCCAAAACTATCATGTTCATATCTCAGGGACAAATTTGTCAAATTAAAGCCAAGCAAGCTTATAAGGGTATAAATCTTCAATTTCTGTGTACAAATTAATCCCAAAACCAAGCATGCAAAATCACATCAAGTAAAAAGCCAAAGAAACTATGGAAAAATAAAGGGAACCTGACAGCGGCAGGTGGAGGAGTGGGAGCGGAGGCGCGGTTAAGAAGGCGCTTACCCAAGCTGGCGATCCCTGCACCCCTCTTAAAATTGGCTGCCATACAAATGAGGAAATAAAGGGAATCTGGAAGACGAAGAAACAAAAGGATATGGTTGATGGGGAAAGCTCATGTATTTTACAAAGGGGAGGGGTGAGGGTACATATAGAGAGAGTAAAGAGAGTTGACGGTAACTTAAGTAGAAGGATGATGGTTATGCCCACCCAGTCAGACTTACTTACATTCTATTTCTACCATTACCGGCCTAACACCGCACCTAACCGCTCACCCCACCTACACCAACATCTACATGCCGTTTTCTTTCGCTCAACCTTTATGACGGAACTTTTTAGTTTTACTTTACCAGTTTTTGTTAATACCATTTGGGTTAAATAATTTTGTCTTAAAAGGATTCAAAACTTTCTTTAAAAAAAAGTTAATTTAGTGCATGATTTTTTTTATAAAAATAGGGATGCTACTATAGGACTCGTTAAAAATCTCCCTAAACCTAGTCGAAAAAAAAGAGTACTCATAACAGCATGATACAAAATTATAGATTAATTAAGTGACATTACCCTACAGCAAAAGTAGGCTAATTACATTTGGCGGAACCATAAAACACTGAACTTCCAAAAAATTCGAATCAGCAGACTTAGCCAAACCATTCGCTACTTTGTTACCGTTACGCATCACATGATGGATACGAACAACCCATGGACGTCGTTGAAGCTCAGCCAAATGGAACATGAGAGAAGATGCACCTTGATGCCTCGAGTCATCCTGCAAGACACGTAACACGTCCATACTATCAAGTTCCAAAGTAATCTGGCGATAACCCGCATCCCGGGCCATCGAGAGGCCAATAAAAGCACCCCAAAACTCTGCCTCCAAAACCGAACAAATGCTTAAGAACTTCTAGAAACCAAACACCCAATTGTCAGTATGATCTCGCATAACACCCCCACATGCGACATGACCATTAATCCCTCGACGAGTACCATTCGTATTCAGTTTAAACCAAGCTAACGGTAGAGGCTGCCATGAGTTCGAACCGCAGCACATACTGGCCGGACAAACAGGTGACGCACCCAAATCCAAGGCCCTGCATGTCAATTCCACGAGGGTTTGACTACGCACAAGAATAGGTCCCTCTTCAGGCAATTGAGTGTCGAAAGTAACAGCATTCCGCTGCAACCAAATGTTCCACAAAATAGCTGCAAACAATAGCTCCCAATTTGATTTATTGCCCGCAAATTCGCTAGACCCCAAAAGATTCGCGCCAAGCCAATCTTTGATGCCAAATGAAAGAAAGAGCTGCAATTTACATGGTTGGATAATAGATTGCCATGTAGACAAAGCTCGAGGATAGAAGCGAAGAACATGGTCCACATCTTCAACATTTGAGTTGCAAACTGAACATCTACTATTCGTCGCAAAGTGACGGCACACCCGTTCTGCATTAGTCATGATCTTGCCATGATATACTAGCCACATGAAAATCTTGATGCGTTGGAGGCCACGAAACTTATGGATGATTTTCCACGTTTTATGAACAGCACCATCCGGGACACCACAACGAACTTCATAAGCCGATTCAACCGAGAAGCGTTGATCCAAGTTACCTCTCCACCAAATAGAATCAGCCGGCAAGCTTGGGGAAGGACACTTAATAGCCGCAATATATAAAGTAATGTGCGAAGGGATTAAGTGACGGAAAGAGTTTCAGTGCCAATTACCATTCAAATCAGTCATATCTGCTACCACGATCTGAGGCAAGGAAGAGACGATCAATCTAACAATCTCTCCAAAAATCAATGTCACGGCCATGACCAATATTCCAGTTAATGATATCACCCTAAACAATAGAAAGAGTTCTCCAAAGCCAAGAATAATTCGACCGATGAAGATCCTCCGGGACACCCATAAGGCACTTGTATTTCGCACGAAGGAACCTCACCCATAGCGCATCAGTTTTAATCAATAACTGAAACGCAAGCTTCATTAAAAAAGCCTCGTTCTATTTTTTAATCTACCGAAATCCAAGACCACCTTGTGCAATGGGGCTTGTAATCACTAATTTTTATTCAGGTTGTACATTAGTATTATTACTATTTTTTAATTGTATTTTGATATTTTTATTGTTTATTATTATTGTCTGTTGTTATTATTATTGTTAATAATATAAAAGGAATTAAATAAAACAGATATAATTAACAAAAGCACAATTAAATTATAATGTCTTGAGTCCATTTACAATTTAATTTATAAAGCCCAAATACATATATATGTTACATGGCCCGCTTGGCCCAATCCCTAAATTTGATAACCAGAAACCCTAACACCCTATTATCCTTTGCTCAGCCGGTTTTAGACCGTTGGATTCAGTAAGGATCTGACGGTCCAGATTAAGCCAGGAATGGCTTCCCCGCTCCTTACACGGGCGCGTGAAACGCACGCCCGAGACGCTTCATCTCCCACGCGTGCCACACACTAAGATTTTTTGCCTCCCTTCATCGATGGTAGCCATGTGGCACAATCAACGGCCACTATCTTTCCTCCGTTCATGTGGCCTCGTCGCCAAAAATTATGCTGTCACCGTCTTTTCACCGGCTCTTTCCACCCACCACCACCACATGCAAACAGGGAAAGTATTCAAGATTGTCAGATTCCGTTTTCAACAATTAATGTTTGCCCAACTACTGTAAAAGGAAATCAGAGATATAAACGATGTAAACAATCTATTTGTAATCAATTATCAACAATCAATACAAAAAAAAGATTTCAGAGGTATTTTACAAGATCTTCCCTTTTTATTTAAAAAAAAAAAGGATTAGGGTTTTTACTTCATTTTGGTCTCGGGCCACTGAATGACATCATGGCTTTTCAATCCCTTCGGTGGTCGTTCTTACACCGATTGGGTTTTAAAAGATATTTTTTTGGGGGTTTAAAATCTGGTTTTAGAAGAGGGAATTTGGTTTCAATTTCTCTTAAATTCAGGCAAAACAGGATCTTATTTTAAAAACTCAAGGTCGGATTTGAGTAAAAGGGGATAGGACGAGTGATTTAGGTCTAGATTTTGAGTCTGACAACGAACGACGGCCGACAGTGGCCGAAGCGACTGAACGTCGCCAATTTTTGGAAACCGCGACAACATTCTAGAGTTCTTCATCAACGTTTCAAAGAATTTTGGGATATGATTTTGATCGGTTTTTTAGAAAAAGAGAAATAGGAGCTTTGTTTGTGGCTTTGTATTTATAATACGCTTTTAAAAATAGCCAAATTCTCTCATTAAATCCCTCAGTCCCATGAGAATCACTTATGGCATTCCTGGATTTATCAAAAGCTTTACAATTTCATCATTTTTTTTTCTTTGATTTGGTTTGAGACTGGTGGTAAAACTACTCCTTTAGTCCCTTTTTCTTTGGGTTATTTATTTTTAAGCCCTTATTTTCTGTGTTTTTATTATTTATGTTTTATGTTACATATATGCTTCATTATATGTTAGTATATATTATGTGTATTTAATGTGTTAATTCTATATGTTATATATGCATAATACATATATTATATATTAGTACATATTTTTTTACCAAATATTAGTACATATTATACATATATTTTATATGTTAATACATATATCATATATTATAGTATATATTTTATTTATGTATATATGTATTATATACGTATATATTATAACATATAGTATTATACATTATAGTATTCCTTTAATATATATGTATATATTATGCTTTTTACATGTTAATGTATATTATATGTTATAATGTTTTTTATGTATGTATGTATTTCATACTATATTATGACATATTATATACTATATAGTTTTCTTTTAACATATATGTATGTATGAACCGTATGTCTTTATATACATTATATGTTTTTTTATGCCGATAAGTATTTATGCTTTTGTTTCAAATTTATTTATTTATTTGTGTTTCATATTTTGTTTATGTATTTAAAATACATTTAATATACCCATGTTTTTTTATTTGTTGCATTAGTTAATAACCCTCAAGATCTCGGTATCTAGTTTAAAAGTACCGTCCCGAGTCTCAAAGCGTCATCTTCTTTTGATACTATAAATTGCCAGATTTTTAAATAAATTCAAATCGTATAACCATGCATTCATGAATTTTAAGGATTAGATTTTAAATTAAGTTAAATTTAAATTATTCATAATAAATACGATGCAAACCCTTATGTACCAATTTTAAACGTGATGGGGATACTAACCTTTTTTCACTCATAACTAAATCCTGAACCCGCTTTTCTCTGATTTTTTTTGTGTCAAGTCTACCTCTTTCAAAGTGACGAATGGCGATTCAAGTCTTTTTTCAAATTTCCCCTAAAATAATTTTTTCAAAAGCAACGGAAACGATAAAGATTTTTTAATCGCTACAGGGCTACACAACATCCCATTTGACAAGATTCAAACCTCCACGCTCCGAATGAATACCCCAAATGAACCTGCAAATGAGTCTCTCAAGATTATGACAAATTCGTTTAGAGAGATCGTCTGTATAGTGTACATAGGTAATGCCGCAAAAAACCAACTTAGCCAAAGTAATGCAGTCAGCAAGCTATAAGGACTTGGCTTGCTAACCATCAAGTTTATCTGCACCATCTGAACAAGATAATCATTGGTTGCCGACGTAACTCTATTATAAATAAGAGGAACACCCAAGTACTTACCAAGGTCAGAGACCTCAATAAAATCGAAGCCATAACATATATACGTAATCACAAATTTTGTCCAAATTTTAGTATTATTACTATATTTTAATAATAATATTATTATTGTTGTTTAATATTATTTTTATTTAATTATTATTATTATTACAAATAAAAAAGGAAGATCCAATGCATTACGGCACAACCACTTCCCCTACCAACAACTCCATGCCCCTCCCTATGCCTGCTCAACCTATGCCCTGCAGCCATGCCCCTATCAACAAACCCTTGTACCATCCTCCACAGTCAACATTTCCCCTTTATCATCTTTAATAACCATCTCTATTTTCACCCAAAAAAGCTTCATCTTTAACCATCTATATTACCGAAACCAACAAAAGAAAGGAGATTGAACCAAGCTTAACAATCCTAAAAAACCCACAGCCTTCCTTCACCACTTTTAATCATCGAGCACCTTCCAGCATCATAATTGAGCTTTATTTTCTGTCATTCACATAGCAACCCAAGAGCTCTCATCAGCAACATCTCCTTTCATCTCCAAAATCCATACACAAACCAATTAAAAAGCCCTTAACCGAGATCATCACTCAACCATACCCAAGCAACCAACATCTCAAATCAGTAACAAAGCACAAATAAAAGAAGACTGGGAAATAAGAAATTCAAAAAAAGGGAAAATAAAGTAAGAGCCCCCACCTTCGGCCGTGGCATTTCCGGATGGTCGGAGCAACAATCCGATGATCCCAACAGTGGGGATGTTTCAGACGATGAGGAGAGCAACATATCCCGAAACCAAAGCCATCCAACAGTGGACGGTGTAGATCTGGCGTCGAAAAAATTTGAACGTTGGGGTTTGTTTTTGTGGAATTTAAGAGAGTTTTGGGAAAATCTAAACCGAGAAAAAGGAAGAGGACAACGAGAGCTTTCGGGCGGTGGCTTCGTTTTTCCAGAAAGACTACCGGAGTATCCCGAGCGGTGGCTTAAGTTTCGGTGGCTAGGGTTTTGTGTTTGAAAAGAAGGGCTATTTTTCTTTCTTTAAAGAACAAAAAGAAGAAGATGGAGAGAATCTCGTTAGTGGTGTTGGTTCACTGGAGACGCCACCAGAGCCACGACGACGTTTGTGTGGTGCCGGTGGCGCTAGGGTTTTGTCTAGGAGATGGTTATTCTCATCTTTGAGAATGAAAAGGGTTGAAAATAAAAACCCTCCCCTGTTTTATAGCTCGACCCGCGTGCAGCCTAGATCCGAATTTGACCCGTTTAATGACCTAGTCCAGCAGATAGGGAGGACCCACAAATCCAGCTGTTAAAGCCCAAACTAGTGGGCCTTGGGTACCCTCTTTATTTTTCTTTGTACAAGCTTTAACCTTAATGGAATTATATTGCTTTGGGCCATTTTTTTAAAAATTCTTATCTTATATTGTATTATCATCCCTGCATATTTTATTATTATTTATTTTATATATTATTACGTATATGATGATGTGGTATGATTATGTGTAGTTTTGAATATATAAATTACTATATTATATATATGTAATTTTATATATATATATATATATGTGCAAGTATATATTATACATATTGTTTGTAATATATTACTATACCTTATATATGTAGTATTATGTTATATATTTATTTATTATTATATCCTTATATATATGTATATATATATATGTGTGGTTGCTTTATCTTGTTTATGTCTCCCTTTATTTATGATAGCATTTGACTTGTTCATGCATTATTATTTGCTATGTTTATTTATAGCAATAGTTTAGTTTAGTGTTCGAGGCCTCGATATCCTAGTGGGAGTGTTGTCTCGAGTCTTTGGGTGTCATCTCCTTTGGTTATCGTGAGTTGCGAGTTGGGTTGCTCGATTTACATGTTCATGTATTCATGCATTTTTGGGGATTAGAAATTAAATTAAATTGAATTTTTAATTTTTCTTAGTAAATACGATACAAACCCAAAGGTACTAATTTTGAACGTGGTGGGGGTGCGAACCCTTACCACTCGTAACCGACTCCCGAACCTAATTAATCTCTAGTTTTATTTTTGGTGTCTAGTCTACCTTATCCAAGTGACCGGTGGTAACTCCTCAAATTTTATTTTAAAATACGAGCTTTTTCCAAATTCCCCCTAAATCAATTTTTTTAAAGCGAGGGAAGCATTCTAGATTTAAAACGTCATTACAGCATATCGACTCCACTGGAGACAAATTTTGTTTTCAAAAACAAAAAAAATAGAGAGTCAAGCCTTAGTCAGGTTCGTATTATATTTACTAAGAAAAAATTAAAATCGGTTTAATTTAATTTTTAAATCTCTAACCTTGTTTGTTTTACCGTTTTATATATATGGTGTTTGATATATTTTGTCATTCATGCATGAGCTTTCTTCTCAGGCCCCGTCCTTTTTTAAATGGGAGTGATTACTTTGCCTCGTGAGGTATTCACCTCCGTATGGTGTTGTAATTCACTTCCGAGATTCGTTCCTTATATTTCGTGGGGTTCACGCCCTGTAATCACTCATTTTTGTCCGGCTATGTATAATATTATTAAATATTATTAATATTAATATAAGTCGTATTATTTACTAGATATATGTATGTATGCGTATTATATGTAGGTGTGTTGTGTGTACATACACATATGTATATAGACGTATGTGCTATTATTACGTGTTTAATATTTGTGTGTATATTTATTATTTATTTAAGCATAAATGTGTATGTATATATATGTGTGTACCGTATGTTTGCATGAATATGTTAATTTGTATGTATTCGTATGTATGCTTGTATGAGTTAGAATGTGTATATATATTTACTATTATTGCATGTATGTATATATGTGTGCAGATTTATTTATTTATTTATTGTGTATGTATGGTATTTGTATGTATTTTTTACGTATGTTGCTTGTATATAAATATTATGTGTATTAATTAATATTATTATTATTATTATCATTAATGTTATTTGTATTATATTGCTAGCATATATATTATATATTAAAATAGATCAGATATAAGTGAAGCCCAATTAATTATTAAATGTCCCCATGTCCAAATTACAAAACAAACTCAGACCCAATTTAAATAATTACAATGACCAATCGGCCAAACCCAATACTAAAAAAACTATAGAACCTAATTAACCTAAATCTGATAACCCCTTTTTATTTTTACAGCCGCTACCATTACAGCCATTTGATTTAGTCAGATCCAACGGTCCAGATACCCCAAGAGCTTATCTAGTTGACGCAAGTGGAGAACACGCATGGGTCGTTCGACTTCCACGGGCGCGTGTAATACGCGCGCTGACTCTTCAACTCCCGCGTGCCCTCATCGATAGCCGCCACGTGTCCAGATCAACGGCAAACGTCCTCCGCTCTGCTATCGTACAACCACCATCGTGGTTGCCTGCATAAAAGACAGAAAAGCATGGGGAAAAACTTGCAGCAAGCAATCAGAGAGTAGTTTTATTTATTTATTACATATAAATGGATATATATATATATATATCCAAACAAAAAATATTGTATCCAGTTATCAATCAATCAATAAAAAACAAGAGAGAGATTTCTATATTCAGATAAAAAACTCTTAGAGGTATTCGGTTCTCTATTTTCGAACAAAAAAACAAAAGAGGTCTAGGGTTCTTTACCTTCTGGTTTTTCCAGTGGTCGTTCCCCGATTGAGGCTTCGTCTCCGATGATAGACGAGATGCTCCGTTAAGGGGCTTTTTATTTGTATTTTTTTTGTTTTGTAAAATGCTTTTTAGTGGCGGATTTTCAGATCTGGGTAAAAAGAAAGAATTTCTTGAAAGATCGGGGATCGAGTCTAGGTTTAGTTTGAAAAGAGAGCGTTTTAAGTCAGGATTTGAGGATTGCTGGCACCGGTGAGTGACGGACGGTAGTGATTTGAGGTGGCCGGTATGGCAGAGCCACCGCCAGATTCTGAGTATGGCGGTGGCATCTGGGAAAAGGTATGGTGTTCATATCTTCTTCAGAGGATTTGAAGGGGTTAAAAAATAGGTTTGAGTTTAAAATGGCTAAAGGGTTCGAAATTTGGCTAAAGGGTGTCTTTTATACCCTTTATTTTTTAAAATGGGTAAATACCCTCTTAAGTTCCTCCGTCCTTTTCAATTTTACCCCCTCGACCCTTCTGTGTTTCAATTTTTCTCCCCGGGTCCCTAAAGCTTTCCAATTCTTTTTAATTTCATCCGTAAATTAAACTTAATCAGATTTTAAGAGGGCAAATTACTCCATAAGTCCCTCCGCCCTATTTTGCTTTGCAAATCTACTCTGTCGCATGGTTTAATTACCCAATCAGTCCGCTAAGTTCAAACCAGTTTTTAATTTCATCCTTAATGTCTGTTTTCATTATTTTAAAAGGGAAATTTGCAATTTTAGTCCCATTTTTACAGTTTTTAGTTAGGCCTCTTTCTTTTAATTTTAACTATTTTATGGAAAAATTGCATTTTTGATCCCTGGCCTTTTATTTCATTTAGTTTCAGTCACTTATTTTGTGTTTTTTTTATATATTCGATTCATTATTATGTTTTTGTGTTTAATATTTATTTTTTCATATGTTTATTACTTGTTCAATACATGTTATTTGTGATTTTTTATGTTTTTTATTTATATATGAATATTTATTTTAATCCCTTTTACTATATAGTATTATATTCGATATATGTTGCTCTAATTGTTTTTTTATCAGTTTAATCCCTTGTATACGTATGCGTATGATTAGGAAAATATGTCAATACATATATATTTTAATATATTAGCATATGTATATGTATTATGTTATGTATATACTAAATAATATTATATATTATGTATTATATTATTTATGTAATTTATATTATATGTACACGTTATAATTTATATTATACATATGTTATTTTGTATATTAATGAATAGTAAATGTTATTTGTTATATGTATCATACTTATACATGTATGGATGTGTTTTTTTAATCATGTATATTTACTTGTCCATATATGCACATGGGTTTGTTATTTAATATTTCTTTACCCTTTATTAATTCATTTATTTCATTTATCATGTTTATATTTGTTGCATACAGTATTAGGCCTTTATTTCAGTATTCTAGTGGGAGTGTCGTCTCGGTCTCCGAGTGTCATCTCCATTGATACCGTGGATATCGAGGCAAATTTAATATTGTTACATGAACATACATCTTAGGAATCAATTATTAAACTAAATCAAAATTTTTATTTTTTCTTAATAAATACGATCCGAACCTGTTAGGTACCAATTTTGGGCGGTGTGAGGGTGTTAACCTTTCCCCATTCGTAACTAACTTCCGAACCCAAGTTTTTAAAATATCTAGTTTTGTTTTTACGGTGTTCGGCCTAACAAAGTGGCCAGTGGCGACTCCATGTTTTCAAAATATGAGTTTTCCTAAAATTCACCCTTTTTAAACAATTTTTCAATGAAAGCGGGAACACCCCAAATATGATTTTTTTTTATTTTTTAGTAACGGACTGGAAAAATTAGTCGCTACACGCCCCCGTATGGTATATGGGTCATATCCCCCTAATCGTTGTCCTAGCAACAATTTGGGTACCCTTTACTTTAGAACCTAACCGCACATAGTGAACCGTAGAGCTCACTTTTTAGAGTCATACAGGTACTCTGTCCGTTTATCGATAACCCTTTTAGGCATTGTTTGATATATTTATGCCTTTGTTTGCTTTATATGTTATATATGTGCTTTTAATTACCTTAATTCATTGCTTTGTTTATCATTCAACGTTTAATTTATTTATTCGATTATTTCACCTATACTAGCTTAATTTTTTGTGTTCTTTTCCTTTCTTTTTGCATTTATTATTTGTGCATACCATGTCATAACATATATGTTAATTCTAGAACAGTCCAATTTAGAAGGCATTCGAGATGGGATAGAAGTTTGTGATGCCAAGAGCGATAATGGTATAGTATTGGGTTGGGTAGAATGAAGACAAACAGAGAAAGAAGATAGTTCGACAGTGAGATATATGTCGAAAATAGAGATGGCATTGCTTGGATGCATCTTTCGAAGTTCGAATCATTTGCTCCCGAATCTACCAAAGAAGAGACCCTTATCTATATTTTGCCTGCACAGGCTAGCGATCTCCCCAAAAACTCCAGGGTACATAGATTACACTGTTGTAGATCTTTTGAGCAGCATAAGAGGAGAATGATGAGGTCGCCCATCAGATCGAAGACGGTGTTGAGACATAGAGTGTGAACCGAGCCTTACTTCACAATGTCAAGACGAGAAGTTAATCGTTATCTGTAATTCTTTATTCCAGCTTCTTGTAATCAAAAATGTTCTCCGTTAAACGAAAGTCTAAGGACTGTTTGAGAATCAGCGCCTTTACATTCATTCTCGTATTTATTCTATCATTTATTCCATACATTTTATAGCATTTCATGAATTAATTAATTAAATAATAAGATTTTTGGGGTTCGATAGAGTAATTAAGGAATCAGTTAAAGTTTTGGATGAAAGAATTGAACAAGCTCAGAGATCAAGACTCGTGCAGTTAGAAGATAGACTCGAGAAAGAGGTCAGGAAAAGAGGAGGAGCTGATGCTTTCAATGCAATGGATTTTTGCCTAGTCCCTGATCTAGTTATCCCGCCAAATTTCAAGGTCTCCAACTTTGAGAAGTATGTCGACACTAGCTGTCCTAAGACTTATCTACCCACACTTTTGACCCGGGTAGTATTTGCGATTTTCATGACACCGGGGCATTCCACCAAGAAGTGTAGGTCATTATTGGAAGAAATTAAGAAGCTGGTTAGTAAGGGAATCTCGACACAAGATTTAATCCAGCGGTGGAAAATATGGGAGATGGGGCAAGTTTACACCGCGCTGAAAAGGCCAGAATGACTTGTCACTCCAAGAATGATTTGAAAGTCCCTATGCTTGGGTTTCTCATCTCTTCATAAAGATGTTAGTTTGATTCCCCCACATTTTGGTTTCTCTTTTTGAGAATAATACACATAACAAATTCTATGGCTTAAGCCCTAAAGTAGTAGAAATATTTTGTAAAGACACATGTCTATTTATTTTTGTCAGAATGAAAAACCGTATTTTTTTGTTCTTATTTAAAAACATTTTTGCATTCGCTGATTCTTTAAGCATTTCATTCATTATTATGGGATAGTTTTTGTTCTCCCATAAACATATACACATATTTTTGAAAGGACGTGCATATGTATATATCATTTTTATCACGTCCTTGAATTTCAATTGCAATAGTACCTTTGATTCAAATCCAGAGATCAATTACAGGCTAATTATGTTTAGAAGAAATTGAATGTTGTGAGGATATTGCAGATGCGAGCATCTGATGATCTATTTAGGCCAATGGGGGAACAAAACGAGTGTTCAGGTAATGGGCAGATCCCATCTCAGGCATTTGGCATTTAAGATCCTTGAGTTGAGTGTTGACCCTAAACTTCTACCCCCTAAAGACTTTTTATGGATGTCTATGAATGGAACGACGAATGGCATTCTTTCACTTTTGAAGGAGGAAGAAATGAGATCAAATACATTGGATAAAAAGGCCAGGGAATCATCAGAAAGAAACGGTTGAAGGAAATTTTTTGCTCGAAGAGCCAACCAAGCAAAATTGAAAAATGCCAACTAGAAGGTCAAAGCAATCAAGAGTGAGAGCATTAAGTTGAACTTGCATTAAAGATAAAGCAAGAGATACATGAGGAATCCACCATTCAATATGCATCAATTTAGAAGAGACTGGAGAATTGATCAATTTCGAGTGGAAACATGCATCAATACTAGTCAGGATGCAGTATAGTCCAAAGATACATATTCCTAAATTAAAAAAAGGAAATAAACTCTAGGCTTAAAACCCAAAAAAGGGCAATATAAAAAAATTAAAAAAGAAAATAAAAGAATAAAATAGAAAAGAATACTTCATATGAGCACACCCAGATCAAGCAATACAAGAATGAGGCTTTAACTAGAAGAAATGAGTAAAAGACTTCTACGTAATCCTCCATTCAAGTAAATATCAATTTTGAAGACATGAAGGTTAATCACTTTTGAATAGAAGTGTCTATCATTGTTGAGTCAAGAAGAAAATTGTTCCAAAGATACATATTCCCAAATTCAAAGAAAAGAAATGAACTCTAGGGTGAAAACCCAAAAAAGGTCAGTATAGAGCGATCCAAAGAATAAAGAGAAAATAATATTGTCTGAGCATGTCAAGCACAGGAATAAAGTTTTGATTGGAAGAAATGATCCCATAAATTTATACATAATCCTCCATTCAAGTAAATCTTAATTTTAAAGAGCCTTGGAGGATCGGTCACCTTTGAATAAAAAGCAAGCATCAATATCCTGCCAGGATGCAAGCCGGTCTGAAGTTACAGAAAAATAAAATAAACTCTAGGGTGAAAACCCAAAAATGGGCAGTCTAGAGCGATCCAAAGAATTAAAGAGAGGAGAATATTTCATATGAGCATATCTAGGTCAAACAAGTACAAAAATGCAGTTCCGCTTAACCGTGACCCATGGCCTACATTACAAGCCTACAAAGATCATTCTGATCATACATGGATATCTAAGTTGGATGAGTTTGTCTTCAGATTACATACCGCCTATAAGGATTAATCATTCTTCAAGGAACGTAAAACTTTAAGTGCCTGATCGACACCAAATGAGGGAAGGATGAGGCATGGTGAGTTAGTATGATTAAGAGAGCCACCTTAAATTGGTTAGAAATTAGGTGTGAGAATCAGTCCTCTCAGAAGCCTAGTAGACTGGAAGAGACTACACGTGTGCATATATCGTCTTAATAGTCAAGAACTTCTAAGCATACGCATTATTTGAGTTGATCTTTGATAATTTAAAGCAAATACGCTATTACATTTGATATTTTGGAGGCAAACATTGGTTTTAAAAATGTTTGTCAATTTTGATTTTAAAAATATTTGTCATTCTTTTCAAAATTCAATTATTTTCTTATTTTGAAATGTACACAAGCAAATTGCCTTTTTGCATTACTTTATAATGAGAATTAAAGTATAAGGACCTGAGTTGGTTTTCGCCGAGATGTTTTGATGAGTTCGATAAAGAAGATTAACTTAAAGATGAGTTTAGGGAGTGGATGCATTTTTCTCACCCTAATATTAGAATATATGAAGACTCTGAATGTTGGGTCAAAGCGAGAAAGTAGTTGAACTCAAGATTGATTAGGGCAATGCTAAACATAAGAAATGATGAGAGTTCTTATATAAAAATAGTATAGGGACCAAAGCCAAAGGCAGATTGTTTACAAAGATGGGTCGTAACCCTGAAGACAAGAAATTTGTTCACGCAAAAAGATTAAAAGCGTATTGCTATTTCATATTTGAGATGAATATCTAGCCGACAAGATGGAGATTTAAGAGCATACAACAAAGAAGCGAAACAAAGAAAGCTAAAAATGACCTTTCAAGAGACAGAAAATTGTTTCAACAATTCTGAAAATTTCATGCATCCTATGTAGTTAGGCATCCCTATGTTAGGAGCATGCTAACTTAAAAGCATTTTGCTTATTCTAATAGGTATTCAAAGACTAGCAAAGATCTTAATCTGCAACTTCTTGTTGAAGAGGTAGATCACATTAAAGATTTCTATCTGGTAGTCTCTAAACGAGATACTGCTTGTTAAGCCTTCTCTTGATGCCGAGACGAGTAGAAAATGGGTAATCATCTCAAGCTTTTTCGATTTTCATTTTTCTCAAAAGCAATGAAAATCTTCTGGCAGTCTCAAAGTAAGATACCACTTTATGACAAGATGATCAGAAATTAGAGCATTATCTCAAGGTCTTTCGGTCTTCAACTTCCTAGGAAGCAGTAAAAATCTTATGGTAGTCTCAAAGCGAGATATCATTTTATGCCAAGATGATAAAAAATTGGGGCATTATCTCAAGGTTTTTTGGTCTTCAGCTTTCTGGAAAGCAATGAAAATCTTCTGGTAGTCTCAAAACGATATACCATTTTATTCTGAGACGAGCAAAAATTGGGACATCATCTTAAGCACGACAAAAATTGGGGCATAAAAGAATTCACCAAGAAAAAGCAAAAAGTTCCAGAAGAACTCATGATTTCAATGCGTCAGACAAAGAAATAATGGAAATCTTATGGTACTCGCGCCATAAGAAAACGGGGTGTCATTTTCAAAAACAAAGGTTCTATATAAAAAGAACACATATTTTTAAGACTTTAGAGTGAAAAGTTCTATATAGGAAGAACTTGTAACTCCAAGATTTTAGAGTAAGGAGTTCTATATAGAAAGAACACATAGCTCTAACACTTTAAAGCGAAAGGTTCTATATAGGAAGAACATGTGGCTCAAAGACTTCAAAGAAAGAGTTTTATATAGGAAGAACTCGTAGCTTAAGGATTTCAAGGTAAAAAATTCTATATAGGAAGAATTTGTAGATCGAAGAATCTACCTAGAGAAAGCGAAAGGTTATATATAGGAAAAACATGTATATTCAAAACTTGAATGTGAAAAGTTCTATATAGGAAGAACTTGCAGCCTAAAGATATCGTCAAGGACAAAGATAAAAGTTCTATATAGGAAGAACTTGGAAGAGTAAACCAATTCCATATATGAGGGACTTGTGGCTCCACACCTCTGAACAAGAAAGTAGGATAAAAATAAGTGCTTATGATCTTTGCTCTATTCTTGTTTCACAAGAATGAGCAAAGAGGGGCAGTTGTAATCACTAATTTTTGTTCAAATTTTAGTATTATTACTATATTTTAATATTATTATTTAATTATTATTATTATTATTATTATTATTATTATTATTACAAATAAAAAATAAAAAGGAATATCCATGCATTGAATGCATTGGATCTTTACGGCATAGCCACCTCCCCTACCAACAACTCCGTGCCCCTCCCTATGCCTGCTCACCCTATGCCCTACACCTATGCCCCTATCAACCAATCCTCTACAGCCAGCATTTCCCCTTTTATCATCTTTAATAACCATCTCTATTTTCACCAAAAAAAGCTTTATCTTTCACCATCTATATTACAGAAACCAACAAAAAAAAGGAGATTGAACCAAGCTTAACCATCCTAAAAAACCCACAGTCTTCCTTCACCATTTTCAACCATTGAGCGCCTTCCAGCATCATAATCAAGCTTGATTTTCTATCATTCCCACAGAAATTCGAGAGCTCTTATCACCAACATCTCCTTTCATCTCCATAATCGAAATCCATTCACAAACCAATCACACACAAAAAACCTCAACCGAGATCATCACTCAACCATACCCAAGCAACCAACATCTCAAATCAGTAACAAAGCACAAGTAAAATAAAAATGGGAAATAAGAAATTCAAAAAGAAGGGAAAATAAAAGAAGAGTCCCCACCTTCGGTCGTGGCGTTTCTCGATGGTCGGAGCAATAATCTTATGATCTCAATGGTAGGGATGTTCCAGGCGTTGAGGAGAGCAACATATCCTGAAACCAAAGCCAAACAATGGTGGACGGTGTAGATTTGATGCTGACAAAGGTCGAAAATTGGGGTTTGTTTTTGTGGAATTTAAGAGAGTTTTGGGAAAATCTAAACCAAGGGAAAGGTTTTGGGCGGTGGCTTTATTTCGCCGGAGAGACTACCTAAGCAGCAGCGAGCGACGACTTAAATTTTTGTGGCTAGGGTCTTTGTGTTTGAGAAGAAGGGCTATTTTTCTTTCTTTGAAGAACAAAAAGGAGAAGATGAAGAGAATCTCATTGGTGGTGTTGGTTCACCGGAGCGGCGACGACGTTGGTGTGGTGCCGGCGATGCTAGGGTTTTGTTTAGGAGATGGTTATTCTCATCTTTGAGAATGAAGGGTTGAAAATAAAAACCCTCCCCTATTTTTTAGCTCGACCCGCGTGAAGCCTAGACCCGGGTTTGACCCGTTCAACGACCCCGTCCAGCTGATAGGAATTATATTGCTTTGGGCCTTGGGTACCCTCTTTATTTTTCTTTGCACAAATGGAATTATATTGCTTTGGGCCATATTTTTTTAAAATTCTTATCCTATATTGTATTATCATCCTTGTATATTTTATTATTAAAATTAATATTTATTTTATATATTATTACGTATATGATGATGTGGTATGATTATATGTAGTTTTGAATATATAATATAATTTATATATAAATTACTATATTATATATATGTAGTTTCATGTTGAAATTGTTTGTGTCTATATATATATATATATGTGCATGTACATATTATATATACAGTTTGTAATATATTACTATACCTTATATATGTAGTATACGATATATGTTATATATTTATTTATTATTATATCCTTATATATATATATATGGTTGCTTTATCTTATTTATGCCTCCCTTTATTTATGTTAGCATTTGACTTGTTCATGCATTATTATTTACTATGTTTATTTATCGCAATAGTCTAGTTTAGTACTTGAGGCCTCGATATCCTAGTGGGAGTGTCGTCCCGAGTCTTCAGGGTCATCTCCTTTGGTTATCGCGAGTTGCGAGTTAGGTTGTTCTATTTACAAGTTCATGCATTCATGCATTTTTTGGGATTAAAAATTAAATTAAACTGAATTTTTAATTTTTCTTAGTAAATACGATACAAACCCAAATGTACTAATTTTGGGCGTGGTGGGGGTGCGAACCTTTCCCCATTCGTAATTGACTCTTGGACCTAATTAATCTCTTATTTTATTTTTAGTTTCCGGTCTACCTTATCCAAGTGACCGGTGGTGACTTCTCAAATTTTATTTTAAAATACGAGCTTTTTTCAAATTCTCACCAAATCAATTTTTTTAAAGCAAGGGAAGCATTATGGATTTAAAACGTCATTACAATATCAACTCGCAGAGAGGAAGGAACATTACGTTTTAGCACTACTAACTTTGTGACCATAAACACGACAAAAATCTTTATGGATTGAACAAACAGTCAACATTTGTTCCAGGGAGGCTTCAACAAACAATAACATATTGTCAGCAAAAAGTAAGTGGGAGATTGCTGGACTTCTTCTAGCTGTACGAAACGATGACCAACCCCCTGATCGATCGAATATTGGATGGATTGAGCGAGTCTCTCCATACACAAAATAAAAAGGTAAGGAGATAATGGATCCCTTTGCCGAATTCCCCTAAAAGGTGTAAAAGAATCCGATGCAGAACCATTCCAAAGAATTTATATAGAGGCCGATGAGACACAACTCATGATAAGAAACCGTAAAGAATCTGGAATACCAACATCGGCCAGGGTGTTATCAATGAAGCTCCACTCCAACCGGCCATATGTTTTTTCCAGGTCTATTTTGATTGCCATCCATCCCTTACGACCCTTCTTCCTACGCGTAGAATGAAGAACATCTTGTGTAATAACAATATTATCAGTGATGGACTTCTCAGGGACGAAGCTCGTTTGTTTTTCGAAAATCCAAGTCGGCAAGTAAGGCTTCAGACGATTTACCAGGCTTTATAGAGAACATTACAAAGACCGATGGGTCAAAATTGTCTGGCATCTGAACTTTCGGTAAGAGAACTAAAAGAGTACGATTGATATCCTTAGGAACCACCCTACTAGTGAAAATATTCTGAATAAACTGGCAAGTTGATGTACCAACGATGTCCCAATTCTTCTGATAGAAAGCAGCCTAAAGACCATCAACCCCGAGAACTTTCAAAGAACTCATAGAAACTAAAGCTTGACGAATCTCCTCATCAGACACATGAATAGCTAGTCTCTGGAGATCAGGTGTTCAAAATCATACCCATTACATCTCAAGCTAGTAAACGAAGTACGATAGAAATCTAGAGCAGTTGTTGATAGCACCGAATCATCCATGCACCAAGTGACATCATCCACCTTAAGGGCGGTGACGGTGTTTGTACACTGACGTGCCATAATCAAAGCATAGAAATAACGCGTATTCCTGTCCCCATCAGAGATCCATTAGGAACACGTTTTCTGCTTCCAAAAGTATTTTTCATGTTCAGGGACCAAAGCAAGCTCCGACTGAAGCTGACTAGCGAGAGATACAAGAGAATCTGAATGTTGATGTGCAAGAGCTCTGTCGATATCGTGCAACCTAGCAAGTAAACGCCTCTTTAGATAACCAATATGACCGAACACCTCAATGTTCCTAGAAGGAGCCGTCGATTGGAAGAACGCTATGTTCTGCTCAATCGAAATTTCCTCAAGCCAAACCATATTTCAAAAAATCCTGAAAGTAGAGATGAGATAAGCAGCAACAAAACAAAAAAAAAATGATTACTCGTAACCCGTCACTCTTTAATAGTATAAAATAAGATAGGTCGATGATTCGAACCTATCCTATCAAAGTGATGCATAAAACCCCGTGAAAAATGATTGAGCGTGCTAGCATTACCAAGACAGCGGTTCAACTGCTGGTAGAGATTACCCCGAGTCTAGGTAAAATAAGGACCCTTGAAGCCCAAATTCGGTAGATCAACATTGAAAATAAAATCAGCAAAAAGCCGGCTGCCCCCACCATGACTTGCCGTACCTCCACTACATTTTGAATCATCCAAGATTATGTTAAAATCACCCCTAATAGCCAAAGAGTATACTCACTCAGAGCCAAAGCCAAGAACTACCTCCATAAATGCTTTCTTTCGAAACTATTAAGACTAGCATAGACATCAGTAAAGTGAAGAGAAGTGTCGAAAGAATTTGAGTGAACAATCCCATTAATAAATTGATTTGAAATATGCGACACCACCACATCAACAGAATCACCCCAAAGTAACCATACCCCACCACTGAAACCACGAGTCTCAACCCTAAAAGAGTGCTAAAAACCCAATTTAGCAATAACTTTGTATGCAATAAAACCATTAATCTGTGACTCGAATAAAGCTACAAGATTGGATTTATTTTCACGCTGAAAAGAATGAATGCAATGCTGAAAGGAAGGCTAGCTGAGCCCTGACAATTCCAAAACATGAACTTAATCATCATAAATAATGGAAATAAAAGAAAAGAAACCTTACTGCACATTGGCATTGTGTATAATAATCTGAGGAGGACCCTCCGTTATATCATCCATAATTGATTCAACTCATGTATCATCATCCTTATCCGAGGAATGAATCGAGACCAGGGGATTGTCATAGACCCTTGAAAGAGAAAATAAGGAGTTATGATCTCCATCCCCAAACTCCTTGTTGTGACTGAGAATGGAAGAATCCCATGTTGAGGATGCAGAGCGAGCTACAAATCAGAAACCAGCTGAATTTTTTACCCTTAATCCTTTACAAACACTCTCTTTAGGGAACTTACAACCAACCTGTCAAGATTTACCCTTCGACGTACTAGCCGAAGCCACACTTGGATCGCCACTCTCAAAAATAGCAACCATAGAATGAACCCCTTTGCTCACTTTCAGAACATGTTCAACAACTCTAACCTCATTGCCTTCCAAAGATGGAACCACCGTAGCCTTAGCCCTAGACCGATTCTTAGACTTTGATTTTTTTTCTCAGGATTAGATGCCATATAAGCCGCGTTCTTATGGATACTCTGAATTGGAACCTTTTTACTCGCAAAAGCATTCACGGAAGTCAAAGCAATAACCCCATCCTTGGGCAGAAGCAACGTGTTAGCGCCCTGAACCATCTTTCTCGACTTGGTCCCCAGTCTCCTCCAATACTACATAACAAGAGCCCATTTATAATATCCAAAAACCGACCTAATCGGGATTTAGTTTCTGGTGACCAGAAAATTTGTTTCCAATTGAGTAAGAAAGATATTAAAATGTGATTAATGGATTGAAATTGGTTAATTAGCAAGACTTAGTAATTAAAGGACCAAATTAAAAAGATTTAAAGTGTGAAATCTTTGGCTAAATATGAAAGATTTGAAATATAGGGTAATGTGTAAGAGACTTATGAGAATGTGAGAACTAGGTAGGTAATTAGACCACCTAGTGACCAAATTGAAAAAAAATTAAAATATAATTGGTGACTAAATCAAAAAGATTGAAAGTTAAGGTGCTTAAATTATAAAAGACGAGAAATTCAATGGTTAAGAATGTAATTTCCCCATGACCTTTCTTCAAAGGAAGGAAAGATTTTTGGAGGATGTCTTTTGTAACTACCCCATTGTCACAAACCTTTTCCATGGCCAATCAAAATGGAGATGGTGGAAAGATGGAAAGTAGATTAATGATGATGTTGGAGATTAATAATAATTTTTATAAACCAATTTATCTTTAGAATTAATAAGAATAAAAAGATGATATGAAATAAGTTGTAGGCATTTTTACAAGTCTCGGTTAAGTAAGAAAGCAAGCAAGCAAGAAAGTTTCCAAGGAAATCATTGTTGTATTCTACCTAAGGTGCAAGCAAGCACCTTCATTGTTACTTAAGGTAAGCTTGAGTTTTCTTAAGTTTTCACTTTTAATCTACTTTTAACAATTGGGCCAAGAAAACCCCTTTACCAATTTGATGTCCTAAGGCCTAAATCAAGATGAATTACTAAGTTAAGTTATGGAGAAATTCTAAGTTACCATCCATGATTTCTAAGCTTATCCTCTTGCTATTTCCATCGCTAAGTGATGCTATGGAATGAGATTATGTCTTTGGAAATTATGAGAAACTTTGTAATCTATTGTCTAGGTCTCTTGTCCAAGCTTAAATATTCCAAGGTAAGGAATCACCTCCTTCATCAAAATTAAGCAATCCAAAAGCAAAGGAATCATCATATGAAAACTCTAAACACTTCAAGTGGTTCGGTGAGTGTAGTTCATGGTTTGGATGGTTATGTGTCATCCTTGTTGTATTAATTTTTTATAGTTTATTGTATGATTATTGTTGAATTGTTCATTGGCTCATATAGAGCATTTGGTGGAATTTCTCATATTATTGGAAAGTGTTGGTAAGTCCTTTTGTGTTGCCTTGCATCATATCGCATTGGCAAGATTATTGCACTGATAAGTTTATTACATCGGCAAGTTCATAGCATTGACTAAATCATTACATCGATGAAAACATAGTATTGATAAGATTATCGTATTGACAAAGATATTATATTAGTAAGGCTATTATATTGATGAATTATTGTATTGAAAAAGACTATTGGAGCTAAGGCTCAACTATCAAATAAGAATATTTCACTATTGTTAAATCATAAGACATGTAAGTTGTCTTGCAATGGAAGCCCTTGGACACTTTGGCTTGGTACATGGTATATTAGGAGTACGGTCCATGAGCTATGACTCAAAATGACCATATATTGTATTGGCGATGTTGGAGGTTAGGGGGAGATGATGGATGAGGATGGAGGAAGCATTGACTCATTGTTATTACATTGACACAAGCCATTGCTTTGTGCTTTGTGCTTTGAGCTTGTTTAAACACGAACCAATGCTACCTATGTCCAAATGTTTTCCAAGGCGAACAATGTTAAAAGACAAGTAGAACTATGGGTATGATTATTGTAACGCCTTGGTTTTGAGTCTGATGTTTTGGGGTTCGTTTTAAGGGTCCAGTAGACCGGCATTAGAGTCAGTTTTGTGATTAAATTAGATTAAATATTTTTAAGGTGATAAAAATGTGAAAAAATGTTCTAAAATCATTAATTAATATGTTAATGATTGGGGTGGAATCAATTTTGGAAAATGAGTTTTGAAAGTGGGACATTTTGGACTAGTGACCAAAATGTAAACTTTGAAAACTATTTTTAGTGACTGTTTTGTAAAAGGGTCAAAACTTTGAATATTTAAGGAGCTAATTGCCCAAAGTCTAATCTCAGACTTTATTCCTTAATTGGCTATTTTTAAAGTGTTTTGGAAAATATAAATAGGTTGGGGAGAATTAATTTGATAATTAATTCTTTAAAACAAAAGTTACGTAACTTTCTCTCAAAATCTCTCCAGCCAAACACTATTCTCTTCTTCTAAATCTTCAGGTAAATCTTCTTTTTCTTAAATCTTTTTATTTCTAATGGATTTTCAATGGTTTCCAAATAAAATATTATTGTTTTAACTTTGTTTTCTCATGTAATTCATCCAATTAAGGGAGAAAGCATCCATTAGAGGTAATGTTCGTTCTTCTCCTCTAATAAAAGGTTATTTAATAAAATTCTCAAGTTATTGATCATTTACAATTGTTTTCTAATGTGTTTTGATAGTTTAATTAAGGAAATTTGGTTTAATTATGGTTTAATGGTGGAATTGATAGATTTTCGAATTGAATCTGTTTTGCTGGGTTCTTGTTCAGATTAGATCATGATTTGATATTTAATAATGTTAATAGCTTGGTTTTAACATTATAATCCCGAAACTAGTTGAATCTCTAATGTTAAAGGTTGTTAGTTAAGGGTTTTTGTG
This sequence comes from Hibiscus mutabilis, assembly GCA_019671005.1. Taxonomy (NCBI): domain Eukaryota; kingdom Viridiplantae; phylum Streptophyta; class Magnoliopsida; order Malvales; family Malvaceae; genus Hibiscus; species Hibiscus mutabilis. The sequence continues at coordinate 13,775,219 of CM033737.1, read as the reverse complement.
ATGTTAATGGAGTTTAATCATTGCTGAAAGTAAAAGGGTGTGGTTAAGGTGTTTTTAGGTGTTAATTGTTGAGGTTTGATGTATCAAATCGTTTAATTGTGGCTGGGTTAAGATTGAAAGGTGTTTGAGGTTGATTTCGATAAGTTTCAGATAGTTTTTGAGTGGGGAACTTGTGAGTTGCGGGTAATTGTTTTGTGGTAGTGGTTTGGATGCATTTTGATGCATGTTTCCTCTTATTTTGTGTGGCCAAAACAGGGGATAATCAAGGCGAAGTAGCTTAAGGTGTATTGTTGCTTGCCGGAAGCTCGATTTGCATTGACGAGCAAGTCGAGGTGTAATTGGTGAGTGGAAACGGGTTTAAGAGTCTTTCAAGAGTTTGAAAGTGGTTTTGGGAGTTTAGGTTAAGCTTGAAACACTTACCTAAGCTCGAAAGTAAGTTTCCCTCTTTTTCTCTTCAATATCAGTTCGGATATGAGCATGTGTAACTCATGTTTTGGTTGTAAACATGGTTTGTTTTACTTACTGTAAATGCATGATTTTGAGTACATATGCAATGATTTAAAAGTATATGAAATGCTAGTGAGCACTGGTTATTGTTCCGGTCAGGAATGTGGAATTGCTTTGGCAATGTGGTTTGTATATGTGGTGATTTTGTATAATGCATTGTAAAACAGTGAGTAAATGGTTTGAAAATGATATATTGGCTATGTGAAATGATGAGAAAACAATTGGATATAGTTGGCATGCCATAGGATAAAGTGCACTATAATATGTTTAAAATCGATCGTGGGTAGAGGTCCTTGAGGTATAGCGGTCAGCTACCCAGACTATAATGTTATCACTTGGGTTAAGCGGTCGGTTCCCCTTGCTGATATTAATCTTGTGGTCGGCAAGGTTGTTATATCATGCGGTCGACATGGTATGGGGTTTTGATGGCAGTCGGTCATCATGGGAGATTCGTGTATCTGATACGTAAGGTTAATGGTCGGTTAACCAATAGTTAGCGGACGACTAATCAAGGATAGTGGTCGACTATCCAGAGTCACTATAGTTGCCAATATATGAAAGTTCATGTGTTGAACCTACTTTTTAATGCTTTGAGATTTAAGCATGGTAATATGATTTAATGCTTTAGGATTTAAGCATGAGTTGACTTAATGCTTTGGGATTTAAGCATGTGATTTGTAAATGTTTTTAGATATGGTTGATATGCATGTTTTGATTTGGAATCAATGAAAATGCTTTGGCCATAAGCATGTTTGAAAACAAGTGTTTAGTTTTCAAAGGAGTTTAAATGCATCATTGTTCATGAGCATCCTCACTAAGCATGTGTACTTACGCTCTCTTTTTACTAATGATGCAGAGCGTTGAGGTTTGGGGCAGCAAAGGCAAGGTTTAAAGTGATCCACGAACCAAGACTACTTTGAGTCTGAACTCAGTTTGAGTTTTCGGTTAATAAGACAATGTTTTGCCAAGTTTTTGGGATTTGTAATTCTGTTTTTCCCCTGGTATTTGAGCATGTGTAATGTTGTGATTTGGAGTTTGATCGATGTTGATGGTCTTTGCTTATGGTTGATGGTCTTTGCTTAGGTATGCATTTAGTTAGCATCGGTTGATTGCCATGCTTTGATGATTCTAACATGTTGATGTTGATACTAGGGATATGTTGGTATGTTGCATATGCTGGAAAATGTTCAGATGGGTGTTTTAGTATAATTGGAATTATGGTTTATGAAGCATGCCTATAGTTTACCTTTAAAGCATGATTGCCATGATTTGAGGATGGTTCTGTGATTTTATGGCTAGGATTTATCTTGGTAATGTTGTATGAATGTTTGAAGCGTGATTAAGTGGTTTGAAGTCCAATAATGTAAGTTTAACCAGCAAAAGTGGACGTTTTAGGTCTAGGCGTATCGGAATGCGTCCCTACGTACTGGTACGGCTAGGCCATTTTAGGCTTAGCGTTTCGGTACGTGAGGCGGTGTTTCGATATGGGAAAGCCATTTTAGGCTTAGCATTTCGGTACGCGGGGTACTGTTTCGATATGGGTGAGCCATTTCAGGCTTAGCATTTCGATACGCGAGAGAGTGTTTCTGTACGGTTTTGAACTACTGGAAACTGAGTTTTATAAATTAGCCCAAGCGTACCGAAGCACCTATACATGTACCGATACGGTATGCAGTTAATTCAATTATTTGGATGTTTGGAAGGTTTCTGAGTTATTCATTTAGTCCATGAATCTTGTATTGGCAATTGTGTAAGCTTGGTTAATCAGATTGATCTGGGAATTGACATGCAATCATGTAATCTGACTAATTGAGGATTGATAACCTTAATTTCACTAATGGCCTCGTAATTTACTAGTTTTACATTTTGGTCCCTAAAATGTAATATTTGCAATCAGTTGTCTTTCCGTAGTTCGTTACCTTTGTAACTTCATCTGCTGCAAGCATGGTCACTTAGGATTAATAATATGCATCTAGACAAGATAAAGAAAAAATTGACCGATTTTCGTAATCTTTCTCTGGTTTGCTTCGGCAAACCTAATGTAGCATGTTCGGACATCTAGGCTAGGTCGAGGGGGTTACAATTATTGTATAAATAGACAAGAACAAGACATGGATTCATGGCATTGAGCATTGTTCATGTGTGGATATGTATTCATTGAGGCCACCATAATCATTGAATGCATTGCTCTCATGAAATCTACTATTATTGTCATCAGAATATTATTGAGTTACTACCTTACTTACTTTGCCTAATGCATTCATTTTCATGCATCATTACAGGTTTAAGATTTTCGAGGATGTGATCGCGGTTTGAGGTTGCATGTCGCGCTCTAAGACTTTTGAGTAATGTATCTTTGTCCATTATAACTCCTAGAAAGATGGTATATGGCATGTGTATATGTATGTATGTGTAAACATGAGGTATATGTTATGGAATCGTAAAAGTTAATTAAGATAAGTTTATGAGATGTATAATCATGACATACTAGAGTAAGATAAGGAAATATGTGGCTAAATATGATTATTGAGGTCTTGTATGCATTGATTGGTAAAAAAAAACATGAAGACTATGTAAACAAGTTATAAAATGACCATTTTGATGATATGACGCTAGATATGTGTTGCATGATAACACTACACCAAACTTGGTACATAGCGACGCTTTTAGTGACATTTTTTGGAAAAACGCCATTAAATTTGTACATATCGTGGCGTTTATAGAAAAAAAGCCACAAAATAGTAAAATTCGCGGTGTTTTCCCAAAAACGCCGCTAGAGAGATGTACTTTAGTGGCATTTTGTTGCAAAATGCCACAAATACTCGTAATTTAGTGATGTTTGTGAAAAAACACCGTAAAAGTGTAACTTTTAGTGGCGTTTTTGGTAAAACGCCACCATGGTTCAAGATTTTAGTGGCATTTTACGGACAAATGCCATAACAGGGTTTAGGTAAAAAATAGCATTTTGAATAAATTAGACATTAGAGAGACTACTCAGCTTACTCTAGTCACTCACGCCTCAATCTCTAAATCAAGACCAACATATCAAAATCTCTAACCCTTCTAATCGCCTTTCTTGTCTCAATTGATTATGTGGCCTCATCATAGGTGATATTTCGTCCATCTCTTCGTCGCCGCTCTCTGCCCAAAGATAAACTAGGGAAATGAGACACCGACTTCCTTCCTTTTTCCCCATTTTGTCTTCATTTCATTCAAATATAGGTATGCTTCATTCAAATCTAGGTTACACTTATTGGATTAAAATGATTTTATTCTAGAGTGCAATGATTAAGTATTGCTTTGGAAAGTCTTGGAATGTGATTAATCTGATTAGGCTTAGTTGAGCAGGGCTTTTATTTTTTATTTTATTTTTTCTTGTATATTTAGGTCTTCTTTGGTTGTTGGGGGAAAAGTTTCATTCCATTAATGAAGTTAAATATTCTACTCCACTTGTGGAATAGGGTTGGTGCATGAGATTGACATCATCTATTTCTTACTAGTATGGAGATTGCCATTATGGACTAACTGTAAATAGAAGTCTTCCAGAGTTTAGGGCAGTATTGTTCTGCCCAAACAATTTATCCTTATTTTGGACATATAAAAAGTATTTTTCCTTTTAATTTTTATGTTTACATATTAGCTTTTTTCTACTAGCTTGGAATGTGGTTTTACGTGATGCAGAAGAATGATGACTTTCGTCATTGATTCAATTGGAAATAAAGCTTGAGGAAAGATGCTTTAACTCTTTTGATTTTCTTTCATTGATTTTATAGGTGCAGGCAGTTTTACTGCTACTGGGAAGATGTGATGCATCAGTTAATATGCCCAACTCAGAGTTCCTACTACAAGAAAAGGTCAAGGTACCCTATATGCATATGATGTTGCTCTGTGAAATTCATTTGAATATATGGATTTTGTTGCTAATATTTCCTTCAAATATGTTCAAGGCCATAGATGATTCTTCACGAGGTTCAAAGCTTTCCCGGTGAATTGCCTCCCTAGTAAGATTTCGTGAGAAGAGGTAAGAGAGATGACTTGAGAAGAAAATTCGTTATATTTGTCGAAAAGAGGCCGCTCAAAGGTATATTGATATATTCCCTTGTTCGTTGATAAGTAATTCTTATACTATAGGACTTGTAGCTTAACTGAGATTTTACTCAGGAAGTTAAATAAGCTAATTTAGGTTGTTCAGTAAGCTCTTGGTCTTGAATTATGACATATTACAAGGTCTATTTTTTCAAGTCTTGGTTATGGTTGCATGGTCCTTTTTAGAGCATCACCATTGCACATGTTTACTGAAGTTCGCAAGCTATTAGAAAATAGCTTTATGGTTATTAACCAAACTGCTCTTGACATCTTAGCTTTTGGGTCCCTTGGATGCTTGATGCCTCTTAAGATATCATTGGTGTATAGTCTCGGCTTTGTTACCTTTTCATTTGATAGTTTTACTACACATTAGGATTCATTAAGGATAATCTTTTAATTTGAGGCTTTAAAATAGTTTATTGCATGTTCTAGTGATGAGATGCTAAAGAAAATAATAAGTAAAAATTACTTACTACTGATCTACAAAAGTGGTAGTTCTCCTTATGTTGGTAAATTAGGAACTATCTCATCCACAAAGCACTTTTATTGTTTGATCACCAGATTTTAAGTGCACCTCAAATTTGATTGGTTTCTAGGATTATTTTTATTGAATGGTTTGTCTTAAAACAAAGATACAACCTATTTACTTACAGAAAATATGGTGTATTATTATCTTTCTTTTTCTTGTGTAAATCATTTAAATATATTGTTCTTAAAATTTAGGGATTAGATTACTTATTCTTAGGTAGAATTTATTTCCTTCCTTTTATCTCTTGTACTTCTGGTCTATAAAATAGATATATAACTAATAGAAATATACAATACAAAATTTCATTCTCTTCAACAGTACTTATACACAACTACAACCAATATAAACTAGGAAATTATCAAGAAACTTCATTTTTCTAAAGTTTGTCCTAAAATGAAGCTTAAGATCAGGCCTAAGATCAAGGTCCTGCAATCTCTAAAATTAATATAATTTTTAAAAATTAACATTTTGAGTTTTTGACTAATCTCTACAATAACTTGTATCTTCCACAAGGATGAATCGAAAAAATGGACAGTTTGCATCATTCAAGAGAGTCAAACTCTGCTGATGGAAAGCTGTGATCAAAGTGATGACACCCCTGAATCTGTAAGTTTGAAGGAGCATATTTGTTTCTTTCTTGCTGGTGTTAATTGTGTTAAAGCTGTCTTTTTTTTTCACTTGTTTTGTTTTTTTCTCAAAAGTTTGCGTAGTTGTCAACACTGTGGGATCAGTGAGAAGTTAGCTCCAGCAATGCGTAGAGGGCCAGCTGGTCCCAGAACACTTTGTAATGCATGTGGCCTTACGTGGGCAAACAAGGTTGGTCTAGAAAAGTCGAAAGTGTTCTTTTACCTGAATTAGTTTTCTTGACTTAGTATGCGGGTTGAAGACATTCAAACTTTATTTTAGTTCTTTTATGAATTTTATCATATTTTGTTAGTTTGTGGGTTATATTCTTTTGTAGCACTGTACAAACTTCATAACACTGATAGTATCCATGATAATAATTCTTGTCTTTATTTTAACTTATTGTATTGTTTATTTTATTTTTAATTTCAAGGGAACACTTAAGAGATCATGGGTACAAATTTCACTTGATTTGTTGATCAGGAAGAAGGAGCACTTCTGACAAGGAAACCCCTGCAGTAGAAAAAGAGACAAAAGAAAAAGTATTAGATGATTATTAATCATTGACACTAGCATGACTTGTATTTTCTGGAGTCCCCGGGAATCTATTGTTCTTGTTTTGTGGGGTACTGTAAAGTTTTGAATTTCTTTACGAGCTAATTAAATTCTATTAGGTTTTTGAATATGTCGTCTCTCTTTTCCATTCAAGTTATTTTTTCTTCTTTGATATGTGAATATGCTAAAAGAGTAAAGCTCTTGACTTTAAAGCTAGTTTCTTTGGTAAAAACCTGAATGATTACTTGTATTCTTCCCATCTTACTACCTTTTTGGACCAGTGCATTAGCTATTAAAAGAACAAGAAAGACCTTGGAACAAGATTAATGGATACAATTAGTGGCATTTGTGGATATAAACCCCACTAAAAATCGCAAAATATGGTAGCATTTTAAAAGAACAATCAGAAAGACCTTGGAACAAGATTAATGGATAATAAAAAATCAAACATTCGTATAAAAAAGCTAGATCTACGGATACATGGGTCTTTTCTAAAAAAAGTAACTAAAGAATCGAGAATGGGGTTCAAAGATACGTACTTGGGGGTTTTCGGGAGTCTCAAGCCGCCGGAAATGGCGGCGCTCTGTCGCCGACCGGCGGCGATCCACGGCGGTTGACCGGCCGCATCCAGATCGGCCAAAGGAAGGAGTTGAGAGTGTTTTGTGGGTTTTTTTATAAAACCTGCATAAAATGATTTTTTGTGGGTAAAAAAGCCAATATATAAAGCATCAAAACGACGTCATTTTTTGGCGTCTGAGTTCGGCCCAGAACGACGCCGTTTCGGTCGTTACCCGGTTAGCAACCCGACCCGGGTAGGAGGATCCACGTATAAAAAATAAAGGGGTAAATTGCTCTTTCAGTCCTTCCCCATGGTAAAATGACACTTTTAATCCCTGGAAAGTTTAAGGCGTTGTAGTTAGGTCCTAAATCTAGTTTCAACCGTTCTAAATGAAATAATTTGAATCTGGTCCCTCTCCTTTTATTTTGTTTCTGTTTTTGGTCCAGTTTTTTATGTTTATTTCTTTTTGCACTGGTTTCTTTTACCTTTTTAATTTCAACCCTTATTTGTGTATTTCCTCATTATTTAATATCTTTTTATTATATTAACATATAATATGTATATATGTATATTTATATGTATATGTCATGTATTATAATAATATATATACTACATATGTATAGTTTGTTTATAATGTATAATATTTATATTACAATAAGTATACTTTATGTATAAAGTATGTACATAGCATTATTGTATATATAATATGTATAATATTTACGAATGTATATTATATAATATTTTCATTCACTTATATTTTATTATCTTACTTTTTATGTTGTTTATTTTATATATGTGTATATATATTTCTATTTTGTTATTATTACACTTTTTTTCTCATGCATAATATATGTTACATATAATTTTTACCCTCATTATTCCGATATTTCTATTAAGAGTGTCATCCCGGCCTCCGGGTGATATCTCCTCTGAATATCGTGGATACAAAGGCCGGTTTTGGCTTTATCACACAGGTTTGACTATTTTCATCTTTTCACTTCTTATTCATTATTTTCTTATTTTTTATTTAATAATTATCGTGTTCTCCCCCATTATTTTGATATTTCTGCTAGGAGTGTCATCCCGACCTCCGGGTGGCACCTTCTTTGAATGTCGTGAATATCAAGGTAGATTTAAACTATTGTACGTTTTTTGGAAATTAATTATTAAATTAAATTGAATTTTTGTTTTCCTTAAATAAATATAATGTGAACTTTTAGGTACTAATTTTGGGTGTAGTGGGGGGCTAACCCTTCCCCACTCGTAACCAACTCCCGAACCCATCTCTGGTTATCCTTTCGGTGTCTGGCCTACCGAAAGTGGCCGGTGGCGACTCTACCCTGCGTTTTAAAAATTTAACGGTAGTTTATTGGGAGTGTCATCCCAGTTTTCGGGTGTCATCTCCTTTGATGCCGCAAAACATTTCAAACATAATCTTCAAAAAGAAAAGGGTTGCAACAGCTTGGCGACTCCGCTGGGGAAAAATTTTTGTTTTCAAAAAAACAAAAGAGATGAGTAAGTCCTTAGTCAGGGTTCGCATTGTAATTATTAAGGAAAATTTAATTTTTATTTTCCAATTTTTGTTTGATATAAAATGTCATCATATATTAGTGATATAACCCTTAAGTGGGAGAGATTACTTCGCTCTGTGTGGTTTTCACCTCCGTATAGTGTTGTATTGTACTCCTGGAATTCGGTCCTTATATTCCGTGGGGTTTTCACCTTTGTATGGTATAAAGGTCGTATTCCCCCGAATCGATGTCCCAGCGACAGTTCGGGTTCCCTTCTTTAGATCCAAACCACATATAATAAGCCATCGTGCCCGCCCTCTGATCACGCCAGTACTCTGCCCATTTAGGATTGACCCTTTTTAGGTTTTGCGTTGTTTGTTTATATTCCTGTATATTTTAACTGCTTTTTTATTATTATTCATCATTTAATTCCTTTTATCTTTTTCGATTATTCTATTGCACTGACCCATTTGCTCTATTGTTTTTATTTTATTTTGTTTTTTTTTGCATCCGCATTGCACGTCATGTCATATATAGGTGTTGATTCGAGGGGAGCCCAATTTAGAAGGCGTTCAGGTATGGAAGGGGGTTCTGTAATGTCAAAAGCAATAATGCTACGGTATGTGGATGGTCCAAGCGTATACAGATGGAGAAAGGATATAGCCTAAAAATCAGGGATTAATGGGCCCACGTTGATAGTTTCCCAGCAAAATGACACCCAAGAATTGAGAGAGATATGGCAAAGTTGGGACTCAGGTATGAAGTAGGCCTTTCAATGGGAGTTCGGCGATATTGCCCTTCTGTTGGATGTCCAGAATGATATGTACATGTTTAGAGCCTTAACGCAGTTCTGAAATCCAGGCTACAGCTGTTTCACTTTCGAAAAGGTAGACATGACCCCAACTATTGAAGAGTATACTACTCTTCTCTGTTGTCCGGGAATCAAGAAAGGGAAGGTAGTATCAAGCCCAAGGACTCGCCATCCTTCCTGGAGAGTCTGATTAATGTCACAAGAATTAGCAAAGAGTGGATCCATGGAAAAATCTCGAGAAAAGGAAAGACTGATTGCATAGCTTGGGCACACATTCGAGAGTTAATCCACCAGCATTTAGACCCATCAAAGAAAATGTACTTCTTTGCTTTTAGTATTTAAGGGATGGTTATCTTCCTAAAAGCCTTGGGATATATAGACTATGCCAAAACAGATCTATTTGATAAACTTAAAAAAGGGATCAATCTGGCACCAATTATTTTAGCAGAGACATTTCGATCGCTGAATGCATGTAGAAAAATAGAGAAAAAGGCAGATTCTTGGGATGCACGCCGCTATTGGAGATATGGATTCGAAGTCATTTGTGGGATCTAAAATATTCTCACTGAATGTGTCTCCCTAACTTCTCTAATATAAAAACCTTTTTGGAAGAATACCAGGCTGAGGCTATGACTGAAGACCAATGGAAGTCGAGTTTCCAAGATCTTCGAGATGACACCGTCAAATAGAAGGTACCATGGCTAATTCTGAGTAATTTCATCTACCGCTGTAGAGAATATGATTGGGTACCCTTTGCTTGGAATATGGGGAGGAATCAGATATTGTCCTTTGCATGTGGCACGACAGTACGGTTCAATGCAGTTTATTTCTGCCACTCGCGGTTTGAGCACATCCAATTTTGAGCATGAAGGTGATGGCTACAAAACGAAGGTCCAAAAAATGAACCGTTCTTGGAAGCACATATAAATGGCCAAGGTTTATAATTCACCTGTCACTCCAGGATACGAACAATGGAGGCTTGTCTAGATTAATGATACCGTTCCTTATGTGAACCCATGAGTTGTCTGAACCTTGGAAGAATATATGCAAGATGCTCATTCAGACTTGGAAAAGGCTAAAAGAGCTCATCAGAAATAAGTACGAGCCTTGGAAAAGCGCATCGTTGACCTGGAAGCAACGAATTACCTGGCCTCCATAGATGTAGAGAAGTACGAGCGGCAGGATAAAGACATCCTGAAATAGAAAAAAAATCCTCGAAGCTGATCATGAAGATTTAAGGAAAGAATGACTGGAGCTGAAACAGAACTTGCGGAGAAATGGTTTAGGCACCACCGCCAAAGAATTGACCGCTAAGCTACTAAAAGAAAGAAAGAGAGCATATAGTTATGCTCGGAAATATGAAGCTGGTCAGAAATAGGTAGACAAAAAGACGAGGGAGCTAGAAGCCATTACTCAAGAATTGGATGCCAGTCAGGCACAAAACCTGGGACTGAAAGCTCAGAACGAGGAATTTGAAGCCCAAATTCTGCAGCTGGAAGGATTTCTACAAGAATATCACAACCAAGATAATGTTGCTGCCATAAGCCTTGCGCGAGACGAAAATGAGTCGTTAAAGGCTAAAGTGACTGAACTCGAGGGTGCTCTCCATGACTGCAAGGAGAGGCTTGTGTCTTTTGAAAGAGTCTTGCAGGAAAATAACCGCCGAATAGTATATGGATTGCAACAGGCCTATCAGCTAATTCGGGATCAGCATAGGGCAATGACAGACGTTATGGTGCAAACACATGGGGTAGCCCGATACATCTAAGGCTTGGCCAGAGAAGCACATGAGCTAGGGTCACGCGTCAGTCTGGAATCAGAGTTGGGATCTCGAGTGTATGCTTTGCTTCAAGAAGTAGAAGTCTTATGGATAGAAGCTAGTCACTATCTGTAAACGCGTTATCTTAACTTTTTGTAATCAGACTTCTTCATCTAATGAAAGTCTTTCTAAGGACTACGTATGAATCAACACCTATATGTGCATTCATTCTTGCATAACAACATCATTGGTTTTTGCTTTCTAATAAAGCTTTCATTTTAGCATTGTTTACACTTCCATTTTACGTTCATTGCATTAAACACATTGCTAATCGAGAGAAGATATTCATCTCAGAGTGAGGTAGTAGAAAAGACAAGAAAATAATCTCACCAATACAAATTTAAAATCATGGACAACTTAGTGGCTAGAGTAGAAAAGCTTGAGGAACTTCAGGGACATATGATCGGGATCGAGAGAGAAATGATGACATACATGAAATAATCTCAAGAGAAATTTAGAGAGAAACTGAATGAGCTGAAGAGTATAATGACTACTGCAATAAAAGAAAAAAGTTTGGCAGAAAATCATTCAACAGAAATAGAAAATGAAAATGCCGGTGAGAATTGGGGTTCTTACTTCGCGGAAGAAGGAATTGCACCTGAAAAAGAACAAGTTGTTATCAACCAGTTTGAGGTAACTCGCACAGTTTTGGAATGCCCCACTGATCTTATGTTAGATAAAATCCATGATTCTATCATAAAAATCTTATCCCAGCCAATGAAGAAAGATTCAGATGAGATGAGCTTGCAGAGCAGAGAAGGTCCAGAAAACAACAATGAGGCAAGAATGTTGTCTACCCCAATGATTGAATTAATGCCTCCTCTAACCCAAAATCAAAATTTGGTGTCTACTATTTCAGAACCCCTTCAGTTGTCGGCTAATCATGCTTCCAGTTCTCAAAATAAAGAACAGAAACCGAAGGACCCTCAATACAGCCATATCCCTCTTATTTACCAAAAGCTATTTTCGAAGTTGCTAGAAGCTTGTCTAGTCCCTCCTTGTTTTTCAAGCCCCCTAGAAAAGAAAAGAAAAAGATCCCTTTCACGCCCTTGCCAGTATCATATACAGAGTTGTATCCTTAGCTGCATAAGGCTGACCTGATTCGACCGTATTATGTTACGCCAATCAAACCCTCTTTTCCTTCATGGTACGACGAAAATGCTCGTTGTGACTTCCATACATGTATTCAAGGCCATTCCATTGAAAATTGTAACAGTTTCAAACGAAAGGTGCAATGCCTTTTAGATTCAGGGGTATTAGAGTTTGAGCCTGCAAATCAAGGTTTAAAGATCAACTTGCCGAACATGATCAGCACTATAAAATTAGGGGAAGATCAGGTCACGCAAAAGAATAAGATAAAAGAAGCAGACCTGCATGTGCCGAAAGATATTAGAAATGTAAGCAAATGTCAAGATTACAATTCTTATGTAGAGAATGTTGTTCTAGACCCACTTGAGAGACCCGAAGCAGTTATAGAAGAGCCCAAATGAGCAATGGCACATGGAAACAATGATGTTTTCCAGAGGGGTAAATTTTGGGGAAAATGAGGAATAAATGCCGAAATGTGTAATGAGGACGCTGAAAAGAGTAGCAAAAGGATAAAGACATTAATCTCGATCTCATATTTTGATCTATTACCCCTGTTAGTTTAAAACAAATTCTTAAAGCTACCTCCCCCAGACGATACTCTTATCCTAATATGCATGGTGTTAGGGTTTCATGTGAAAATCATTGTGGTGACTTTAGTCATGCAACGGAAGATTGTGTGTTTCTCAAAGGCAAGATCTATGAACTTCTTGAGGAAGGCATGCTCGCTTTCAAAGATGGAAGGCCTAAGTTCAAATGATCAACATACGCCAGAGAGTCAAAATCTTTGGTAACCGATGAGAATCAAAACCAGGTCCCTCAGAGTATATCCCCAGATCTGAATCTGTTACGTCTATCCAATTCACATGCCAATGATTAGATCAGAGTCAGAGGCCATTAAGATGTCAAAGGCAGAGAAAAAGAAGGTACAATCGAAAGAGAAAGATTCCAGATCACGCTGGCCAAAGGAAGTACATTGTTCCCATGCCAATGGATGATACATTAGATCCATCTCTTTTTCACGATCCAAGTAGTACTTGTGATTTCCATATGGGGGCACTAGGGCACCATACCAACGGATGCTGGATTTTGAAGTAGAAAATAGTGAAGTTGACTTATGAGGGGAAACTGACGCGCGATATGATAAAGCAGTGGAAGTAGGAAAGAAGAGAGCAAGAAATGTTGAAAGGATAAAAGTAAATAAAATTCTGCTCAAGACAGACTGAAGTTCTACTTTTTGTCTTACCCATATTTTGACTACAGCTTGTTATGGCATCTTTACAATTAGGGTTTCCTTTTGAAGCAATGTATCGAATCAACTTTGCTATCCTTGGCCCGAGTGTAGTAAAGATTTTTTTTGTAAATGGCATATGACATGTTTGGTAATTTTCATTCCAATGAAAAATGTATTTTGCTTAACATACAATGGCCTTGAAAGCACGTATATGTATATCTCTTCTTACCTTTGTAGGTCCCTAGATATCAACTGCAAAATGCGACATTGAGATCAATTGAATATTGTGATAATGATAAGGTCAAATTTCTCCCCTAATAGACTCTGGTCAGCAAAGTAAGATTACTACTCTTTTGATGAAGTTCGATGATGAAAAAGCTCCAAAGTTAACCATACAGAGTTGCTTGAAATTGAAATTCTAAGCATAGTCTTCTATGCACTAATGGATCAAAATATAAGGAAATAATAATGAAATATTAAAAGAAAAAACCACTCATTTTCTCGAAAGCCTGGTAATAGGCATGATTAAAGCCTGGTAATAGGCATAATTAAAGCCTGGTAATAGGCATGTTTAAGCCTGGTAATATGCATGTTCAAAGCCTAGTAATAGGTGTGTTCATAAAGAAAATACGAAGCACACACATGCACCTAGAATTCTATTCTTAGAATGATATTTTTACACTCTAATGGTTAAACAAGTCTATTTTCTTGGATGAAGCAAAAGTGAGAATTGAGAAGGAGTAGTATTCTGTGGCAACACGGTAATCATGAGGATGAACCGAGTCATTTAAGGGAATTTTACGACTTCGAATCACCATAATATTCAAAGTCTTCACAAACACAAGCTATGCTTGGAATGATCACCGAAAGGTTAAATCTGGGACGCTTTTGCACTTGATATTCAGGGCTCCTATTATAATTATTTTAATTTTGGTTTCAAGGTCCTGTATGCCAATCCAAAAGAACACACTTCATTGGAATGACAATTAGCAAAATTGACATTTTAAGCAAAAAGATTTCCTTGTATTATTTCAAGAGTAAGCTTTAGGGTACAAGGTTGTATATGCAAATGATCTACCTAACATAGATGAATAACCGGTCAATAATTACAGCGAGAGAGATGACAAGAGTACATATGCCAGATAGTTTAGAGATTTAAGACAAGTTTTTCCCATTCAGATAAATGAAGAATGAACCATTAAAGGGAATAATATGTTCAAACACAAAGAAAGTCTACAAATCGGAGGCATTCGCTCGCCAGAAGGTTGAAGAAGACTCTATGTGATGGGTCAGTGTCAACAAATCAATCGTGCCCAAGACTGAATAGGGAGAAGTACTGGAGCAGTAATGAGGGTGCATTACAAGAAAATAGTTGAGCCCAGGATCGAATAGGGCAATGATGAGCAAAAGAATGGTACGGGTCCCTACAATAGTACAAGAACTAAAAGGAGTGTTCGCAGAAATGAGAAATGACTCTGGATTAAAAGCGTGGTGGGGGCATATTTGAGATAAATACCCAACCGATAAGGAAAAATTGACGAGCGTGCAACAAAAGAGTGAAGCAAAGAAGAAATCTGAGGATGACCCTTCAAGGACCAAGAGTTTTTAAAAAAGAACGACCATGAAAATGTTTCATATCATTCATCATATAGATAGGCATCCCTAAGATTAGGAGAATGCTAACTCGCATTATTCAAGTTTCTTGTCTGTTCTCTTGACATGTGTTCAAGAATTAGAGGAAAATAAGATTTTTATGCTTCGCAGCAAAAGAAGCAACTCTTAACAAAGATTCAAGAATTTTTCGTACTCAAACGTTTGTAATTTGATGCCTATGACGGTCAGAAATCGGGGCATCCTTCAAGGTTTTTCTGTCTTCAGCTTTCATTGGAAGCAGCGAAAACTTTTCAATAATCTTGTGACGAGATACCCTTTCATGCCTATGACGATAAAAAATCGGGGTATGATCTTTCAGTCTTCGACTTTCATAGAAGCAGTGAAAATCATGTGGTAGTCTCAATGCAAGTTTCACTTTGATGTCAAGACGGTCAGAACCCGGGGCATCCTTTCAATTTTCCAGTCTTCAACTTTTATGGGAGCAGCGAAAATTTTCCAATAGTCTCACAGCGAGATGTCATTTTGATGTCAAGACGGTCAGAACCCGGGGCATCCTTTCGATTTTCCAGTCTTTGGCTTTCAGGGAAGCAGTGAAAATCATACGACGATCTCAAAGTGAGTTACTCTTTCGTGTCTATGACGGTCAGAAACCGGGGCACACCATCTAGGGATTTTGCAAACTTTAGCTTTCGGGGAAGTAGCAAGATGTCATTTCATACCTACGACGATCGAAAATCGGGGTATGACTTTTAAATTTTTCAGTCTTCAACTTCTTAGGAAGTAGGGGAAACCCATACTTCTAGTACTAACACTACTCGGGAATAAGAATAAATTGTCACTCTTTTCAAAATTTCAAGACAAAGAGTTCTATATAGGAATAACTATCGACTCGAAGATTCCACATGTAGAAGGTTCTATATAGGAGGAACCTAGAGTTTCAAGACTCGAAGGTGAAAAGTTCTATATAGGAAAGACTTGCAACCTGAAGATCTCTCTAGAAACTTACAGGATTTTAGATGGAGGAAGAGAAAACAGTTCTATATAGGAAGAACATGTGACCTCGAACTCCCAATTCAAAGATTTTGCAGAGCACTCCAGTTTGAAGATTTTTCCTCCAAAAACGGTCAAGCGGATCAACTGAAGATCAAGAGAGCGGGCGGTGGTCAGAGAAGAGCCCTCAGCCTACCCGGACCAAAATGGTCACTACTTTGTCTTTGCTCAATCCCTGTTACACAGTAATGAGCAAAGAGGGGCAGCTGTAGTAACCCATTTTTGATCGGGTATTTAACCAAGCTGGATCCAATATACCCATTTATTATTTTTAAACATCAGACCCATTTATATATGCATCCAAGACCCACATTAACCAAACCCATACCCGGATCAAGCCCATACCCAGATCTAACCTAAACCGAACAAACAACCCTAAAAAAATAATAAATCCCACCCCCAACTTTACCTGCAACCGTCGCCCTAACCATCCACCTTCCCTGCACGTGGCCGCCACGCGCGATCTCATTGGTTATCCCCATCGGCCTTCTCCACCGCCCATGTCGAAGTCCATATCTACAAAAGGTAACAGAGAGGTTAAATTAAAATAAATTAGATCAACCACTTGTAAAAACCTCTCAGGTATAAATCCACCCGAGTATCTATTGTAATTTTTTTACGGGTGTTGAGAAATAAAGAACGGAAACTGTTCCAGTCTGCCAAATCTTCAGTCAAGCAGCACAGATCAAGCAAAGGTAAAGAGAAAAAAAACTATTCGTTTCCTTTTTAAAAAAACAAAAAATAGTATATTGCATGAAAAAAAATCAAAAATCAAACATTCGTATAAAAAAACTAGATCTACGGATACATAGGTCTTTTCTGAAAAAACTAACTAAAGAATCGAGACCGGGGTTCAAAGATACGTACCTGGGGGGTTTTCGAGCATCTCCGGCCACCGGGAACTGCGGTGGTCCACGGCGGTTGACCAGCCGCATCCAGATCGGCCAAAGGAAAGAGTTGAGAGTGTTTTGTGTTTTTTTATAAAACCTGCATAAAATGATTTTTTGTGGGTAAAAAAAGCCAATATATAAAGCATCAAAACGACTTCGTTTTTGGGCGTCTGAGTTCGGCCCAAAATGATGCCGTTTCGGTCGTTACCCGGTTAGCAACCCGACCTGGGTGGGGGGATCCGCGTATAAAAAATAAAGCTCTTTCAGTCATTCCTCATGGTAAAGTGACACTTTTAATCCCTGGAAATTTTAAGGCGTTGTAGTTATGTCCTAAATCTAGTTTCAACCGTTCTAAATGGAATAATTTGAATCTGGTCCCTCTCCTTTTGTTTCTGTTTTTGGTCCCATTTTTTATGTTTATTTCTTTTTGCATTATTTTTTACCTTTTTAATTTCAACCCTTATTTGTGTATTTCCTCATTATTTAATATTTTTTTATTATATTAACATTTAATATGTATATATGTATATTTATATGTATATGTCATGTATTATAGTATTATAATAATATATATAATACGTATGTATAGTTTGTTTATAATGTATAATATTTATATTACAATAAGTATACTTATGTATAAAGTATGTATATAGCATTATTGTATATATAATATGTATAATATTTACGAATGTATATTATATAATATTTTCATTCACTTATATTTTATTATCTTACTTTTTATGTTGTTTATTTTATATATGTGTATATATATATTTCTATTTATTATTTTTTTCTCATACATAATATCTATTACATATAATTTTTGCCCTCATTATTCCGATATTTCTATTAGGAGTGTCATCCCGGCCTCTGGGTGATATCTCCTCTGAATATCGTGGATACAAAGGCCAGTTTTGGCTTTATCACACAGATTTGACTATTTTCGTCTTTTCACTTCTTATTTATTATTTTATTATTATTTTTTCTTTAATAATTATCATGTTCTCTCCCATTATTCTGATATTTCTGCTAGGAGTGTCATCCCGGCCTCCGGGTGGCATATCCTTTGAATGTCGTGAATACCAAGGTAGATTTAAACTATTGTACATTTTTTGGAAATTAATTATTAAATTAAATTAAATTGAATTTTTGTTTTCCTTAAATAAATATAATGCGAACTTTTAGGTACCAATTTTGGGCGTAGTGGGGGTGCTAACCCTTCCCCACTTGTAACTAACTCTCGAACCCATCTCTGGTTATCCTTTCGGTGTCCGGCCTACCAAAAGTGGCCGGTGGCGACTCCACCCTGAGTTTTAAAATTTAACGGTAGTCTATTGGGAGTGTCATCCCGCTTTCCGGGTGTCATCTCCTTTGATGCCGCAAAACATTTCAAACATAATCTTCAAAAAGAAAAAAGGTCGCAACAGTAAGCAAAAACACCACTAAAGAACAGTCATTTGCAGCGTTTGTAAGCAAAAACACCACTAAAGAACAGTTATTTGCAGCGTTTGTAAGCAAAAACGCCATTATATCCCATAACCTTTTGCGGCATTTGAAATACAAAACGCCACTAAAGAACAGTCATTTGCGGCATTTTTAATCAAAAACGCCACTATATCCCATAACCTTTAGCGCGTTTGAAATACAGAATGCCACTATATATCTTGACCTGTTGCGACGTTTGTTACCCACAAACGCCGCGAATTGTTGGAGCGCTGATTTCAGCGGCACTTGTTGCGGTGCTTTCTTTAGCGCTAGAAGAGTTTTTAGCGGCGCCAAAAAAATGCCGCTATAGAACTAAAAAAACGCCGCTAAAAAAGCTCTTTTGCTATACTATAAGGAATAAGTCTAAAATGATGTATCTTGTGTGTATATATTGCTCACCATTTTGAAATGGTTAAAATAGGAAATATGGCATGTTGAAAGTTGGTAAAATGGCAGACTTGACCTATAATGCTCTAACAAGTGAAATCTTGGTAAATGGTTTCCAATGGCTATGAAATTTGGCATGTAGGTAGATATGATGATTAAAGACATGCTTGTAAAATTTGGTAATAATTGGACAAGGTTAAGACCCCTAAAATGAGTAAACACCAAACAAAATCTATCATTACAAGTCTGTTCGTACCGGTACGAGTGATGGTGTACCGGTACTGTGGAGTAAGTGTGGGCATAGACAAAACATGTGTACCAGTATGGGTAGTGTCGTATCTGTACCGATATGCAAGTTTGGTATTGTAAATCAAGGTGTACCGATACTACTACAGTGGTACCGATAAGCAAAATCAATAGTGGAATTTTACTGTAGCAAGAGTATCTGTACGGGTAGGGTTGTATCGGTGCCCATTAATGACTCAATTTAGGGATTTAGAGTTAGCGTATCGGTACGGTGATAGACCTGTACTGATACAATAGACATCGAGCCATCGTACCGGTATAATAGAACGCGTACCGATACTGGATCTAAATTTGAAAGAATTTTTAATAAGAGCGTACTGGTACGACCTCATGAGTATCGGTACCGATACAGGTGAGTTGGTTAAAACTAATTAACTGGTTTTTAAAATCTTGTAAAATGGTCACTGAATCTTATAAGGTTTAATTGAAGATTCAAATAAACTCTGATTGTACTGAAAATTTGTATACAAGATATTCAAGCATTGATTTTTACATTGGTAACCCTAATTATTGACAAGGCCTATAATTTATTGGTTTTACAATTTATTCCCTAAACTTGAATAAGTTATCAAATGGTCCTAAATTACAAATTGGGCAAACTTTATTGACTAGAATAGTTATTATATTGCACTATAAATTATTGATACATTATTTATTGCATAATTTATTGTAATTATCGATCTGATCCCCGTATTGTTCATCGGTAACGCTTTTGGACCTGAATTCCTACCGGACCGGGAAGGGGGCGTTACATCATTGAGACGGTTTTAGATTTGAGACATCTTTTGATGCATTACCATTAAGACATCGGGGATTATCCACCATCATCCAAGGCCCAAAGAGCTCTGAAGCTGACACTTTCTTGTTATGAGCTAAACTAGTATCACCCTTCTTAGCTTTAGACTGAGGAGTCGCACCATCTGAAACTGAGTTGGTGCCACAGGTTTCCTTCGAGTGACCATACACCCTGCAACTAAAGCAAATCTGTTCCAACCCCTCATATTCGATCTTCTGAAGTATGCCATCAATATGGATATGTGAGCATAATGATTTATTCAAGTCAACCAATAATGCCAAACGAGCAAACTTTCCCCGCTCGCTTGCTTGCGTACTGTAGTCCACCTTGATCACCCTACCAAGAACCGCAACAATAATTCGAAACATTCAATTAGAATAGTAACTTAAAGGAAGGCCAGGAATCGGACCCATACCATAACCTGAGAAATGTACTTTTCTGAAGTCGAGAACTTTTTGCTTCAAGGCTGCACTCTCAGATAGCAACTAAAAATTGTTCATGAGCCACCAGTTAGAGCATTAGAGTAATCACTTCCATCCGAGAAACGAACAATAAAGTAGTTATTCTCCAGATCAATCAATTGCTACTTACCTAGAGGCTTTCAGTGAGCATAGATTCGTGAAAGCAAAGTTTTATAACCTATAGCACGTCCAAGGAGCCAAACGACGATTGCATTGCGCATATTTTGAGCAATTTGCTCATGAACCCTATATGAGAATCTAATAGAATGAATCATATCATTTAAATCAATAAGGACATCTTCTTGTGTAATAACAACTTCTTCCTCGACAAAAGAATAATTAGACTTTTTGTTTGCCTTAGGTTAACTTGCTGCCGATGCCATGCTTGCATACGTCTTCCTTCTTTCCTTGAAAACAGAATCATCCTTAGTATCGCATGTTGTACCTCAATGATCGGGGCACTACTTGTAAGAGGGGGATTATGGCTGTCACCCTCATCAGCATCCATATCTGTTGGTTCAGAGGTAGCAACAGAACCATCAAGGATTCGTAGCTTCTTGGCATTCTGGAAGTCCTCTGGCGGCAAAGGGGAAGCCAGCCACTCAAGCACAAGTAGCGTCGGCACCTGGATGATCTCTTTTGGCGGACAGCCGCCAGGGTTGACGTAGGGCACAAGGGAGTTTAGGTTTTCAGATGGGAGCATTAGGGTTGGACTTAAAAGGTTTCAAAACTAGAATAGATAATTACCAACATTAGTGCACGATTTTTTTAACTCAATTAAACTTTTAAATTCAGGGGGAAATCAATTAGATGATTTCACCAATATCGTCTGCCCTTTAATTTTAAGGTTTTTTAGTTTTTGTTACACGCTACGACTGAGTTATGTCACCATATATTTTACGATTTTTTAATTTTAATTTTTATAGATATATAAAAAATATAAAGGAATCTAAACAATTATTTTAAAATTAATAATATTATGTGTTGTTAAAATTGTAAAAAAGAATAAAATATTTTAAAAATTATAAAATATTATATAATTATTTTAAAAGTTATAGAAATATTTCATAATTAAAAATTACAAAAAATAATAATTTAAAAAATCTAAAATATTACGACATATTTATGTAAAAAATATTATAAAATTATTATAAAATATCTAAAAATATATGTCAGAGGTCGTTGAACAGAGAGATTTGCGATACTATGATTAATAGTTCTTCTTCACGAGATCTGTGACACTACAAGGTAACAATTTTTTCTTCCTAGAGGGATCCGTGACGTCGTAACACAACGATTAATCTCACGTAAATAATTTTTCATATTTTTAAATTTTTAATATTATATGATAATTCTATAATATTTTAGAAGTTTTTAACATTTTTTAAAATTTCAATAAAATTAATAATTTTATTATTTTAAAATAAATTTCAAAATTTTACAAAAAATAAATTGTTTAATAGTTTTTATCATTTTATTTTTTAATATTTAAAATAATATTTAATATTTTTAACATTTTTTAAAATATTTTTTATTTTTAAATAATTTTGGACTTTAGAAAAATAATTTTATATATATTATAATTTTAAAGTATTTTTGTAAAAAGTTAATTCTTTTTAGAATCTGACACATTACTGAAGATGTGCAAGAACCAGAAAAACAAGTAAAAGAAATTCCAAATGATGTAACGACTAATGCCCATGCAATTGATTGAATGAGCAAATCTTCATCAAGTCTTACCTAGGGTTTCGAATGAGAAAATCTTCATTGGCTGACGAGGGAAGAGGGGTCTAGGGTTTTCTCTTATGGTAAAAAGTTTTAAGACAAAAAAATGAAAAAATTAGGGAGTTAGTCTCTAACTTTCTTAGGCTTTTGAATTAGTACTAAATTAATTGAATGCACAAATATATATGATTAAATGTATACTTTTACAAATTTTCGTAACTGTCACATCACCCACTTAACGGCAGTTAACGGCTCAGTGACCACTTTGTTTACAAAAACTAAAGTTTAATGCTCACTATGTAACTTTTGAAAGTTCGGTGACTATTTTATATTTTTTGGATAGTTTAGTGACAATTTTTAAATTTATTTATGTAGTGTTATTGTTTAATACATAAGCTACATAATTCTTTTAATTTAATCTATAAAATATAAAATCTAAATCATTAATACTAAAACACTAAATTCTTAACCCTAATTCTAAATTTTAAATATAAATAATAAATTCTAAACCTTAAAACGTAAATACTAAAATAGATGTATTGGATAATCTTTTTATATAAATGAGTTATTTTTTATGCACATATTACATAAAATTTACACAATCTACCTAGTTTAAGCGTAAATCCTAAAATCCTAAATCTAAACTCTACATTATAGACCCTAAAAACTAAACTCTAAATAGGACCCCCTAAACATTATAATTATCATACATGTATAAACTAAAATTTACACATTCTTGTATATCAAAATATTTTCTTATATAAATATATACGTATTAATTTAAATTTAAAATTTTAATAATTTATTATTTTAATTAAAATGTTAACTCTAAAAAATATATAAAACTAAATAAATATTTTTACTTTTCATAAAAATCTATAATATAGGCCCTAACTAACCACATTCATAAAAATAAAAAACTTAAATGCAAAGAATTCCCTCTAACATTTTACATTTTTCAACTTGGCTTTTACTCCTTCCGTCCCACAAAAAACGTCCATTATTAATTTTTCACGTAGTTTTAAGAGAAAAATTTGTGTAAGAAAGATGATGTAAAATAATTGAAACAACAATTTTATTCTTGAAAAGTTAAATTTTGTTTTGTTGGGAAACTACAAAAGGGTATAAAGGAAAATATTTCTTTTAAAAGTTGTTGATTTTTTCAATGGGACATTTTAAGTGTGAAAATTTTAAAACATAAAAGGAACATATTGAGTGGGACAAAAGGAGTATTATTTTTTTTTCAATTGTACCTTTAATGTTTTAATTAATTTTCAGATTAACTACTTTGATGAAAATATTGGCGACTGTTAACAATCAACGTCATTGTCTAAAATGACCTCCAAGTATACTTAATTCCTTATATACATCATCTTTTTTTTTTTTTTATGGAAGTTGAGAAATCACTTATCGGAAGAGACCTCATATTAAACAACAATATCAACCTAACCCGCGTACATAACATCCACAATATTCAGGTTCGCCTTTAGAAAACATTATTAGAATTCTTTTTGATAATACGCAAACACCTTGTAGACAAAGCGTTTTGAACTCGTGTCTCTTAAGATAAACATCATTCGCTTTTCCACTGGAATACTTGTTGAGTTCACAGTTCTTATACTTTTTTTGTTTTTAGGAATTTAGTCTTTCTACTTTCACATTTTAAAAATTGAATCCAAGTATTAAAATTCCTTTGTTAAATTTATTGATGTGAAATTTTAAAATTAAAAAAGGGAAAAACTTGACCTGACACTTCATATTCATGCCAAAAAAATACATTGTAATGGACTTGAATTTAACATAAAAATTTTAATGATTCTAAAAGTTGGACTAAAGTTTTTAAATAAAACAAGGAAATGACTAAAATTTTAAAAATAAAAGATAAAGGATTAAATTCTATATGTACAAAAAATACAGTGATTTTGGAGCCATAAAAACATATATATGGTGATTTGTGGAATGGAGGGCAGTGGCCTGGCAAGGGCGTGTGGCTCTCAGCATGTACCTGTATTATCTGATCATTCACTCCTATCGTGTCCACACAACTGAACAACACCGAAACAGCCACGCCACCACACTCAGCTCAACCAATAACTAAAACCTCTCAATTCCATTTCTTTTTCCTATTTTCTCTTCCACCGCCAATTGTTCAACCATGTCATCAGCCGTGATTGCAGGTGCCTCTTCTTCTTGCTCCGCCGCCTTCACCAGCAGGAAGAAGAACTACTCCGTCAAAACTACCTCAGCCCCTTCTCCAAAGGCATTCGCTACTTCCCAGGTACGACTGTTTTGTCATCTCAATCTGCTTTCACTTCAATACCCTATTGAAATGAAACCTCTCATCTTCTTTGTCCATGCGTGTTTAGAAAACCACCCTCCAAGGCTTGTCTCTCCAAGAGGCCAAAAGGGGTGTCTCAGGTTTCTTCCTAGCTGAGAAAAAGAGCAGTTCTAGTCCCGGTCATGCATGAAAAGGGCTCGAGATCACTGCTAAAACTGCCGGTGCTTCAAAAACTATAGAGGTTGAGGTTGACAAGCCTTTGGGCTTGACATTAGGTCAGAAGTCAGGAGGCGGTGTTGTTATCACCGTAAGTTTCAAAGCTCCTCTCATTATTGATGTTACAGTGTTTTGGCCCCCTTTTTTCCCAAGACAATGTGGTATTTGAAATGAAACGGGTACACAGGGATGGACCGATACCGCTAGGGGCAATCACACCCGGCAATTTCCCCAACATAAAATCCTGTAGGGTACAGGCTGTTGATGGTGGTGGGAATGCAGCAAAAGCAGGGCTTAAGGCAGGGGATCAGGTGCTTTACACTAGCAGTTTCTTTGGAGATGAACTTTGGCCTGCAGATAAGCTGGGGTTCACTAAAACTGCCATACAGGCAAAGCCAGATTCTATATATTTTGTGGTTAGCAGGTTTGCCTTCCTATCTAAATTTAACTTCTTTTCCTTAATCTTTTTAGTTTTTACTTCCTTTCATTGATTTAGTTGCATGATTTTGATGAATTCTATAGAGAAGAAAAATTTGTTGATGCAAATCAACATCTTGTAGTGTGTAACGAAGCAAATGAAGATGTAGTAATGTATGATCTTCCTTTACATTTTTTGAGTTTTGACCCGTCACTCGATTAAAATCCGTTTTAATCAAGAAATAGGAGGGAGATTGTGTGTGTTAAGACAAACAAGGGTCCTTTCTGTTCTTTCCCCGGTGGAAATGTTACTGCTAAACCTAGTCTAGAATGTTGTTTTTCTTTTTCCCTTGAAGAATATGAATGCTATTTCACTTCAAAAAAAAAAAAGAGACAAATTGACATGTTCTGTTTTCTAGATACAATGTCTCATTTTGCATGTTGGCTTAGCCGTTACGTTGCCTATTTTCTATTATTGTTTGCCTCTCCTATCTCAAACTGTCTTTTAATTATACATGAAGTTCAGTAGAGATTTCCAAGAGAATTCTGGTTGAACCCGGAGTTTAACTCAGTTGGCTCATGTTAGCCACCTTATAGAAGTGGTTTTGTTAGTAGAATTATTGTTGCAAAGCGTAGACTTGGCATTGAGTATCACCAATAATAATAAATAAATAAAATAATAAGATTAACTGGAACTCGAATGGTATTACTCTTTAATAGAAGAAGAAGACTGAAAAAACCTACAGGAGGAAAAGAAAATAGAAGCAAATAACTGCAGTATGAACAGAGAAAGTTGAAGCCTTCCTTTTATAGGGATAAATCTTTTAAAAGGACAGATTTAGTTACTATTAAAATCTCAACAGCCCACTATATTTGAAATTTTTAAAAAAATATATTTTAAAATTTTGTTTTGTTTTCTTTGCATTATCCAACAACTTTCAGTAGAGTTGGAGTTTGAATCTCGACATTTGCAACTCCTCTGATCCTCAAGAGGGTTCTTTTGTACCCCCAAAAAGTATCTTCCTGGTTGTACGTGGTTACTGGAACACGATAACATGATGTGTTAAATTAGCCTTAAGAATACAACCAAAAATGTCATCTAACAGTTATCCTATTGATTTGATGCAGAGGTGCAGACGTTGATGTTAAGCGACTACCAAAACGGCCAGCGCCACCAAGCGACTACCAAAACGGCCGGCGCCACCACGCTTTGGAAGGAAACTGACTGATGCTCAAAAGGCAAATATAGCTTTGGCTAACTACGATCATACTTCACTTTTCGATAAAGATTGGCATACTGTTTTGCATTTGTGTGTTTATTCGATGAGATTATGTAGCACATGCAAAAAGTACTAACAGAATGCAGAATCTTGCAGGCAAGAGCTACTCATATTTGCCTTGATTGCGGATTTATATACACTGCACCGAAACCCTTTGATGAGCAGGCAAGTTTCTCAGCAAAAACTGAACTTCTCATCCCATTAAATTATCTGATATCAAAAGCAATAACCAATCTAAAAATGATGGGTTGAGAAAATATTGCCTTTGATGTTGTTTAACCAATGCCTTATGCATGGAGGAGCCACATGCACTATTGTGGGGTGTCTGTTGAACTAAAAATTTTTGAAAAATTGTATTTTTTGTATATAATTTGTATACAAAAAATTAAAAATATATATAATTGACACTCCTTTATAAATAATTAACTCTTTTTAAATATCGTTAAAAAATAACACCCTCTGATAAATTTTTGGCTCCGCCTGGCTTTGTGGATGCTTTTCACCCCCATACAATATGTAACCCCACATTATTTACATTCAATACCTCTGTTCTAGGAGATTAGTGATCTTCTTTTATATGCTGCAGCCTGATACGTATGCATGCCCTCAATGTCAAGCACCGAAGAAGAGATTCGCTCCATATGATGTAAATACCGGCAAAGCTATCGGCAGAGGGTTACCACCAGTTGGGGTCATTATCGGGCTGCTGGCCGGTGTTGGAGCGGGAGGAGCTTTGCTTGTTTATGGCCTTCAATGAGGGTCTGTTTATAATGTGTATTCGTTCATATAACCTGTGTGGGTACAAGTATGACTTCTTAAATCATATTCGGTTTCATTTTCAAACATATGAATTTTTTAAGTCTATTAACTCAAAGTTTTAAAAGCGGACTGGAGGCCTAACTGGCCAGTCATATCTCTGGGTTCCGGTTCAACCGGATGAACCGGACTGTTCAATAATAACAATAATATGATTTCATTTTATTATCTTGTAATATTCTTTAGGCTTAATATCAAAATAAGTGTTTAAATTATTTTTTTTTAGGTGTCTACTTATTTTTTTAAGTGTTTAAACTATTATTTTTTGGTAAAAATAGATGTCTGAGTTGACCTTAAAAAGAATAAAAATATAATAGTTTAGACACATAAAAAGAGCAAAATAAAATTTAGGCACTTAAAAAGAAAAATAAAATGGAATAGTATGAGTACTTATTTTGATATTAAGTTTATTCTTTATTAAGCGTAGCGAAGTGAAAATGGATAATTATCTTTCAAATTGAAAATTTCACACTTCTGTTTAACCCGAATTTGACATTTTCTCAAATTAGTACTAAAAGCTTTTTGTCTCAACTTGTACCGGCTTTCATTCGGTTCACTGATCAAAGACCGTTAAATACCTTTTTTATTTTTTGTAAAATTGTTAAAAAGGCATGATGTTGGCATGTGATATTATTTGATAATTTTAAAAATTTTATGTAAGCATATTAAAATTTCAAAATTCAAAAAATAAGAAAATATTAAAAGTATAAATACCCTTAAAATGTAAAAATTGAATATATATATATATATATATAATAATTTAAAAATAACAAAAAAAATTCAATAACCCGTTTTACACTCTTTCAAAGTTTGGTAAATTTCAATAAACCCAAACCAATTTTACTAGAATATTGTTAAGATAATATTGTGAGATTTTTTATTTTATGAAGTAGGGTGGGTATGGATTGAACAGTGTCAATGGAAGATGCAGAAAAGTATAGCCGGTTTCGGGAAAAAATAATGTGGAAATAATTGCTTGAAGTCGTCGGGATTTTTAAGCGAGTTCCCTTTCCGTGTATGTCTAAAGTTGTCAAAATTTTGTCTGACTTCTTAAATAATGTTCAAACATTTCTACGTCACGAAATAATTTCTCATCATCCATATTTAAAAAAAAAGAAGCAAGATCATTATCTGCGCAAAATACCCAATTTTACATCGCTATGCTTAATAAACAACACATGATAAAGCAAAAATACCAAATTTGAAACAAATTCAAAAAATGAAAAATAATAATATTATTACACTATTTATCCAATATTTATTACCCATTTATTTATGAAATAATTAAGTGTTAGAAAATTAAATAGTGAAAAATTAAGGGTTAAATTTAAATTATAAATGTGTTTGATATTTTGTCTAAAATTAAGGTTTAAATAGGTCAAAAGTCCTTGTATTATTTTAAATTTTAAAATTTAACCCTTATAAATTATTTTTGTGAAATTCAATTTTAATACTATTTTTAAGCTAAAAGGGTAAACTCGCCCATGTAATAAACTTAAATCAGAAATATTACTTTTACTTTTTTTTCGATCAATTGTGCCCTCAAACATATTTAATTTCATCAATTATGCCCCTTGATCCTTATTAACTAACCCGACCATTAATATCTGCACATTTGGCCGTCACGTCACGTGTTATTACTAAATCGCATACCAAGTGGACATTGATTGGTGCAAATTGATGACTTAGTTGCTGATGTAAATTTTTATTAAATAAAAGGAAAAATGACGAGAAGAAAAACCAAAAATTTCCAAGAAGACTCTTAGAAGCCAAACAGTGTCAGACAATAGCTAAAATGTTAACGATTTGTTTAGTCCCAGATTCAAATCTGCGACAGGCATGTGATACGAAACCCAAAATCCGTGAATAAGAAAGAAACAATAGTTTGAAGACTATTGGTGTAGTTTATATATATATATATATATAAAGTTAAAAAAATATCCTAATATTTTATTTTTAGTCAAAATGACTCTCTACAAATAAAAATTATTAGTCAATTAACAATAAATGACTTGAAATGATATAGTAAACCTACATGACAGTACATGTTGATATGGTAGTGTCATATAGACAAATGTATTAACTTGAAAAAATGTCACATCGGTCAAAAAATACTTTTATAAAATTATATAAAATATAAAATTATTTTTTTACTGACGTGTCATTCTATTAAGTATTTCAAATTATTTATCGTTAGTTGACTATTAATCTTCGGCCATAAAAGAGATGTTTTGAACCTAAAATAAAATGTTAAAGGTTAAATGACTTAAAAAATAATAAAGAAAGTCATTCTATCAACATTAAGGATATTTTTATCGTTATGCTATATATATATAAAGCAAAAGTTAAAAAGTAAAAGCATTTATCGAATTGAACCCTAATGATACTAATCATGAACCCACGGGAGAGAGTTGAAAATTGTTTCCCAAATTGCTTTTATATATATATATATATATTTTATCATAGGTATATGGAAAAATAAATATTTTGTACTCAAATTAAAATTAAGTTAAATTAATAAAAAATGGTTTTACATTTACTTTTATTATATTTATAAGACATTAAATATTTAATCTCTTATAATTGTATACTATTGTTCACTGCATAATTTATTTACCTACTAACAAAGTTTCAACCATGAAATTTTTTTAATAATTTTTACTTAAAAGAGAAGAAAAAAGAATTTATTCTTAATATATTTCAAATCTACAATTTAAGAGAGAAGAGAGAGTGTCAACTGAGGGTGTCAACCATGAAGATGGAATTAGAGATTAAAAAGTATTTTATCAAAATATATAGCGTAGCGAGAAAATATGTTAGGTTCGTATTTAAATTTTTGATGTTGTAAATAAAATAAATTAAACACAAATAGTTATTTTCACAATAGTTATACACAGTACTTGACCCAATAATCTAAATAATGGTTAAAAATATTTTGATTAAGTATGAAATATTTACATTTTCAAAACAAATGTCGAAATTCACACTCATATAAAATAAAACATGAGTATCTCTGACTACGTAATCAATCGGTAGATCTCTAATTAAAAAATATTTTTAATGAAATATATGTATAATTTTAATAGTTTAATGTTATAATAAACACATCACCAACCAGTATCACACAACGCAATAATTATTTTATTCGAAAGAGTATAAAGTATGGTTTATGATTTTAAGTTAAAATTTAAGTTTTTATATCAGAATATAACTCATAAAATATATTCATCAATAATTGAATTTGTCCCTTATGTAAAAAAAAAAATAATTGAATATATCCCAAAGTCACACCAATCCACATACGGGTAAATTATTTTTTATCACTCAATTTTCTTCTCACTCATATTTTAGTCACTAAAGTTTAAAAAATTTAATTTAATCCTTAAATTTTAGATATTAAATTTTTTTAATCACTCATCTGTTTTTCCGGTTACTATCCGATGACATGGATTTTTTTATTAATTTTTAAATTACCATGTAGACGGTAGAATATATTATTAATATATTTATTATTTTCTATTAAATTAATCTTTTTACCTACCCAACCGCATGTCTTGTTCTCGAAATCACGATGGTAAAATTGATTTTCGATCATCGTGTGTTTGATTTTGTGTAAAATTGATTTTAAAATCATGTGATTTATGTTTAAGAGTTTTTTCTTAAAAATTAAGACTGTATAAAAATATAGTATAAAAATCACGACTAATCGTAAAAGCAATTTTTCCTTACTTTTCCCAAAATCACGATTGATGTTCATAATTGATTTTAAATTTTTACTTCCAAACATGTTAGCACGGCGATCGAGTCATATTTTTCAATTCAATCAAAATTTTTAGCCTCCCACCAGATATCCAAACATGCACTAAGTTGCTTCCATTTTCGCCACTAGCCCTTCTACCCAATGGATTTAAATAATTCTCCATAGCAATTTATATACATATAGATTATATTAAAAAAATATGATCAGGGATGGACCCAAAGGGGAACTAGAGGAGGTAATTGCTCCCCTAAAAATTTGAAATTTATATATAATTTAAAAAGTTTTTTGAAATTTTTTATGTATTTTCTATTAAAATTTTATTTTCGCCCCTTAAAATTTTATAGGTTTGTCCCCTAACATAAAATCATGCATTCGTCCTTTATTGTGATGAAGGCAACGTAGGCGTAGTGGGGCAAATGAATTGGTGAACCTTTTACGACAAGCATAATAAAAATAAATAGCAGAAAGTTTCAAACATGTTAATCAACTCATACATAAATGCATTGATTTTGGTTAATTGTAGTGTCATTTTGAATCATGTCAGCTTTGAAATCAAATCTTGAATTTTGAGGGTAAAGTCGTAAATTTTTGGGATTGAACGAAAGGAATACTTGTAAAAGAAATATTCAGATATAAAAGCTTGGTTGAAAATAGAAAAATAAAAAAGACGTTCACTGACGATAGGTGCTTCCATTTGAAGATTTCAATGGTGAAGAGACTTCTCTTGAAAGGAGAACAACATATCTTAATTTAGACTCTATCTAATGCTTGATAGAAAGTAATTGAAGCCTTTAACGATATATTTGTAAAATTAGGGGTGTTTTTAGTTAAACAAACACTAAATTCACATTTAGAAGGACAAAGTCACTAGCTGTTGTTGACAACGAGGGGACCGGTTAAAGGAAGCCATAGTTGAAATTGATAAAATGAAGAGGTGTGGAGAGGAAAAAGAAAAAATGGAAAAAAATAACTTTTATATGAATTTTAAAATTATGTCGTTTTGGTGTAGATTTTGCTTGTTTAAAACGACTATTGTTTTGGTGTTGTCTGTCATGTCATAACGTGTTAAATGTTAACAACTTAATTTAGTGATCAAAGTAAGAGTAATTCTAAAATTCGGTGATTACATTGAAAATTTTTAACTTTTAATGATCAAAATAAAAGTAAAAAAACGTTAAGGGATGATTTTTGTAATTTAGCCTTCACAAACAGCAAGCTTTGGTCCGGGCACCAACTTTTTATGTTTGCTTTTCCTCCGTCGGACAAAACATTTCCTTGCTCCTAAGTTGTATCAGTATCTGTTTCAGACAAAGAGAAAAACTCCAGTTTTCTACAACAAAAAAACGGTGGAAAGAGATGGAAAGAAGGGGCTTAATTTTATGCAGTGTTGTGGCCCTTCTGGGGGTATTATCAGCCGTTACTGGTTTTGCTGCTGAAGCTACTAGGATTAAGGTGAACTGTATTTACAGATTATATATGGCCATGGGGTTTTAATTTAATCAGATCATCTGTAATGGGTTTCTTGAAAATTCTTGTCTTTTGTTTTCTTTCCATCGTTTTCTTGCTTTACTTAACTCCTGTTTGTGTTTGGTGACTAAAAACTGTTACTTGCAAAGATACTCTCTGGTTTTCTCCCCTTTTTGTGTATATACTAGGAGTTAAAAATGAAATTTACTTAAGAAGACTTGACTTTGAAGTTTAAATTTACTTATAATTGCTTATGACAAATTCTTTAAGTTTGTTCCTTTCCCCCCTCTAATTTTGTATGTTTGTGTGTGAGTACTGGATCTCAGAAGAAAGAAGATAATCCTAACAAAGCATAGGAAAACCAGATGCTTAATATTAGCAAAATAAAGTAGAAAATTCCATCTATTTGAGTTAGTTATTATTGAAAAGTTAATGGAGAAGATGATTAATTATAGACCGGAGTGACATATGGAACATTGGTATGGCTACTAGTACTATGCTTGATATTTAGAATTTGAAGTCTTATCAGTTAATGGGAGTGTTTACATCAGTGATTTCTACTTTTTCATCATTTTCAGTCGTCCTGGCATATAGAATGAGTGTTGATTAAACCATTTTCATGTTATACTGGCATAAGTTTGATTTTATGCACGACATTGAATTCGATTTTGGGAAAGTTCTTGCAACAAGTGTTCATTTTATTAGTTGACTTCAGTCTGTTTTGCACCTTGATAATTGATATCATTTGACTCCATTGTCACAGTATTCCATCATTTGAGGAGAGCTCTATTATTTCATATAATTGTCCGTCGTATTAAAATTTTGGGACAATGTGTAGACTCGCAATTCCATGCTACTTTTTGAAAGCCCGAGTTAAATTGTTAATCTAAGAGTCTTTGTTGTTGACAGCATTATGCTTCTAAAGACAGTACAAATTGTAAAAGATATTCGGTTCATGTATTTTATCCGAAATACCTGCTGGAATGAATTTTCTGCATCTGTTTCAAATATGAGCTTGTGAAACTGAGAATCTAATTAACATGCTACTACTGTTCCGTGCATTAGATTTACTCGGACATGGGCTTTCTAGAATTCTTATGACGTTCAGCTGTTCTTTTTTTTCCCCTCTTATAGGTTTCCGAAGTTAAGTTTGTCTCCAATACACAATGTTCTTATCCCCGGAGTCCTGCACTTGGTCTTGGCTTAACTTCTTCAGCAGCACTTCTGGTAGCTCATGTAATTATTAATGTTACAACAGGGTGCATTTGCTGCAAAAGAACCAGCAGTCAAAATTGGAACTCTAACTGGACAAAAGCTCTTATTTTCTATGTTATTTCTTGGTAATTCTTGAGCACAACTTGATACAACACTTTTTTAAGTTTTCCTTGGTATTATTGGTAGGGACTAGGGACTAAAATTTGGAACCTGGATCTTGTGCTTTCTTCATAGGATAAGGTGCTAGTCTAATGGCCTGTATGTTCAGTTTGATTTGTTTATGATAGTTATTATTTCTTTTTAAATGAGAGGACACCATGACTCAATCATACTCATCATTTTAAGCCAAACTGGCTCAGTTTGATGTTTTAGGTTCTTTCTTCCTTTGAGAGAAGAATAAATCGGCCTTTGATGATAGGCATGTTTATTTTTCTAAAACCAACAGAAACTTTCTCCGATTGCCTGTTGCTGTTCTGGAATGGGGCACCATCATCATCACCATAATGATAATAAACGTAGCTTCTGTACAAAAGTTTGAGTGGCATGCGTTTTAAGCTTTCATGTCTATGCTACTTTGGTAACCAAATGTATGATATATCTTTCAAAATTTGTTGAAATGAAAGAATGCTTAATATGTTCAATTGTCGATGCCATTGAGTTTTCTTTTAGAGAAGGATATCCTGTTGTTCTGAACTGAAGGTTATTTTTCTTGTATACCCTTGTGAAGTTATTTATGGCCTTTTCATTTTCCTTCTAAACCTGAGCTGTTTCCAGTCAGAATGACTTTTCCTTTGTCAGCCTAGAAAGTTATCCTGTTTCTCCAATGTTTGATGCAAACATGCATTTGCATATGCACATACGTACACACAAAGAACATTGATTGGTATGCAAACAATTAGTTTTGGTTTTGATTGCAATTTTACAGTGAATTCATGTTTTCTGTGGTTCCTCATGCACCCAAATACACATACTTCTTTTAGTCATATTTTAGTTGAATTTACCGACTTTGAGTAAACTGTGAATTAAACATCTAGACACATTTTTGTTGGATGCTTATGCCCAAGTCCATCTAGTTTTGCCGACATCTACTAGGTAGTCATCTTGATAAGAAATTTGGAAGAAATTAATTAATGAAATGCTAGGCATTTGCAGTTGTATGATCAAGCTATAGCAGTTAGCATTTACCTCAAAGTTTATTTGAAGAAGACTGAAAACGGAATGTTACCATGGCTATAAATGCATATTTTTCGGAATACCATGTCAAGTGGTGCTATTGCAGGAGTCTATTGTTGTTACTTGTTCTTATACTCGACTTGGGCTTCTCCTTTTTCTGACAATCTGTATTTTAGGTGCTTAGCACAATATCAAAGCCTGGGGGCTGGGTATTTGTTCCCTTGTGATTCATATTTGTAGTCTGCATGTTTTGCCCATTGATTTTAGTTGCCATTAGGCCCGCATAGGACTAAATCGTCAATATATGGGTGTTTACTTGCTTTCCAGCCCAGCATGTTTTTTACTGCTTGCCTGTTGCTTGAGCCATGGTTTATATGTGGCGAATGAGTAATCTTTGGACTGTTAATGTGCCTGGAGAAGAACGTTGAACCATAGGGATATACGTATCAGTTGCAATTTCTGAAGCTTTCCATCTTGTTATTGACGTTTGTGATATTTCGATCTATGTCCTAGAGTGTCCTTTTTCTGGCTACTGCAACCTAAGAACCAGTTTAAAATGAACTCCAGAGAGTGCCATTCTCATTTTGTTGATGTTTTCAGACAGGTTCATGTTGCTTTTGACAGGACAGGTGGCATGTCTAGAAAATTTTGTAACAAAAGCTTCAGCTTGCTTGTAGTTAGAGAATGGCTAGTGAATGACTTAGAGGAAAGAGCTTTTACTTGTTCATGTGAACTTTAAAGAAAGCATAGGTATTTGACTCGATTATACCATGTGTTGTGAGTGGTCCGGCGTAGGCTTAATACTTTTGAGTATGAAATACGTTTGTAGATGTTTCTGGTTTTTCTTGCGGATTCCATGTTTGATGCTCGATAGTCATCCGGAGATGGTTTTTATCTTGTGTGGCTGTTGCTTGCAGTGTGCCTACTTTCTCTTTTTGAGTAATTAATCAAATGCTTAATCCATGTTCTTGCAGGTTCACATTCGTTATAGCTTTTCTTCTCTTGCTAACTGGTTCTGCACTCAATGATCAACATGGTGAAGAGAGCGTGTACTTTGGCTACTACTACTGTTATGTCGTGAAACCCGGAGTCTTTGCTGGGGGAGCTGTCCTGGCCATTGCAAGCATCGCCTTCGGAATCTTCTATTACCTCACCTTGAACACCACAAAGAACACAAGTAGTCCTTGGGGCAATGCAGCTGTTCCGAATCAGGGTGGCATAGCCATGGGAGCACCTCAATTCCCACCCCACCAGACCTCTCAAGATCCTGTTTTTGTACATGAAGACACTTACAACAGGCGGCAGTTCACTTGATCAGAAAATTTCAATCCGAGACACCGGTGAATTGTATGAGACTTTGTTTTTGCTGCATGCATTGCTTGTAGCAAAATTTACCCAAGTCCCAATATTAACTTGTTTTGGAGAAATATTCTTTATATAGCTAACTTGGGAACAAACTTTAAGCAAAACAGTCCGTGCTTTTCATTAAGGTTTACATAGCCAAATTGTACGGTGTTCTTATTATAACCGTGAATTGTTGTATTTATATTATTTTTTCTTTACTGTGTAGTTTTAGCTCTGCTTAGAATGAATGGTGTAAAGGACTTATGATGGAAAATATTGTTAATCTAATTGTTAAACTATAAAATTTTTCATCATTCAAACCAAAACCTTACGCTATTTATAAATGGTACGACTCCCTCGTATTTTATAAACCTTGTCCCGTTAAAAAGTATTTTTCAACATAACAAGTATACACATCTAAAAATACAAAGGTAAAAGTGAAAAGAAAGAGGAGCATATAAATGGTACGATAGTCTGTTTTTTTTTTTTCTTCTTTTTCTGTGTCCTGTTACAGATAAAATTCACGTAAATGTCCACTTTTACATTCAATCTACTTACATTGGTAAAACTAGGCATCCTTTCCTGACTTGCTTGAAAATATTACAGAATCTATAACTTTACTAAGGTATTAATGGAATAGGTTGGCCTGAGGAAACCTGATTTTATGCAAATGCCAAACTGCCTGCTTCTGGCATAATTTCTCTCACCTGTTTTCTACCTGACAATACCTTTGTTCAGCAAGAGTGAAACCCCCTAAAAACACTACAAGCAATGAAAATTCTCATCATATGTAACTTAGTTTCGATGCTGATTACCTGGTTCACCAAATTATTGGAAAGACACCTCAACTTGACAATGCTGACAATGTAGTGCTGGAGTGAATGCTTTTGTCAAAAAAGAAGAAATTAGCATTGCTTATTTTGCTAACAGTTTTCACTATTTCATCGTATCAATGTACAATGTGATCTATGACGGATCTCTTACTGCACTACTGTAGAGAATCACTTTACTAGCTGCTTTGACAGACGACGGTGGCCTATTGATCTTTTCAAGTAACCTACTGAATACCAGTTTGACAGGTATGCAAGCCACTGTTGTAGGTCCAGAAGACTCTGGTTTGATTAATCCATCCATTTCGTGGTTATCGCTATCATGTATAGGCTTCAAACCAGGAGTACGTTCTATACCAATTGATGACAGAGCTCTTGTTTTCTGGCTAGAAAATAAGCTTACCTTCTTCGGTAACTTCTTTTGGAATTTCCTGTCAGCGGGAGAGCGTGGAACATGAGGTATGCTTTTTTTAACCAGGCATGCCTTATAGTCGGAACTTCCTATATTGTAATTCTTGAAAGGTGGTTTGCTTTCATGGTCCAAGGATCGATATTCAGCACCTTCGTAACTACCCAACGCAAATGGTGGGTGAGGCCGTGGGACCCTAAAATTGGTCCTCTTGGCAGTCCTCCATGCAGGTGGAAGTGAAGTATTTCCATCATGGTTATTTAGTCCATTACTAAAATAACCATTAGTGGGGAGAAGGGTCTCAGTTGAACTGTCTTCTAGAGCTTCAATTTGAATGGGATGCCCTATAACGGCCTTCCCATCCAACCTGCTTATCAACGAAACAATAGGTACAGGTTGTTTCTGATAGCTTGCTTGGACTTCCAAATCCACTTCCACCAACAGAGATCTTTTCCTACGGAAATCATGATGAGCATCATGTATTGGATCAAAGTGCCACACTTTGTCCTCCCACTCTCTTTCCACAGCAGCATGGTTCTCCCAAGGCATGCCTTCCCAATCAGTAAAGTTATGATTGAAACTAAATCTCCTTCTGGATGTATCCCTTGGTGTACGCAAATATCTTCTATCATCAAATCCAACCATCTGGTTCCCGAAAACTTTTGCACTCAAATCAGTCACATCAAAATAACCGTCAAAGTCATGATTTAAATGAGAACTATGACCTAATGGCCTTCTTCTGAAAGTTCTCCTTTCTGCATGATATATCCCATGAGCAGATCCATCATAAACTCTTACCTCTGCAGCATCCATGGATCTTTTTGACAGATTCCGTATGTTCCTTTTCCCTTTTAGCTTCCATTTGGACACAGCTTCGTTCATAGAAAGATGATCATGAGAGTAAAAGTGAGACATCTCACCAGAAAGAGATGACTCATCAGACTCTCCCTGGCCCATTATTCCGCCTCCTAGCATATCAGGTCTTTGGAAGGCACCCAACTGGACATCCTTGCATACAGTAGCACCTGAATGCAGATAACAAGGAAATAATGAGAGGAATAATCGGTTACCCAAACATATCAATAGTATCCATGTGTGCAGAATCCATCAATTGCCTTATATCCAAGACATGAGGGTACCACTAAAATGAATTCAAAAATCAAAACTAAAGTACGGGTGCCAAGACTCGTAATAACTTTAATAGAATAGTAAACGTTTATTCAATAATAATGGGTTTTTTTTTTATCAAATCAGGAATGGGCTTTCAGATAACATTGTAAGTCCAATTTTTGAAAACCAATCTTGAATTTAAAACATGTCTAGACCCGAGTCCTTTAACATACGATCAACCGATTTGTTGGCCCACATAAGTTGATAAACTGGAGTTTAAGTGTCCTAATTGACCCAAAACATACAAAAACCAAGCCAAATGAACCATATGGACAAAAGAAAACGAAATATTGGCAGGAAAAAAAAAACAAGATGACTAGTCATGTGCTTGAGCTTCGACATTTTCTCACTTGAATGAGAATTCAAGCCCCCAAATGGTTATTATTTTCCCTCATCTTTCTCGTACATTTCAATGTTTCTCCAATCTTCTCATGTTTCCTTCATTTTCTTTCTACCATCTTTCCTCGTATCTCACAGACAAGTCAGGAGAATCCAATTCATATCCCATACCCACACTCATATATCTATGTCATGTTCTGTCAACACGGTTTAATATGCCAAGTCCGAGAAACAGAGATGGCAGAGAAAGATGGAAGAAAAAGAATGTAAATAACATGAGAAGGAAGATTGGAGAAGAATCGAAATGCACACAAGAAAGAGGAGAAAATAATAAAAATTTTGGGGTCTGAAACTGCATTTAAAAGTCAAAAAGTACAAGGTCAATCATGCGAGTACTTTTAATCTTGTTTACTCCAATATACATGTCGTTTTCTTTCATCTATTTGGTTTATTTTGTTTGGGTTTCGCATGTTTTTGGTCAATTAGGACACTTGGGGTTCAATTTATCTACTTTAATGGGCTAACAAGGAGGTTAACTAGAGCATTCGAACCCAAAAAAGCTTTTGAAAGGTTTAAAAGTCAGAGGCCATTTTAGAAAAAATTGAAATGCCAAATAATATTTGAAAGAACATTTATGATTCAATAAAAAATTTCCATTATTTGAATTTATAACGAGCCCCCACACCTGTATATTGATGAATTAGACGCTTTAGCACATACAGACACCTAAGACCTGCATCTGAGTTTAAGCAACATAGGTAATAGAAAACAGTATGTGAAACATAAGGTTCTCAAGTCAAGTAACAGCAACAGAAGGACTGCCTATCTGCAAGAGATGCTCAATCCTAAAGGCTAAACGAGAAAGAAAATTTATCTAGGGTGCAAAATAATCTTCCCAACATTAAAACATGAAACTAGAATTAAGAATAATAATCTTCCCAACATGAAACTAGAATTAAGAATAAGATCAGTTAACCTGAGTGTGAAGTGATACCCTCATCCATATCTGGTTCAGTCTCAGATGAATCAGACTCTGACTCAGATTCAGAGGAAGTTGATTCAGAAGAACCAGCTTCAACATCTTCCAAAAACTCACTAGTATTATCTTCAATCATGTGACTAGGAAAAGGATAAGAATCACATTCCACAAAATGGGGAGGTGACATCTCAATCTGATTTGGGGGAGTTTCTTTATAATTCGAAGCATCAAATGATTCAGGTGGGAAGTACATGCGTCTGCTTCTCTTTGCTTGGGAAACACCTCGCCTCCACTCTCCTCCTGAAATATAAGTAGAAACAACACAAATGTCAGGATGCAAAAAATGAGAAACTTCTGATTTTGCAGTATTCTGCAATACTTGAACAAAAGGGTTCTTCCTGCTACATCTATCAACCAAAAACTATTCAGTAAATCCCTCACATAACCTTTCATTTCATCTATAAACAAGATTTACCATTAATGTGATTGGTTCTTCCCACGATAGAAACCTTGCTTGAAGGAGATAGAGTCTCATCAACATCCATAGGAACCAAAGATGTATGCTTTTGTTTTGCATAAGCAGTTTTGACCCCTAAGTCATGTAATCCTTTCATCCGGGGTAAATTTTCAGCAGAATTATTTTTCCAACTTGGCTGAATTTCGGCTTGTTCTTTCAAGTGTATGGCACTGCTCACTGTCTCACCCTTGGTTGAAGTATCTTGACTCCTGGATTGAGTTGATTTTGAGTTCCCAGGTTCTCCATTACTAATATCTGAACCTCCAGAATCTTTTTTAGCAGAACCAGAAGATTTACCTTTTGCATAGGAAGGTCTATTAAATTTTCCTTGTTTTTTCAACAATTCCTTTTCAAGTTCAAGTGCATGAAGAATAGCATCTTCCCGTCGAGCATATTTCTCTCTTTTCTTGGGTGGCATACCTTGTAAAGATTCCGCCCTTTCAATGCAATCATCAAACTCCCCACATCGAAATGCCTTCACACGCTTAGACTTTTCTAGATTGTACCAATCACTGAGAAGACAAGAATGAAAAAACGTTAGATGCAAAATAAAGTGAAAATGGAACAGGAAATTGTATATCATAATATTCTAATCAAAATGAGGTTAAAGAAAAAATGAGCAATGACATAAAGACTATATCCATAAAATATAATACACAAGGTGGAAGGCAATAAAGCAAACGAACATCCCAGGAATACCATCTGATTAAAATGACCACAAAGACATTGCAAAATGATGGAAGTAATGCAAGTCCAAAAAGTTTATTCTTCCAAGTTATTTCCACATTTTCCGCATCAATTTACCAGAATGAGAGTTTCAGAAAATTTCCAGATAAAAGGGGAGATGGTTGGTAAGGAAAAGTGGAAAACAGCCAGGAAAGGGAAAGATAATAACATACAAAAGATGGAAGGAAGAAAAAGATGACAGTGTTTTTATACAATAGAAGAATTGTCTAGGAAAACATAATGCAAATTGATTAATTAAACTTAGTGGCACTATTCTTGAAGCAGAAATTGTTTAAGATTGCACCAAAGTACTGAAAGCAATTATAAAGCAAATGAATAACAGTACTCAGATTCTCAGTAAAATGACAATGGAAAGAGTATAACTAAAAGTCAAAGTTGACTCAAGTACGTTAATCTTCTAATAAATTTCAGTTATGCTAGTGCATACAAAAGTTATTTGATGGCCTAAAACTCACTTTTATTATACATAATTTCCCCATACTTCTAAAAATTAGTTTTGGCTTGTATCTCTCACAGAAATGTAGAATATCACCATGGCATCTCTTATTCTAACATGGACAAAAAGAAGCAATGAAATAAGATGACAAATAATTTAGGTTCCCCTGCTCACAATAAAGTTTAAAAGGCCATGGATAGGGCAGTAAAAATTCAATAAGCACAATGCACTAGGGCAAAAGTCATATCCTTTTTGGCATTCTTAACTACCATAATAGTCCAAGTATTATTCTAAGGACATAAATGACATCAAAGTATTACATCAGCCTTTCATTGAGCAAAGATAACATATAATGTGCCATCAAGAAAATAAAAACAGGCATGGGTGTGTGTGGTGGTATTGGTCCTAGTGTTTGACACATAATTTTGGTATAGATAAATCAAATTTTAATTGAAGCTCTGATTAGTCTTCCACCCTACTCTTCTCTCTCTTTAATTGAAAATACTAAAGTACGGATATATGTCATTCAAACCCTATAAATCATGCAAGATGGAGCTACAAATATCCATATTTAGAATTTAGATATTCACAAAACTATTTGCAGGGTGACAAAGGACTAGAATCAGGTCACTCACAACTTCCTAAGCAAACTAAAGATGAATCAGATCGGAGATCATATCATAGCGCATCATCAAAATACTTCATGTCTTATATTTGACGGTCATTAAGCTCAGTTAAACCTTAACATGTTGGAAAGTTAAATTCGCAAGCCTCAGAGCATCCTGACTTTATTTTCCCCTAAACTCTACTGAAAATTTACATAAATATCATTATTCTCTATTCTTTCACTGGTTCAATTCTATCCAGAATCCCAGACTACTCTAGCCGTATAAACATCAAGATAAAAGTTCTACATTTGTTACTTTGAAATTTAGTTGCAAAATTTCTTTCTTGCAAAGATAAAACAAATGAAAAATATAAGAGACTTACACACTAGCATCCTCTCTGCCAAGAAGTTTGACCGGAGTTCCGGTCCTTGGAGACATAAGGTGAGAAGTTGGTAACTCTTCAGGGCCCAGTATCTTTCCCGGCCACCATGAACCGTTCCTCCGGCGTACCCATACTATAGATCCGAGCCCTCCTCCATCTGATCCTGGCCCGCTCTCCATCTCTTTCTCTATCAATATCAATGTCCTTATTTCTCTAGTTTCCATGGAATTAACAGATATCCATCTATATCTGAAAAAAAAAACAGGAATGGAAGTAAAAGCAATAAAATTTAAATTGAAGACCTAGGGCAAGGGGTTTCAGCCTCCGGCGAACAAGAAGGAGAAGCGGAGATTCCGAAAGCGGGAGAAAGCTTTGGATCCGAACAAAGGAATTCGGGTTAGGGTTTCCATACAGAAATTAGATTTGGGGATTTTCGTGCATTTCTAAGTAATTTTTTTGTTGGTTGGATTTGGAAAGGTCTCTTTTTCCTTTTTTTTTTCCTGCACAATTTTTTCCGGTCTCTGGAAGTTTCTTTTAATTCCCGTTCTTCTAATTGCATTTTTTACATATAAATTTATGGCTTAAAGCCCCTAAATTGTGATTTTTTTTTCTGAACAGATCTTTTAAGTATTTTCGGAATATTTTATATTTTGAACTAAAAATTGTGGTCTTATATGCTTTTTCTGTTAACCTCCGTTTAAAAATTATTATGGGCCAATCAGAACACGTTGTGTGTCATTTTATTAATAAAAAATAAGATGATTTAAATAAAAGGGGTAAATTGTACATTAGGTATGCTAGATTTTATTTTTTGTTCATTTTAGTCCTTTATTTGAATTGTTCATGTTCTTCCTCCAAAATTTGATTCTGATTGTGTTTATTACTTAAACTGAATTCGGATTACTAGCAACAGAGGAAGATTCAAAGGCAGCAGAATTTTTAAACCCAAGGAGGAAATTGTCACCAGAGCTGGAAACTTATGGATGCAAATCTCCTTGTAATGATGGTAATTTGATGGAAGATGATGGTCCAAAGGAAAACAGCATTGAAGTGAAAAAATTGGGGTCAAGGAATAGAGATTGCCACATTGAGAAAAACTTGGAAGGTTGGTATGCTATTTGCAGTGTGATTGAAGTAGAGGTAGCTAAATCAAGTTGGTTATGCTCCAAGTCCAACAATGAAGAAGTTGAAGATATTACTGCAGATTTTGGATCAAAAATTTTAAACCAATTACTAGATGAGCTTGTCCTTCAATTTTCTGAATCTTTCCCTTGTGAAAACTGAACCTGTAAAAGTACAGTATTGATATCAGTCCTTGCATATTTTTCCAACTGCAGAATTCTATAGTCAAAGATATACCACTCATTGGTATAAATATTGATTTTGTTCTTATTCTCCTTTCCTTTAATTTCCCTTCTACTTCATATGTTGCTTATATTTTTACTGTCCTTTTTTTGTTCTATGGTGTTTGTTGCTAAAAATAAGCCTGGTGAAGAGTGGGGGTA
The DNA here is from genome assembly GCA_019671005.1 of Hibiscus mutabilis. Lineage (NCBI taxonomy): Eukaryota > Viridiplantae > Streptophyta > Magnoliopsida > Malvales > Malvaceae > Hibiscus > Hibiscus mutabilis. The sequence continues at coordinate 13,731,296 of CM033737.1, read as the reverse complement.
TGGCATCGGAAGTTCTAGTCAATCTCAGTTCTGGGAGAAGCTTATGGATCTTCAAGATTCCTTATAACCAACTGGAGTTTGAAAATCTTTGGCGAGAAGCAACTCACAGAAAACCAGTGCAGGGCGTTAGAGTGTTACGATGTAGAAGGATGAGCTCATGTTCTACCAAAACTGCTGGAAAATCACACCTTGATTGGTATGAAGGTAAGTTCTGTTTCTCCAAGTTTATTGATCTTTTTCCCATATTATAAAGACGTAAGTTATGTTTATTAAGTCTGATGCACATGTTTATCTCATATAAAATGAGTATGCTACTCCCCTGGTGTACTAATGTTACTGAGTTTTTGGTGGTTCCTGGAATCTTAAATCATGTTCAATTGAAGTTTCATCTCCCACTCTCAGTTTTTTTGTTCCACTGCAAGTGATTTTAGTGGTTCTTCCTCCGTTTTCACTTCTCATTTTGCAAGACTAAAGTTAATAAACACAGAAAAATCGATTTTTCCAACAAATGATAAGTTAGAACACAAGATTATGATAAAAGAAATAATAAATTTAGGGATTGAAATCAACATAAATCTCAAAACTCAGAAAAGGGAACAAAGAAGATGAACATTTCAAATAAGGGACTAAATGAACAAAAAATAAAATTTGACATACCTAATGTGCAATTCACCCTTTTATTTAAGTCAACCTATTTTTTTGTTAATAAAATGACACGTGGCATGTTTTAATTAGCCCATGAGAATTTTTTTTAACAGAGGTTAACCGATGAGTATATGAGATCACGATTTTTAGTTCAGGGGACAAACGTCCCGAAAAATACTTAGATATTTGGAAAAGAGTACATATTTTAGGGGGGTAAATGAGCACTTAAGCCTAAATTTATTAAAAACGTGTTAACTTCAACCCGGTTTTGTAATAAGAGCTATCGACGATCCAAGATTGGATCGTGGGATGGTTTAGAATCCTACGTTGTCATTGTAAACTACTGGTAAATTATAGGTGTGATTTTATATTGACCATTGATTTATTAATTTTGATAATCAAGTCACTTATATATATAAAATCGTATTTTTTTTTATAAAATTTTAAATATAATCATATCTAAAGTAGAAGGGATAAGGGACCCTAGGGGAAGAAAGAGAATTTCTCCTAATCAATATTGATGTGACAGTTAAATAAATTTTTACAATTTTTATTTGGTCCTAATTACTTACACATTATACTATTTTGCTTCTAATTTTGACCATTGATTTATTAATTTTGATAATCAAGTAACTTAAATATATAAAATAGTATTAAACAACGTTGATGTGACAGTTAAATAAATTTATATAATTATACATTTTATCAATTTGCTTATAATTTTAATTTAATTCAATAAATTCAATTTTCTAATTAAATGGTAACACGTGACACCATTTGATTGAAGAAAATAAATGAAAAAATCGACATGGAGGAGGGAAAAGTGGGGTTTGAACCTAGTTTATGTAGAGTTAAAGAGCACCAACCGTTGGGTCAAATTTTCACTTGATTAACATTGGACAACATTTATTATTTAAAGGTTATAGTAATGATGAAAATTAAAGGAAATAAAAACGATTCCATAGAACCTACGAGGATTTTTATATTGTCACGGGGCCATTACCTTTTTTCCAAAAGACATATCTAATAGGATGTACATCGCCACTATTTATATAACCCAAGACCCTCTCTTTCCTTCTCGATATGGGATTATCGTTTCCACCTCTTCCCAAGCGTGACATTCTTCCCCACTCAACCTCGTGGCGCCCTCGTCACGAGTTAACCGCACTCGTGATGGGTCATTATCACGGTTGTCCATCGTGCCTAACCCACTCATGGGCACTCAGCGTGAAATCAGGCAGTTAAAGGGTCGCTCTGATACTACTTGTCACGGGGCCATTACCTTCTTCCCAAAAGACGTGTCTGATAAGATGTGCAGTGCCGTTGTTTATATATCTCAAGACCTCCATTTTCCTTTTCGATGTGGGATTAATGTCACCGCCTCTTCCCAAGCGTGACATTCTCCCCACTTAACCTCGTGATGCCCTCGTCACAAGTCAACCACGCTTATGATAGGCCATTATTATGATTGTTCACCTTGCCTACCCCATGACAAGTGGTATCAGCAGTCAAATAGTCACTCTAATACCATTTGTCACGGGGCTAGAGTCTAACTAGCTGATCCGTGCAGCCTTAGTCGACGATCTTTAATCAAAGACTAAGTTAGCCTTTGAATACTAAGCTAAAAGCTTAGATTGGTGAAAGCTTGTGGGAAAGAGGAAATGGCTAAGGCAAAGAAAACGATAGAGAATAAAGATGAGAGTGGATGTCTCTATATTGCTCAAAAGAAAGTTGAATGATTACAATGGGTGAGAGTGAGCATCTATTTATAGGCGAACCCTCTTACATCTAATAGTCTAGAATGAAACGATCCAAGGGCTAAGGATCATCCCTAGATTCTTGTTGTCTATTTAAGGAAACTCTATCCTTATCTTACAAGGTTGCCCAAAATGTTGAGGATGAATCACTCCCCAATGATATCTATTGTAACATGATTGTTGCTCATATGCTGGCAATGATACTTTCCATATGTATCTTGGTCAACAAGATGAGCTTCATCCAACTGGTGGACTTCTTTGGGCGGGTTGGCATTGGGCAGGCCCAACAACTTGGCCAAAACCTCATAGACAGCATGGAGGGTGCTGGTTTGGGCCCCATGGTCTTGGACAACATAGATGGTGCTCGTCTAGGCCCCCTAGTGTGCATGGTGATGTTGACACGGGCACCTTGGTGTTGGACAACACGTGGTGTGCTGGTTTGGGCCCTTTGGTGTGCGCCCATCTCGATTGTGGGCTGGCAGTCTATGACAATATGCAGAGTTACAAATATATAGTTGTGGACATATAGGTTACGCAGATCACTTGTGCACTGCATATAATTATGAGTTACAATGAAAGCTTTATAATGAATCAAACATTAGATAATCAATTAGATCGGTCCCAATTTTAAAGGGACCATTACTCAACACAAGGAAAATTTAGAAACCACATCAAAAAGCTTCTCCAGGACTAGTAGCTAGAAAAGTAGCTTTAGTTACTACAGGTTGTGAAACTTCACTTGACCTTTTAAAACTTGACATTGACCCATCGACCATTAAATTGACCATGGACATTGATCGTTAACCGCTGATGTTAACCATTGACATGTTTTGACTTTACTTGCTAACTATAAATTTTTAATCTGAATTACAATATTTTGACTTGAAACCTTCTATTTATGTTTTGTAGTAATTTTGGACTATTATATGAATATGGGTTTAATATTGTACTTTTTGTTTCTTGAAGGTGACAAGTCTCTCCCAAGCACTCTCCAACTAGGCCTGATACATGTAACCTCCTAAACTCGTCCGAGAAGGAAAGGCCAAATTTTATAAGTCACGTTTGAAAATCTTACCCTCAAGAAACTAATTTAATTTATAATATATTAAAATAATTAAATACTTAATACTTCGTCAAACCCAAGCATTAAAATGATAACTGAAAACTTATTAATATAAACCAAGTATAAATGCAACACCCTCGACCCGGATGTCACATTTGGGCCTCAAGCCCAACCCAAATCCATAAAATTTCTCAAACTGTGTTTAGCCCAACAAAGTATTTCTCAAAAACATTTAAAGTCAACAGTTGAAAATATAGTTAAATAATCAAAATGGTACAAAGGAGCTCCAATTTAAATTTAAAACATTTGAACATTCGATTTGATTAATACAATTTAAAAAATAAGGATTACAAACTCAATCACATAAGGTCTTATGGATACACAGCCCACAAAACACAAGTACCGTACTCTTAAAACCATTACATGCTTGAATCCCTTACTGATAGTGCTCCTTGATCCCACGATCCGACTATCAACCTACGCACAGAAACAACGATTCTGAGCGCTGAGCTTACAAAGCTCAGTGGTACATATCTACTCTACTATACTTCATAATAATCATAAATATAAGCATGCAAGCTAGTACGAGCAATAAGAAGAGATAAATAAACACATGACGCTACCAGTAGTCGCCTAAACACATGCTCTCATCATAGCAAAACATCATATGTGGCACACACGGCCTAATTATACTCGAGATCTCACTAGATTATCCGAGCAAAAACACACAAAGTTATAACCACAAATCTAGAGTGAGGCTCGGTTCCACTAAGTATTGGGATCATACACCATTTGGGGTAAGGCCCGATACCACTAAGCATCGGGATCATACACACATGCTCAAGATCTGTCATCAAACATCTTCGAATGAGGCCCGATACCACTAAGTGTCGGGATCATACATTCGACAATCTTTAATCATGGTGTTACAACACACTCTTTCTCACATTGGGTATCCGAATCCCACTAAACAATGGTAACTCAACCATATAAGTGTCCATATCAGCACATAGTAAGGACACGCCTACCACACAACACACATTTTACACGATCCACCAAGGATCCTTACGGTTGCTATTACCATCAAGTCACCCAAGACTTTACCAAGTTAATACATTATGAAAGAGTACATTAGTCATCATCATTAATTATCTTATTACTCTATATTATCTCATTAATATCCCACGTCAATTTCTATCTTTTTATTCGCATTATAGATTATTTTGTTCAGTGGGTATCGGTACTTGAACACGAGTACCGATACTGATATTACTTACTGGAAATCCTAGATTTCTACAAGTACCGATAAGGGTCGACCCGTATCGATACGGCCTCTAATCGTGTACCAGTTCAGCCAAAGCTCGTATCGATACCCTATTCATAGGTTCACACAATTTTCTTGAATTACGATATTACAACGCTTATTCGATCCCTAAAGCTTATAAAAGTCATTAGAGTTTGTTTACTAACGCATTCATTCAATTAATATTAATTACCGGCTTCATAATCATTTAATCGAGTATTTATCCCTTAAGCATATTTCCCATCCAATTATGTCAATCTATTCGAACAAGCACCCAAGGCATCGTGATTATCAATCAATCAATCATCAAGTAATCATACGAACATATCAAAATGACCCTACACGGTCTCTAAAGCCTCTATGAGTTTCATCATATTCATAACATCATCATGCATCTCATAAATATCGAGTCTCAATACCAGTCTCTACGCATGCTTATTAATCATCTACCTATTTTGTAGATACTAACACGCAAAGCAACCACATTTATGATGCTCATGAAGCAATAAGAGTTCGAGGTGTACTAACCTTAAGCGATTGTCGATAAATCCTTACTCGAGATCCTCAAACGTTCTTCTTGATCCGGTGTTCGAGCCTAAACAATTCTCATAATTATACAAATCCCACAAATATTAATTAACCTCATTCACTAACTAATCCACAAGGTCAAACTCATAAAAATAGCTCACCAATTTCAAATTTGGCAAAACGGACTAATCCTACGAACTCAGAACGTCGAGAAACCCCTAGGCTGGGTCACTCGGGAAAAGTCAACAGCTCGGTCAATGCCGCAATCACTAACTCAAAAATTGGGTCATTACAATTCATTAACCCGAAAATTGGATCGTTACAATAAAGCTTGATAATGCATGCTAAAACCAATAAATCTCAGATCCGAAATTACATCAATGTCCCATTAAATGGAAATAACATATAAAGTCTGTAAATAAATAATAAAGTTTATACTGAATGATAAAATAGACGGATAAAATAAAAAGATCCTCCGGCTACCAAGTCGCCTAGAGTCCAAGATATTTGTAAGAGAAAATTATGGGGAGTAAGCTAAAGAGTTTAGTGTGTCTCTAATGTGCAAGAAAAATCATAATCACTAACACAATAATTTTCTCTAAAATCTTTAAGTTCACAAATGATGATTCACAACACAAACATTTTTAATTTTATAAACACAATGCATTGTACCCAGCTTCAGCTCACAAGTGGCTAAGAGGAAAGTTTCCCATAACTCCTCACTACATCTGCCAATCGATAAGTGGTCAACCATTTAACGATGAAATCACAATCTTCCACCGTACAATCCCAAACCATGCACACAATGGTATAAAATCACAGTTCTCAAATCTCAACACAAGCTTGTAATGTAATCCGGGTCAACAGTTCACAAATCCATTATTTAAAACAAATCTCAATCTCAAGTATGAATGCATGGAAAGTTATTCATATAACAACACATCCCAGCTAAATTACTCATAAATTGTAAAACATCACACAATAAAAATCATTTATATGGCACGGTAAGAAACACACATAAAAACCATTTATTTATAACACTAGAAGAAACACACCTTAGCCAAAGCAAAATTCAACCTAGTGGCAGAGTCAGGATTTTCATATAGTGGGGTCAGAGTAGAGTATGTGATGCGGAGATTCTCATACTACTATAATGAGAATTGTTGACCCCATACCCCCAACAAATTAGGTAGGGTCAATTCTAATATTTTCTACGAAAAAATTTATATTAGCTCCTTAAAAATCCCATTTTGCTCATTGAAAATCTCATACCCAACAAATTAAGGGATGCCAATTGACCCCAAACTTTGAACGTGACTCCGCCATTGATTCAACCTACTGAATGATGCACTTCCCGTAATCAAAAATACTAGATCCAACTGTATCGGTACATGAGATTTAAAACATGACTTTGATTTGACGAGCAACCAAGAAATCAATTCGATAGAGGGGGAGGGGTTCGCTTCAAAGTTTCGATAGGAGCAGCAGACGCGAGAAGGGTGTAACTCAATTGTTAGCGCATGTATGATGCAGGAATCGTTGCAACTAGAGTGACAGATGGGGTTTGTCGGTGGAAGCACGATCAGTTGGGAGCACGACAAGGCTCTAAGAAGCTGTTCATGTGTTGTTGAATCGAGAGACAAGGCAGAGCAATGGATGGGCGAGGTATAGGGATCATAATTGCTGAAGCTTAGGGAAAAGAATAAACTTATTTTTAGGGTTTTTAAAACGACAGTAAATAGGAGATTGACTCAGGCCCGTTCAGCACTGTTTTTAAAACGATTGTTGGAGTGCCAAACAAAAAAGCAGTACTAAACAGAGTATTAATTTTTTGATATATTATAAAATGGACATTAAATTTAATTAAATTAGCACAAAATGATCATTAAAATTATTGGTTCATTATAAAATGGTCATTAAACTTTTTAAAATTTATCATTAATTTATAACGTGCAATGAGTCTATGACCATTTTGTAATAATTCGATAAGTTTAATATTTGTTTTATAATTTTTGAAAGTTCAATGGCTAAAAGGATCATTTTAGAATAGTTTAGTGATTATTTATGTAATTTATCTAAAATTTCATAACAAATTTCGATTAATTCGAAAATCGAGCGAATTAACAGAACTTTTTTCGGTTTGATTAATTTTTTTTTTAAAATTCAGTTCAGTTAACGATTAAAAGAACTCAATTAATTGATTTTTGTGATTCGGTTCGATCGGTTAACCAAACCGACCGAATGTACACCTTTACATAGTACGACTCTTCAAACTATTTATTGCTACATTTATTATACTTCATTGTATGAACGTTTATGTGTTTTGGGCTTTATGACTGAGATTTTGAACCGTAATTTTTGGTATACAGATAATTGTTATGATTTTTATACAGATTATGTAGACTTAATAAAGGTTTTGTCACAGTTTTATGGCGAGACATTAAAAGTGGATGATGATTTTACAAATCTAATTAAATAGGCTAATAAATTAAACGTTTATGATTTTCTTAAATAAATGATATTGAATATACGTATATGAAATTCTAGTTAATGTGATCTGAACTTAATGTTTAGATCGTGGTTACACGTTCTTCCGTGAAACATGTATGTTGTAAACAATTCATGGTATTTTGATGCTAAACCGGCTTGTATTACTTATTGCATGTAGTTTTGTTGGATAGTTGCTTAGTATTTAGCTCGAAAAGTTCGACATTCGAAACCATTTCATTCGCGTAGGTCATTAGATTCTGTCGTGTGCGAGTCAGGACATCGGCGTTCATGTCAGGATTTCTTTATGGTATTTTATCATTTTAGTTGGGCATGTATTATTGTAGGACCTTTAATTAGGGAATGCTTTCAAAACCAACTTTTGCCTAATAGCTCAGTTTTAACCGCAAAAATTGTGCCGAACGGATAATTTTTGAAAGTAAAACTATTTTTACAACCATGGTTCTGAATAGGGGTGATAACGAGCCCAGCCGAGCTCGAGCCTGGTTAGGCTCGGCTCGGAAACAATACTATTGGACTCGGCTCTGGCTCGAAGCTCGTCAGGCTCGCTCGGTTCGAGTTTTGTAAATTTGTTTCAGTGGATAATGTCCAATTTATTTTAGTTAATTTGCTTTTAGTGGATTTCCCTCTAATTTATTTTATTACTTTTCTCTTACTAAACAGATTACTTTTAGTGCATATGTAGTATAATATATATATAATTATTCCAAGCCTGTTCATGAGCTTTTCGAGCTGAACATGGGTTGACTCGGCTCGTCTTGTTAAGGTCTCGAGCCGAGCACGAGCTTAGGTCGAGCTCACTCAAACTGAATTTTGACCGAGCTTTGACGGAGCCGAGTCCGAATAACTTGCGAGCCAGTTAGGCTCATTATCACCCCTAGTTCTGAACCAACCGCTGAAGCTAATTTTTTCAGCTTCTATGTTTCCAAAAGTTGGTGTTGAATGAAATTAAACTTTTGTCCTTGACCCTTAGTATTCTATATCACATTTTCAACACTTTTGTTCTCTTTTCGCTCTAAATACCTTCAATAAATTTTTTTCTTAGGTGAAGTCTTTATATATTTATTATTTACAATTACAATCAGTAAATACTATTTTATTTTTAAATTTTTACCACAAATAAATTATATTAATCACTTAAAAGTATTTTATTATATATCAAAATATTATTAATATGTTATAGAAATATTATTGAGAAAAAGTTTGATACACAGTCCGTGTAAATTAAAGTTTACACGTGCTTTTCAAATTTATGGGTTAGGGGTTTAGTTTAGGGGTTTAGCTTGTAGGGTTTGAAATTTAAGATTTATGGTTAAAGTTTAAGGTTTAGGGGTTAGGGTTTTAGATTTTAGATTTTATAGAAGGGTTGTGTAAAAATATTTTGCACGGGCTGTGTATCAAAATAAAACCCAATATTATTGTTGTAATAATTTAAAATAGTATGTTTTATATATTGTAATATTAAATTTTTACCTCAAATAAATTATATTAATAACTTAAATAATTTTTATTTAATATATTAATATTGGAATAAATGATATATTAAAAATTAATATTAAAATAGAATTAAGAATTTAATATTTTAAATAAAATAAATAATAAAATATCTCATACGATCAATTATTTTTAATTTATAATATCATGTCTAAAATGAATATTTTATCTTTTCAAAAGTATTTTTTTACAGTAATATCAAACACTAAAATCTTATAATTAACTTTTTAAAATTACTTTTTTATATTACTTTTAAAAATACTTTTTAAAACAATACCAAACTCGTCTTTGGTGATTTCTGGTTTGTAAACTCTTCTACGATGTAATCGGTATTTTTATTTATGAAATGGTTTTACTTGTGGAGCTCCACTTTTGTAAACATATTTTGGATTCGTACGATTTGATATATTTCTTATTGCATTTTGCTTTTAAATTATTTGTCTTAAATTCAGTTGGAATAAAATTGTATTGGTGGGTTGTTCCAATAACCCAAATGCGATCTCGTAAATTCATCAAATCTTTCGAGTTTTATTAATGAAAGGAGGAAATTATTAAAAACCAAGGTGATTTAAAGATTTAAAGGACCATGTGCAATTTATTAAAATGGGTCCCTTACCTTATAATATGAAAAAATATAATTTTTTTCTTCATATAAAATTTCCGTAATACAAAAATATTAGAAGCAACATAAAATGACTTACAAACATTTAAAAATCTCATATTATATATATATATATAATACATTTTGAGACCCTCTTTTTCGAGGGACTTGTGCGGTCACAAACCAACGTGTTAATAACCACATTCATGACTCAATCTTTCCAAGGAACAATTGAGACAATGAAAGGAGGAAAAGATATATTATGTGCCATAGCAAAGAGGGGAACGATGGAGTCGTGAGAAGGCAGGGAAAGGGAAATTCTGAAAGCCATGAGTTTGAAGATTGGGACTTGGGAGACTAAGTAAGTGTGGGTTTTCTAAAATTTTCCTATTAATGTTAACAGTTTGTTGGCCAGCAACAACGAAATATTAGGGTTTTTGTTCTTTTGCATCCTTTCCTTCTTACTCTAGTTAATATAATATAAAACTCAATTAGTTTTATATTAATTTATGACTACAAGAATATTAGTGATACTAGTTGAGTTTAATATGTAGATCCTAATTCATATATATTTATTAGTTTTTAATTTCTTTTAAAATAACTTATCAAATATTAGTTGTACACATGTCAAATTCCAATTTTAAAAGTTAACATCATCATATATCACCCTTATTTTGCACTTTCAAAAAGTTTCTGGACTGAATAAATTTTTTAGACGTATCAATTTATTAAATTTAAAAATTGATAAAGACCTAAAGAGTATTTAAACTAAATATTTAATTTAATTAAATATTTTGGACTAAAATAATCACTTTTCTAAATATACATATAAAATGTTCCATCATATTGTAGAGGGGCTAAAATAGATTATTGGTGGTCTAAATGTTCCTTTTTTATTAAATTCACACCGAAATTCAAATCTATACAAAATAAGATAATATGAGTATCATAGTTGAAATACGAATGTGATATGAAAATATTTTAAGAAGATAGAGAGGAAATCATCATAGTTGAAACATAGAAATAGAAAATTTTATTAAGGTAGGACAACAAAATACTACATGAGATCAACTCACAGAAAGCTTTGTATGAAGTAAGATGGAAGAGGTGGATTTAAGCAAGACGAACCCTACAGCAACAACGTCGTTGGGGACCAACGGAACTCCCTCCCATGAACCTATGGGCGATGCAGTCGATATTGCACTCATAATCTCCATAGGAAGACGAACACATTTTGAAGCACATGGGACCCACATCCACCCCCACACCATTCACTTCAACATCTACACGTTTTAAATGAAATTGTGCTTTTATTGCTTTCTTTCTTACCATCAAAATTTATTTTTCTATAAATTGATCCAAATTTGATGGAGCACTAATGTTATTTTTTCCTTTCCTTTCCTTCCCTTCCCTTCCCTTTCTTTTTTCTATTTTCTATTTTCTATTTTAATCAATTTCATTTTTCTTCGATTAATGCTACACTTCAATTGTTCTTTTTCTCGGTAATTGATATATTTTATTAACAAGGTACAAAGTACGACAAGTTCATAATACAACCAAATATGAGACATCCATAATAATCAGTCCAACAACAGCAAAAACAAAATAGTGCCAAAAAAATACCACGAGGACAAACTACAACCCCAAGCCACGAGGAGACCTAAAAACGAGCCTAAACTCACTTGATCCTTTACAAATCGTTCGATCAATACCTAGGCAGTGGATCCTTAACACAAACAATTCAACTATCGGAACCTAAGAACCCCGACACTTACCTGATCTGAAACCTCCATGCTAATAACACAGAAGATCACCTTAATCCATATATCGCCACCTACAAGGAGAGAAACAACTCTAAAGAAAGCTTACCAATAAATGCTACAATTCAATTGTTGATTCGAGTATTGAGTGAAAACGTATACCTACTATATCAGTTTGTATAAGAGTTGTGTTAACTGTCCTAATTACGAATTCGCACACATGTATTGCTATCCAAACGGGGGATTGAACTAAAAAAATATCTATTGAATGATTAGGAACACCAAAATACACAAAAAAAACGTCACTAATGAAACTTATATAAATTATTTACAATGATGTTAGGATTTTGTGGCCCAAGTATTGTAATTCCATCATATTTGAATAAATTACTAAAATGATCACACTGATTATTCATGGAAATATATAGGGTTATATTTTGATACAAAATCGTGTAATTTTTTTACACAACACTTTTTTAAAATCTAAAACCTAAAACTCTAAACCTAACACCTTAAATTTTAAACCCTAAACTCTAGCCCTAAATTTTAAATTCTAAACACTACAACCTAAACTCATAAATACTCAATGGAACCCTAAATAATCTAAACCTGGGAACAAACAATGAAGCCGTCTCTGATCAGCCTGGGAGCGAGGTTGGTCTCATTTCTTGGGTCTTCTCAACCGCTTCCCGCCAGACAGGGCTTCGATTGCTGCAACATCCTCTTCAATCTCCTCTCGGAAGTGTAACTGAGAAGAATCGTCGCTTATTTTGATCTTCTTTGCAGCTTCCGGAACAAGAATTCTATTGAGAATCCACCATAAGCAAACACTCTTCTTTGCATGCAGGATTTGATTTGCTTGCATTAATCTCTCCAACGGCCATGGAATCAACATCACCCTCTTTTACGATGGAAGAATGGATACTCTTGGCGCGGAACTTAATCGTGGGTGATTTTTTGTGTGAAGGTCGGAAACAGGATTTGGTTCGCTTTCATTAATCTTTTATTTTTTTTGCTCAACGATGTATGAATTTTATTTATTAAAAATGTCATAAATAATTATTATATGTCTTATTAAAAAATCCGTATATTAAAGTAAGAGAAAAAGATCTTAATGGTAATTGATACGATGAGAAACAAAAACGCCTAATAAAACAAGAGTTCTCCAGCGCCTACTACTGTCACTACACCATACATCACTGCCTCAACCCGATTTGGTGAACCATAGCCACAAAGTGAACGTTAAAAAGATCAGCTTTCTACAGCTTGCATAATGTCATGCCGTGGGAAAAAAAACCGCTCTCTTCTTGAGCATTGAGTACAACATCCAATGTTGTTTAATCCTCCATAACTTCAGCAAAGACAAAATCGTGACAAGGCACATCGCCTGAAAAAAAAAAAACTCAGCTCTGACATCCCCTGGGCAAACACTTCCCCTCTAGCTGCTGCCTCCACTTTTGATGCCCCATCAATTAGGGAATGCACACCGTTTTGAGATATCGAGAGGCAGTTTAAATCCCTCTAATTCTCCTCGTTCAATAGCTCGATTGCCTTCTCCAAATTTTGGCCTTTGAAATACACTCCACTTAGCCCGAACTTGATAACTTCTGTAAAAAAAAGATTGTGTTCAAAGCGCCTGCTACAACCAGCTCATCCCTAGAGAATTCCATAGCTGCATCTATAGTTGCTTTAGCTCCTCCAAACAACCCCCAATCCGACTGGAACTAACCACAAAAATCACACTCCACCAAGTCAACGTTACAACCACAAACTAACCTCAAAACGCTACAGACCTGTAATGTGAATCTAACCGATACAAGCCCCTGCAATGTGAATCTAACCGACACAACGAACATAACACAAGTGATAAAAAAACCAAAACCAAATCCAAAGCGAAATATCGAGATCAAGAAACCTAACACTAAGTCGAAAGAGAGGCCAATTCTCGATGACAAATAATCTCCTGTGCCGAGAAAAGAAGCAACAAGAGTAAGCAAACCCCAGTACTAATCTGATTAAATTCCTTCAAAAAACAAGCTCGATAACACCTCCTCATCTTTCAGTTTCGCGAAGTCCTTTTAACAAAAGTATCCCTGCAAACACCCTTACTTATATTGCGTCTCCGCTCTAACAAAATCTTCTAAAATTTCTTTCTCATCTCCAATGAACTCAACGCCGAGGCGTTGGCCTAGAGCCATTGCTTTTCTGGCAGACCGAGTAAGGATCTGCTTACGAGCAATGCCCGAATTAGCAGGGGACGAACCATCGACCTTCAAAGTGGCCTTCTCCTTATCCGCCCTCTTGTTTCTCTTAATCGCACGATCTCTACGTTTTTTTCCTTTGTCGTAATTGCCTTATCCTGCAACTGCATCAAAGAAGCATACCTTCTTGAAGACTTACCTTGTATGTCCTGCATTTCTGGAAAGTAGATGTTTGCATAATTTACAGACTTAGCTTTGTCAACTTGTTATGCCCATGACATTGTGTTACCTAACCCCATGCCACGAACATCTTCTTCTGCTCGGGATCTACTAAATTCTGAAATCTCGTCTGAATCCAAGGCATCCATAAGGATCGTCCGAAATTTTGGGGGATTTTTTGTATGAAGAAGTTGGATTGGTTTCGCTTCCATTGATGACAACAGAATCAGCAACCTTAACAATGGAAGGATGGTGAGGGCTAAACTTGAAACGAAACTTTAGGGATGGTTTGGAGGAATTTTGGTTGGAACTGGAAGGATGAGTAGAAGTAGAAGTGGCCATATCAGAGAGAGGAAAGATGGAGTCGTGAGAAGGCAGGGAAAGGGAAATTCTGAAAGCCATGAGTTTGATGGTTGGGAGAGTAAGAATGGGTTTTGTAATTTCTTCCTATTAATGTTAACAATTTCTTGGTGAGTAAGAGTGCGACTTATTAAAAGCTTGATGGTAACCTTTTGTGGGCGTTCTCTTATTTTGGCCTTGACCGCTTAATAAGCTGCTACAGTTACACTTGGATTAGTGGTGAATTCCATTGTTTTTAGCTAAGTCTGGGTCCTCTGGGGTGTAAAGTTTAGAACTTTAAGGCTGGGTGGTAGTTTCTTTTCAGTTTTCACTGTGTTAGTTTATTTCTTGCTTTGGTTGCGCTAATTTGTCCCAGTGTAGGTGATTGCTGATGTATGTTGTCTGCTTCAGACTGATTCTGTTTTTTTGTGTAGCCTGTTGTGCATTATTAGCATAGCAGTGCTTTGTAAGCTGGACTTCTAACTTCTTTTCTCAATAAATCAAATTTGATGAATATAAAAAAATTGATGGTTTGAAAATTAGAAGCTAAGCCAATTTTATTAAAATATATATTTGAACCCTCAAAATTTCATCATGATTTCATCCATGTCCACAAATCCATATTAGAATATGGACGAAACATGAATATAATATGTAAATGTTTTAGGAAAATAGAGAGGGAATCATGATTGTTGAAAATGTAAAAATGGAAAGTTTTATTAAGACAGCAACTACTACATTAGATCAATTCATAGAAAGCTTTGGATGAAGTAAGACGGAAGAGGTGGATTTAAGCGACACGAACCCTACAACAACAACGTCGTTGGGGACCAACGCAACTCCCTCCCACGAATCTTTGGGCGACACAGTCGATATTGCACTCATAATCTCCATAGAAAGCCGAACACGTTTTGAAGCACATGGGACCCACATCCATCCCCACACCATTCACTTCAACATCTGCATAAACCAATATCATATTATATATTAATGCATCTCCAGAACTAATTCATTCATATTAACGTAAGGAAATCAAAATCAAGAATAAAAAAAAAAATTCCAGAGCGAACCGAAGAGACCATAAAAACGAAAACCAAGAGAAGTGGCAAAATAGATTTCTCTACTACTGCTGTCATTGCTTGTTTTCTTTATATACTATAATTTTCAAATAATTAATGTATAGCCAAACAATGCAGATAACTAAACTAGATGATACAAGCAATGAAGATATACACCTCTCTATTTATAAGGGCGATAGCCATGGATGATGGAACTTGGCTTTACCCTTTCTATAAAAGGAAGCATGAAATTGCGTACAAATTTTACTACCAAACTAGGAAAATAAATAAATTTGGCAGGAATCTTTGTAATAGACAATTCCATGATCTTGCACGGCATATTAGGGTTTTTAATGTGCAAGAATGGAATATTAGGGTTTTATCATTTATATCCTTTTCTTCTTCCTCTAATTATATATATATGGATGAGTCTACCACGCTTTAACGAGCACCGCTGAGCACCACTAACGATAAGCATGGCTGAGCACCATTAAATTAATTTATAAAGATTAAAAAATCTAAAGGACTCAACGTATAATTATAAATTATTTAAACATATAATTATAAATTATTTAATATAAAATATTAATTATATTATTTTCCATATGTATAATATTTTTTAATCATTTTTTAAAAAATAATTGGATCAAATATCAACCTTAGTCAATTTAAAAAATAAAAACCTTGAACCCTAAACAAGAAGCCCTAAACCATAAACTTGCAACCCAAAACCCAAAACCCTAAAACCAAAACAATAAACCATGAACCCTAAATTATAAACTCTAAACCATAAATTCAAATATTGGGTTTAGGCTTTATGATTTAGGGTTTACTATTTAGGGTTTATGGTTTAATGTTTTGAGTTTAGGGGTTTGGTTTTTAGGTTTAGGGGTTAGGGTTATGATTTACTATTTATGTTTAGGGTTTAGGGTTTTAGGTTTTAGGGTTATGTGTTTATGGTTTTGGGGTTAAGGTTTTGGGTTTTGGGTTTTGGGTTTATGGTTTAGAGTTTAGGATTTATGGTTTTTATTTTTTAAATTGACTAAGGTTAGTATTTGATCCAATTATTTAAAAAAATTAAAAAATACTATATATATGGAAAATAATTTAATTAATATTTTATAATTATATGTTTAAATAATTTGTAATTATATGTTGAGTCATTTAGATTTTTAATATTTATAAATTAATTTAATGGTGCTCAGCGAGGCTCATCATTAGTGGTGCTCAGCGGTGCTTGTTGAGCATTGTAGAATTTCTCTCTCTCTCTCTCTCTCTATATATATATTTATTTATTTTTAGTATTTTAATAATAAAAATATGGCTTAAGGGTGTTTGAAGCCCTTGAACTTTTGAAAAAAATCAATTAAGCCATGAACGTTTTTTGCACTCAATTAAGCCCCCGAACCAATAAATTCAATCAATTAACCCCTTTGACCAATTTTGACCATCAATTTTGACGGGTTTTTCTTGAGATATTACTACCACATGACGCACTACAGTTCTGTCATGTGACATTTACAAATATTTTTAGAAATCTATTTTTTATAATTTTTTTAAGTTTTTTTAGAATTTTTAAAAATTTTAAAGAACTTTTTAAATAAAATATCAAAATAAAAAATCGAGAAGTGCCAGTGACAATACAGTAACACGACACGTTCCACAAACTGCTCCAATAGTAGTTTCTTAGTTATCAAGATTAAACTACAATAATAGCTTAAGGAATCTTATTTTATAATGGGTCTCTACAATGTTTTATTCTGATAAGTTAACTAATAAATTAAATAAAATGATTATAACAAAAAAAATCTTTATATCCTTATGAACTAACCTTTTAAATAAATTTAAAAAATTAAATTAAAAATAAATAAAAAAACATTTTTAAACTTTGTTTCATTAATAAGTCAAACATAAATTTATATTTTTATCAACAAATGGTACGATAAATGTGAACCACTTCTGACCGAAGGAAACAGCCACGATAAGCTCCCAAAAGCTTCCATTCAAAAAATTTCCCCTTTTCCCTCTTTCATACAAAGCATTAAAAATAAATTATAGTAACATGATACTCGAACGTCTACATCCCTAAACCCTTCCTCATGTTCTTCCCAACAATGCTAGTCACATCTTTGTGCTATGAATTAAATTATAAAAACTTTTGATCCTTTTAACCTAGAGTATAAAACCCTGTTATAAGCCCTAATGCCTTCTTCCATTTACTTGTTTCCCAATCGTGCACTCTCCCCCTTGCGCACTCTTTTTTCCCTCGTGTTTAACCTACTGTAACCCATTGACCGTTGATGTTGATAGCTGACATGTGCTGACTCAGCATCCTGACTTTGAATCCTCAATACGAGTTTGACATAAAACTCTTACCAAAGCCAAAGTTTTGTTTGTGTTAAGTTTTGCACAAATATTTGATTTAAGATGAGTTTGGCCCAACCTTAAACCCTGGTTTAAATACCCATTTATGCTCAAACCTAAACTCATTTTTTCTTCATTTCTTTTTCTTTCTTAGCCGCCATCTCTCTATCTCTCCTTGCAATTTTCGATCGTTTCCCCCCACCTTACACTGTCGTCATTTGTCGGCGGTGATGGAAACCACCTCGCCGAAATGCTCCCTTTCACACCGGCATCCCATCCATGTCATTTGTTACGAGAAAAGGCGAAAGAAACATTTAGCTCCTCCTTGTCACTATTGTCGTTCCACTCGTCCATTGGGTTAACGGAGGACATCGCTTGACAACCCTAATTATAATGCTCTTTATGGATGTAGTGCCATGCATCAAACTTCCGTAGCTATTTTCGACCAAGAAGTCGAATAGATCACTTTTCTCTGTCGTGTGTCGTCGCCATTCACTACAACAAAATAGGATTTTGTGGCATTTTTTAGCCCTATAACGTTATTTTTAAGCGCCGTTAAAAACATTTTCGGCGCTAGAAAAATGTCGCAAGAAGTGCCACTAGATAAAATGCCGCAACAGTTAGCGACGTTTGTGAACAAAATACGCTGCAAAAGGTCGAGTTATATATATACATTGTCTTTAGTGGCGTTTGCTCGAACAAACCACTGCATACCTTGTCTTTAGTGGTGTTTGTTCCTTCAAACGTCGCTATGTACCTTATCTTTAGTGGCGTTTATTCCCCAAATGTCGTTATATACCTTGTCTTTAGTGGCGTTTGTTCCTTCAAATGCCATTATATACCTTGCCTTTAGTGGCATTTGTTCCCCAAACGCCGCTATATACCTTGTCTTTAGTGGCATTTGTTCCTCCAAATGCCACTATTGACTATGTATCTTCTGCATCCCTCAGCTCATTACATAGCTCGCCGATCTATACTTGTGCTTCGCTTCTTTATAAAGTTTTAGCAAGATATAAATGGAGTCGATGTGTGATTTAAACATTAAAATGACAAATGCCGCTAAAGTACGCGTCTATAGCGGTGTTTGTCTAACAAACTCCACTAAAGTACGCTCCTGTAGCGGCGCTTGCCCAAAAACTCCGCTAAAGTACGCATCTATAGTGGCGTTTACCCAAAAACGCCACTATGTATCAGTTTATCATGGCGTTTATTCAACAAATACCATTAAATGTACAAATTTAGCGGCGTTTATATACATGATAAATACCGTTAAAAATTCCGTTAAAAACCTATTTTGCTATAATGATCTCCCCTAGAAACAATGAGTTGCTTCTCCTTTTGGTTTCAAGTTTCTTCTCTCTTCATCTTTTTTGTTTTGTTTTGAGGACGTCATTTTTTCGCCGATCGTCGCGTTCTGTTGTGCATTCCTGGCTAAGCCCCTAATTATAATCCTTCTTAAGCACAAAAGATGTGAACCCTAACCTAACCTAGTTTTTCCCTTGGCCCAATCGACCTAGCTTGGCCTAATAGCCAACACATTTCAACTGGCCTAACCGAGCCCAAGCCTTGACCATCTCGATCGGTCAACCATGCCTAATGGGTTGTTGACCTTTTAGGCCCATTTCCTTCGATCCAAGTCCTTAGTGGACCATTGACTTTTGTTGGGATTTGACCCAAACTTGGTCCTGTTCAAACCCAGTTTGACCCAATGGCCAATATGTTTGACCCGAATCAAGCCCGACCAGACCCAACTTAATATTTTGATTGTTGACTAATTGACCGTTACTCGTGAACTTTGACCAGTTTGACTTACGAACTTTAAAAAATTGATTCGTTTTATCTAATTTTGACTCATATTCACTCGTTTCTAATTTATATACTCATTTTTGGATTTATGTAGATTCTATCTGATTGTTGGAGAAGTTAAGGATCGCTTCTTTTGTGTTCGAATCAAGGTAATACTCTACTACCCTTCAGATCTTTTGTTAGTATGTGTACATATATACTTAATGGGGAATTTAAAATTTTGTCAATGTTTTTAATATAAAGTATCTGAATTGTTTTACAAACTCTAAACTATTTGTCTTTTTATTTTGTGGTTGCTCTTGTAACCCGAATGTGACCCTCTGGATCCTCTAAATCTTCTGATCTGGGGTCTAGAGGGTTACAATCTAATTGAACCATTATTTAGTTAAAGTTACATGTCCGTGTTTAGGTTCTTCTGTGACAGGACTCAGTATCAATCGTGGGAAGTGTATATTGCTTAGTAGTTAGTGGTTCTTAGCCACATTTGAAGTGTGTTCCTCATCTAGCTACATTTGTGTAAAATTTTGACTTAATTTGGTGTATTTGTGATATTATAATTTTGATAAGAATTCTATTAGTATGACTATTTTTTTTATTATGGATTGCTCGAGTGCGTGACTATAATTTATATGCTTTGTTTGATTATATTTTCAGGTTATTCGTCGTATGCATGTCCATATTTATTTGATGTCATGTCATGACACCGCTCTGAATATTTTTGACCTTCGAATGCTTCTGTATCTGTTAGAAGTTTAAAATTACATTGATTCCTTTGTTATGCCAAGACATGAATACATTCTTTATTTTGTTGCATCTTAACTTGGGTTTGCTGCAGAAACTTTAGGCGGTTCTCCCTTTATGGGAGATAATTATGTACTTTATTTAGACGACTCTTCCCTTTTGATTGGTAGGCGGTTCTTCCTTATCAGAGATAATTTTGTGCTCTCTTGGTGTATAGGATTGTACACAGTTGAAGGAAACTTGCTCTGCTCGATGATTCGTGTAGATATGACTTACTAGCCTGCATTGCATCTAAGACTTTTATATGCTTTGATTCTCATGACTTGTTTCAAATTTTGTATGTTATGAATTTATGACTTACTAGCGCTTATTTAACTACCTTTTTATAGTATGACTCTTCGGACTATTTATTACTACGTTTGTAATACTTCATGGTATTAACATTTTATGTAAAGTCTTGAGATTTTGGAACGTGATTTTTTTCATGCATTTCCATTTCGACGCATTTTTTTTATATAATAAATGTTATTATTTTTATACACATTACGTGTACTTAATTATGATTTCATTTTTTTAAATTATAATTTCACTTAATAAAAGGTTTTGTCACAGTTTTATGATGAGACATTTGTTAGAGTTGTGATTTAAATTCTTTTAAGAATTGGTTTAAAGTAAGAATCTTACTTTAGATCTTGTTTACTTTACATTAATTAAATGTAGGAAACCTATGTTTAGCAGAATTACTTCCTATGCAAGTTTCCTTTGCAAACAAGCAATCTAGCCCTATAAATAGATACTAAGGAGTATGGGTTTAGTACAACATTAGATACAAGTAGAATATATTCTACAGAGTGTTAAGACGCAAACTACTTGTAATCTTCTCTTCATCATAGTGAAAGTTCTCATCCTCTACCCGTGATTTTCCCTTTTGGGTTTTACATGTAAATCTTGGTGTTCTTTGTTTTCTTGTTTTGTTTATCATCACCATCTTTGTTGTTTAGCCATTATCGTTTGTTACCGGTATATCATCGGTATTACAAATTTGTACTAGAGCTTCAGGTTTCTCATCCTGGTCATGGTAATAGCGACAATGAAGTATGATATTCTGCTGTTGGATCGCATCACCAGTTTCTCGCTCTAGCAGGTAAAGATTCAAGATGTTCTTGTTCAAATGGATTTAGATGATGCATTGGATGGGTTTGATAAGATGCCGAAAAATGGTCGGATACCAAAAAGTTTCCCATGTATCGGAAAATCACATCCTAGATCCGTTTGCACTTATCAAACAATATTATACAAGATTTCAAAAAAGAGAAGAAACTATTTCTTTATGGGCAAAATTGGAACAAATTTGCATGAAGAAAACCTTGTCTAGCAGGCTGCTCTTGAAGCAACGACTGTACTCACATTAATTGGTAGAATCGTCTTTTATCTAGAATCAATGGAGGTGAAGTACAGTGAAGAAGACCTAGGTTTGATTCTACCATGTTCACTGCCTGCTTCATACTCATCTGTCAAAAGCACCCTTCTTCACAATTGCGATACACTTACTTGTTGATGGAATAATGCTTGGCAAAAGAGTAAGTATTTAGTTTGTCAATTCAGGAAATAATGCTAAGGATTTTTCTGTTACGTGCAAGTATACACGGTCAGCAAGTAATAAAGTAGTGAGTTGAGTATTTTCTCCATAGGGATTGTCCAGGAATTAATTGCCACGGTTATTACTTGTGAATTGGAAAATAAAAGTGATGGCAAATGATTGAGGTAGTGTGTAAAAATAAAAGAGCTAAAGAAATAAAGTAAACTGAAGCGAATATTTTGGCAGCAATCTAATAACACACCGACAAACAATGGGTGCAAGAATGATAGATAAGGCTTGGCAAGGGATGCTTGGATTTCACTAGCAAAGATAACAATTAGTAATATTAAAATTCGGTTCTATTGTCGAGCAGATTTTAAGTTAGTATTGCCTCTGTCGATGGCAATACCCTAAGTTTACTACTTTCAACACCTATATGTCTATAGTGAGTTTTCAAGTAATTAACTTGGTGAAGAGTCAACCTATACTCCTAAGGAGTAGATTTACTTCAAGTGTAAGTTTCATCTACTTGAATATTTTCTGTCGAAGTTTCTCTACTTAGTATTTGGAAATTAATCCTTATCTCCTAAGTCTGTTAAGATATTAGGTGATAATAAGAATTCAATACCAATGTCATATGGCATTAAATATGTTAACAATAAGCATATGCGAAATAGAAAATAAAACCAAAGTATTCAATTACTAAAAACTAAAAGACTAAGCGTTCATCGTAAACACTCCTAGCCAAATAAAAAGATTAGTTCATGGCTGGGGAAACCAACAAATTCAAGTTTGAAATCATTCTTAACACAGGAAATAAATACGAAAGATAAGAAAGAAACTAAGGCAAGGAATGAGGTCTTTCAATGCAACCCTTCATTGGATCTTAGATGTTGATCTTGATGCTTTTGATCTCTTCCATTTCCAATGTTGCAGCCTACTCTCTTATTCGCGCCCTCTTCACTGTTGTCCTGCATTGGCCTTCACAACATAAGTTGTTTGGCTGTTGTGCATGTCATTTTATAGACGCAATTGTAGCCTAATTAGGGTTAGGGTAAAGTCCTAAATTTTTGGTGCCAAAATTCTCGATAATGGTATTTTTGCTTCATAGAATTAGGGTTGATCTGGCTCTGACTCGGTGCTATTTTTCGGGCATCACCCTTAATTTTTTTGCTATTCGTGCTTGGCATTCTCCTCCTACATCCACTCCCTTAAATCTTGTTGTACCTGTATGTCACAAATAGAAAACACCCCTTCACACTGGCAATAAAAACTACACATTCCTCAACTCCTAGATGCAAATGCATGAAACTATTGGCAAAATATACTATTATATATCTAAAGTCAAGCAATATCATGGCAATATATGCTTGGAAAGTACATCTTTTGAGGAATTAACACCCCAAACCTAGCTCATTGCTTGTCCTCAAGTAATGCAAAACTATCGAACTAAAAACTAGAAAATAAATTGCCTTTGCAATTTTTTTATGATTAGTAACACAAGCTAGCAAGCAAAATTTGACCCTAGTTTTGTTCTCAGTTATCTCGCAATAGTAATCCCAACAGAGCTCTCAGCAATTTCAAGTGCAAAAATATAACTCTAACCTAAGGTCATGAAGTATGCATGAAGTG
Organism: Hibiscus mutabilis; assembly: GCA_019671005.1. Classification (NCBI taxonomy): domain Eukaryota; kingdom Viridiplantae; phylum Streptophyta; class Magnoliopsida; order Malvales; family Malvaceae; genus Hibiscus; species Hibiscus mutabilis. The sequence goes on along the minus strand of CM033737.1, from coordinate 13,707,698 downwards.
GGGGTGGTTTGCATCCAGTATCCATCAACTCCCTTAGTCAATTTTACTCCCTAAACTCAATTTTTTTAGGTTCACCAAGGGTTTCTTTTTCTTTTCTTTCTTTTGGCATTATTTTTATGGTTTGTGTCATAATGCTGTTTGGCATGAGAAGTAAGAAGGAGCATACCATGAACCCCCACGTTAATCAAGACATCATTACTATTGCTTACCCATTACATTCATATCCTTAAGTTTTTGTTGGCCTGATGACTAAGAGGGAGCAAACCACCAAGCCCCAAGTTAAGTGTTATCTCTAAGGCAGATGAGTGTTTTAATTTTCAGCCTTTGGCAAAACATTGTTGCCTTATTCCTTACTTTTACCTTGACATTTTTTCTTAGTTTAGTTTCAAAAATCCTAAGTTTGTCTTGGGAACTAGATACATACTACGTGTTTGAGTGAAATCAAACTTCCCTAAGTTAGAGATCAATTCCCAAACAACTTGTGTTTACTAAGTTTAACTGCTGTGGTTCTTTGACAGTTATGAGATTTTAATTCTTCATCGAACTGAGGTATACTAGAGCTGAATTTAACTATGCTAGCAATGTATTTGGAAAAATTTTAAGTACCAAATCAAGCCTTGGAAATTATTTTTTAGTGGTCTGGCATGCAAGGTTTTTCTATGTTTACATGGCAATAACAGAATACAAACATAAACATAAAAAATGGATGTCATGGCAATAAATGTGAGGAAACACTCCCCAAACCTAAGGTATGCATTGTCTTCAACGCATAAGAACATGTATATACTTATGAAATGCATGAGAATAATTAAATAAATGAATTAGGAGTTTTAAGGGGAAGAGGACTCCCTTGAGGAATATGTTGGTTGAGACGATCTGGTTCTTCTTCTTGTTCTCGGTACCAGTTTTGTAGCCATTTTATTTCTTTTGTGGAAAATGAATGTCGTCTTCATCAATAGTTCTCTTAACGTCTTGAAGAATCTTTTTAATTATCTTTGGGGGCTCAAGGACGACTATTGCAGCTGTTATAGATGGTGGTTATTCTTGTGTGGTTGCAACTTCAGGCTCTTCATTCTCTAGCTAATACTGGAATGCCATCAGTACGTGGCATAGTTTCCTGTCCTCTCATGTTTGGCAATCCTTCTTGTGGTAAAAAATGTACCTTTCAAAGTGAAAAGTAAAATAAAAGTAGAACTAAATGATGAAAAGCAAAGTAATAAGAAACTTCTTAATTCCTAAAAGAAATATAACTAAATTAACTATCCTAAATCTATATACAATATTCAAACTGGGTTGGCAAATTTTTACTGTATGCTTGCAAGGAGAATGGTCTCCTTGGCAGTAATCAGACTTCTTTCCCAGTAGTGCTTCAGTCTTTGGCCCTTGGTTGGTGGATGGTAGGCTGTGGCAATCTTGTGTTTGAATAACCAATGTAGAAAGCCTAAGAATTGCTTTCTTTTTAGTATGCCAAACTCTCGATTGCACAAAGAAGGAGAATGTTTTACCATGGTGGCTTTGAACAACCACCTTAAAAAATTGAAGTATCTATTTGTTGTAAGTCTAGAGAACCATTGATTGAACTCAGCACCCCAGTAGTGCTTAGGCTTTTCTGCTCCTTTTTCTTTTGATGTCGAGGCATAGTCATCCCCATCATGCTTTAGAATTGCTGTAGCAATCTTTATTAAATCTTCAGTTTCTAGCTGTAGCATCTCTGGCATTTTTGTTGCGGCAAAATTTTTCTACTTCGGCTCTTCATTTTCAGTCACTTGTAATCCAATTTTCCTTCCAGTAACTACCCATCTGAACACACCTCGTTTCACGATATCTGTCATGATTAGAATCGTTCCTCTTTGTCGCTTAATTGTTTTGCCATCGATGTCTTCTAGTATGATCTTATGCATGCAATTCGTAAGGCTAATCCCTCATATGTCAGCTATGGTCCACCCAAGGCTTTCTTATATGTTTTGAACACCTTTAGTAACCTTTTTTCTTGGCCTCTCTCTAAATTAGCTGCAATGATCACTAGTTAGGCAGAGTCTTTTCCAGGTAGGCATATTCGAGGTGGATTGGCAATTATTTCAATTCCAAGCTAAGTGGTTCCTTAATGGATGGTTTTGGTGTCTTTACCTCTCTCCTAGTTAGCTTAAGTAGTTCAGGTCTCCTATGGTGGTGGTTCATGATTTCTTTTAGCTTGGTTGAATCTTCCAACTCCTTAAAGATTTCAGTAGCCAGATCCTAGCACTCTTATTCTATGGCATCAACTTTTATTCCTTGGAAATTAAATGCTGGGTTCTCATCTAAAATGGATTCTATTAGCCCACCTGTATGGCATCTTCAGTTTCATCTACACACTTAAGAGCTTTGAAAATGTCAAAAGCAACATCTATTTGTTTTACCAAGGTAGGGTTGGCATCAGGTTGTGATATGGCATTGCTGGTGCTTACTTGCCCTTTCTTAGCTTCCTTGGTTTCTTTTGCTGGCAATGATTTATTCTCATGGCAAACAATTGGCTCTTTTTCACACATTGAAATCTCGACTTGTTTGCCACTTTGGAGAGTAACAACTTTGCATTGTTCTCTCTCTTTTTGATGAGCTTCCTCTCTATCACTTGGCAAAGTCCCTAGAGGTCTGGCATTAAGTGCGTTGGCAATCTATCCTATCTGAACCTCCAAGTTCCTCATGGATGCTGCTAGACTCTGGACAGTAGCATTATTACGCTCTATATACTCCTTTAGAGTGTTCTCATTGGAAGATCCTTATACTAGAGGTAGATTATTCTGGGCTTTATGTAACATCACATTATGGTTGAAACTTGGTGGTGCATTGGTAGTCTGGCGTTGGAAATTAAATTGGTTACCTTCTAGTTTGACCATGAAAAGTTTGGATACTACTTCCACCTTGTATTGTATGTATTAGAATATATGTTGTTATTGCGGTTGTAGTTTCTAACAAAATACGCTGAATCTAGGTTTGCTAGGCATTTCTCCATGATATGATCATCTCTTAAATAATGCAAAATGGTTCCAATACCTTTACTTCTCGGACTTCAGCAGGCTTTTGCATTGTCTTCACTATATTAGTGAGGTTGGCAATTTGAGCATTGGTAGATGAAAGTGCATCAAGCTCTAACTTTCCAGTTGCTCTCGTCCTGGTTTACAATCTAGTGGTAGGGTATTGGAGATCATTGGTGGCAATGGTTCTGGCATGAGCATTGAGTTTAGTGTAAAAAAATCTCCATCTAGGTCCAAGTAGGGTATCCATGCATGGGATATTTTCTTAATAGATCCTTAAATCGCTCCCAAGTATCATAGAAAGTCTCATCATTAGCTTGCCTGAAGTTAGTGATTTCAATCCACAACTTGGCATTTAATGTAGGAAACCAGAATCTTAGTAGGAATTTTTGTCATAAGTCTGCCCATGAAGTGACTGAACCAGGTGCCAATGAATTTAGCCACAATTTTGCCCTATCTCCTAAGGAAAATGAGAAGAGCTTCAGCTTTATTGTTTCTTCAGTCACACCAGGCAATTGAAATAGTTGACCAACTTACATGAATTGATTCAAATACTGTATTGGGTCTCTAGTAGGTGATCCATCAAATTGTCCTACATTCAATAGCATTTGAATCATTATCACTTTAAGCTCAAAGTTTGTCATATTTACCTCTGGACTGATTAGCCCTGGCATCAAATTATCTATAGTGGGTACTAGGTGTTCTCTGATGGGTCGGTTATCTCCCAATTCCTTGTTCTCATCCTGCGCTATCTCTTGATGTTCTCTCATTAGCCTGCGTAGGATTCTTTCAATTTCAGGATTGTGCTCAAGTTCTTCCCTTGTAGTGATGCCTCTGGTCATAAGCTAAATAGAATTAATAAAAATAACTAAAAATAAAAACAAGTAAAAATCAAAACAATCAATCCTGTTGCAATCCTCGGCAACGTTGCTAAAAACTTGTTGACGAAATATTGCTTGGCAAAAGATTAAGTATTCTGTTTGTCAATTCAGGAAATAATGCCAAGGATATGTCTTTTACATGCAAGTATACACAGTCAACAAGTAATAAAGTAGTGAGTTGAGTATCGTCTCCACAGGGATTGTCCAGGAATTAATTGCCAGGATTATTACTTGTGAACTGAAAAATAAAAGTGATGGCAAATAATTGAGGTAGCCTGTAACAATAAAAGAACTAAAGAAATAAAGTAAACTGAAGCGAATATTTCGGTAGTAAACTAATAATAGACTGACAAACAACATGTGCAAGACTGACAGATAAGGCTTGGCAAGGGATGTTTGGATTTAACACTAGTAAAGATAGCAATTAGAAATATTAAACTTAGGTTCTATTGCCGAGCAGAGTTTAAGTTAGTATTGCCTCTATCGATGACAATACCCTAAGTTCACAACTTTCAACACCTATATGTCTATAGTGAGTTTTCAAGTAATTAACTTGGTGAAAAGTTAACCTATACTCCTAAGGGGTAGATTTACTTCAAGTTTAAGTTTTATCTACTTGAATATCTTCTGTCGAAGTTTCTCTCCTTAGGTTTTGGCAATTAATCCTTATCTCCTAAGTCTGTTAAGATATTAGGCGATAATAAGCATTCAATACCAACTGTCGTATGACATTAAATATGTTAACAATAAGCATATGCAAAATAGAAAATAAAACCAAAGCATTCAATTAATAAAATCTAAAACACTAAGCGTTCATCGTAAACACCCCTAGCCAAATTAAAAGATTAGTTCATGGCTAGGGAAACCAACAAATTCAAGTTTGAAATCATTCTTATCATAAGAAAGAAATACGAAAAATAAGAAAGAAGCTAAGGAAGGAATGAGGTTTTTTTGATGCAGCCCTTCAATGGATCTCAGATGTCTCTTGAGCCCTCAAGCTGTTGATCTTGATGCCTTCGATCTCTTTCTTTTCCAATGTTGCAACCTGCTCTATTGTTTTGCCCTCTTCTTCACTGTTGTCCTGCAGTCCTACAGTGGCCTTCACAGCATAAGTTGTCTGGCGGCTACGCATGTCCTTTTATAGGCACAAGTGTAACCCTAATTAGGGTTAGGGTAAAGTCCTAAATATTTGGTGCTGAATTTCTTGACAGTGGCATTTTTGCTTTATAGAATTAGGGCTGATCTGGCTCTAACTAGGTGCTATTTTTTCAGGCATCATCCTTCTTTCTTTTGCCATTTGTGCTTGGCATTCTCCCCCTGAATCCGCTTTATTAAATCCTACCGTACATGTATGTCACAACTAGAAAACATCTATTTACACTGGCAATAAAAACTACACATTCCTCAACTCCTAGATGCAAATGAATAAAACTATTGGCAAAATATACTAATATATACCTAAAGTCAAGCAATATCTTGACAATATATGCACGAAAAGTACATTTTTTGAGGAGTTAATATTACTCTTGAAGATGTATATATGTTAACTCCTGAAAAGTACTAATTTTATGCTTATTTTACAATGCATTTGCTTGCCTTTGAGTAAATTTAGTTGCATTTAGATGTTAAAATCATGCATTTGCATAAGGAGTTAGGAGCTATTCTGTAGCCAGTGAGAAGGGTTATTTTGCTGGTTTTGATGCAAGACACAAGCATGGCAGAAAGGTGCTGGCAGAGAACGCATGAAAGAAAGTAAGATATTAGTTGGCATAGATGGACCAAACAATGCCAAGCTCGGTTGGCAAAGGATTGACGTTCGATGATCGGTCAAGATAGCCGTTGGACCTTGTACACATTAGCCCTAGGATTCAAATTGAGATAAGAGGATAACGCTCTTTATCCCTTTGTTCAAAATTCAAACTCAAAAGCTTATCCTAGGGTATCCACGCAAGCCTATTTAGAGGAGCTCAAGCCACCACTTGAGGGAAGTGAAGAGAGGCTGCACCGTGGTGAAATAGGAGGTGACGTGGTTCGACCAGCTAAGATTGAGAGCTTTGGAGCATTTGAAGGGCTGCATCGATGGATCTCTTTCTTGCCCATTCTATTAGTTTTATTTTTATTTGAATGGTGATGTCAAGATACGATAATATTTTTTAGATGCCCCCCAACCATGAACTAAGCTTTTATAGTTGGTTGGGGATATTTGCGATTAACGCTAGTTTTATGTTTGGTTTTTAATAATTTAAATGCCTTGACATTATTCTATCTACTAGTGCTTAATTTTCTCAAATCCTTTGCCATACGACAATTGGCATAGTGTGCTTATTGCACCTTAATATCTTAACAGACTTTAGGGGCAACGATCAGTTGCCAGATAATAAGGTGAGAAACTTCGACAGAAGATGTTCAAGTAGATGAACTTACTTCAGAAGTGAGTCTACCCTTTAGGAGTAAAGGTTGACACTTAATCGAGTTAATTAATGAAAAGCTTCACTATATATATATATATATATATATATATATATATATGGGTTTTATCATGTTTAACTTAGGGTATTTCCATCAACAGAGGTAATACTAACATTAATCTGCTCGGCAATAAAAACAATGTAGGATATTATTAAAGGCTGGCATAAGTAGCGTGAAATCCAAGCTTCCCTTACCAACGCTCATCATTCAATTGAACACTTTTGTTGCCAGACTGCTTCTATTTTCACTAATTTGTTTTTGCTATCTTTTCAATCAAAAATCAAAATCGTTTCAAACACTTTTATTTTCTTACAAACAAGTAAACATTAAGTGTCGCGACCATTTTTGAAATCGGGTGTATCAAAATAGCCCGACGATCGATCTTTTGAAAAATTATGGTTTTTAGCCATTTTTAATTTAATCTTGAAAATTTAAGGTTTTTCATATTAAATTGGATTTTTCATTATTTATCCTTTAAAAACATTTTGGAGTCGCCACCGATCACTTCGAGGTAGACCGGACACCGAAAAACAAACCAGAGATTCTGTCTTAAAATTGGGTTCGGGAGTCGGTTACCTGTAGGGAAGGATTAACACCCCTACGAACGCCCTTTATCGGTACCTTTAATTTTACGTGGCATTTTGAATAATTATTTGAATTTAATTTATTCCATAATTATTAATTGAATTTAAATTCCGAATGTAGATATCCTTTTATAAGGAAATTCATTTTGTTTGAATATGAGATTAAAGGCACCCCGTTAGGTGACACCCCTATTCATATTTAAAAATGAATTTTCAGCATAAAAGATTTTTAATGAATGTCCTTTTATTGTCTCGTTCATTTTAAGTATTAATCCTAAAAAGGCTCTAATTAATTAGTTATTAAAGACTGTGAACATTAATTAATTTAATGGCTTTTATAAGGAAATGCCAATTACTTGAACGCCTTCATATATCTAAAGCCCTTAAATTAATCATATTCCTAATTGATTAATCCTTCTAATTAATTAAAGTTCTAGTCCTAATTAAGGCTCTAACAATTTATTATTTAATTATAAGTGAAAATGTATATCGAATATACACATTTATGACCAATGTGTATAACAATTTAAATGAAAGTGAAAATGTATAACAATTTATTATTTAAACTAAGTAGTGTATTTAATTGTCTAACATTTAATTCTATATGCCCAATTTAAATATGCAAGCATATAATTTAATTGCATTCAATTAAATAAAACAATTAAACCAAAGACTAAATAACAACAAATGAAATATAAAGCTAATTTTTATTACAATAGGGACTGAATTGAAACAACTACAAAACCTAGTGCCCAATTACAAAGACCCAATTACACTAATTCTAACCTAAGGGGTACAAATCAAGGGAAACGATGGACTAATTTGATTGAAATTCAAAGCTTCGGGGTCAAATTAGGAGGAAATATGGGCTTGATTGTAAGAGAAACAAAACCTGAAGCTCAAACAATGAAGCTTGAAACGAGGGACGCAGGCCCGACCTGATTTTCGTTCGCGGGTTGAGTCAACCCAGCACCAAAACGATGCCGTTTGACTCGTATTATATAAGGAAAGATATGGGTTGACTCATCCATATTGTTCAGCCTCTCTCTCTATCCTCTCACTACTCCGAAATTCCTCTCAACCTAAACAACTAAAACCCTCCAAAAAAACCCGAAACCGATCAAAACCTTGTGTTCACCTGTTGTTTTTCCCAAATTTAACCGAAATCCCCTATTTGATCTGTCACAAACACCAAACTCCATTTACCTCGTGTTTCTCAAAGATCAAACACATCATTTTACAAAAGTTCATCACTTGTTCTTCATATTTCCTTTTTTCAATCTTAACAAACACGAAAACTTCCTACCTTTCCTGTTTGTTAAGATCAAACCACTAAATTCTCTTAAAACTCAACTCTTGCGCGCTCTCTCCTCCACCTTTAATCTATCACTACCGTCTCAAAACCTTCCGACATATTTGCCGACCGCCGGAGGTGATGCCGACCACCTCCGGTCATCATCTCCGATTATCCCTCTTTACTCCGGCCACCCTTAAAACTCATGGCCACCAGCTGAGACCTCCGGCCACCGCCTGGTTTTGGCCGACCACCGTGAGGCGATTTTTGGCCGTCGTGTTCGGACCCTAAAATTTCCCAAAATTTCTCAATTTTAATCCTAAACCTAAATCTAACTCCCATTTCAACAGAAACTCCCATTCTTCCCCAAACTAAGCCTAAATCTACCATAAACCTTCTTTTCAACTCCGTAATTTCCCTTAAAAACAACACCGATCACTATAGAACCAACACCAGATTCAAAGATAAGTTTCGACTTCTAAATCTTTCCTATTTCTATTTTATATTTACATATGCGCACTGACTTTATTTCTTTTTGCAGAAATCAGAAATAGATAGGGGAGGGTTTTACCTTCTCACCACTTGTACGGCAGTTCGATTCACTTTGTTGGTGACATTCTGCAGATCTGACGACGCTTCAACTTTTGACAACAGTTCAGTTGCACGGTATTCGTTCGGCAACTCTAACGTCTCATCGGCTTTTGACGACGGTTGGGCTCTGGAGGCTCTTTAACTACCGCGAGGGTTCGACTCTCGAGGAGGTAACACTCTGTCTTCCACTTCTTTTATTATTATTATCATCATCATTATTATTATTATTTTAATTATTATTATTGATGACTCATTATTGCCACCTGACAAAGTTTCTCTCTCTATTTATAGGGGTCAAAGCCGTTGACGTCAGCTATACCAGCTGGGCGGGAAAAAGAAGCACAATCTGTATGCTTTGGTTCGGACCAATGAAGAGCTGCCACGTGTCCCTTGGAAGGCAGATTTGGGCGGGAAAATGGATATTTTTAGGTTATTTGTGTTTCTTAGTTGATGTGTATAGGATTTTGGGCGGGAATTATTATATATTGGGCCTTGTGAATTTGTATTAGGGCTTTTGACTTGCAAAAGGATTTTTGGCATGTAGATGGACATTATTTGGACTGTTTGGATGTTTTTTATGGACTATTATAATACATATTTATATTTACTATTTATTATTTATTTATTTATTGGCCCAGTCAAAATTTGGGTATTATACTTGCCCTTCTTTGCTCATTGTTGTGGAACAGGGATAGAGCAAAGGCTGAAAATACACGAATTTTGTTCAGACCTCTTGGTCATCCTCTAAAAGGCAGGTCTTTCGTTACGAACAATGCTTAAGTTTGAAGTTGTTCTTCTCATTACGAAATTCTTTAATCTTTCAAAGCTCGAAATTGCTCCTAACATTCTTCATCTCTTGAGGTCTGAAGTTATCCTTCTTATTATGAAATTCTTTATCCCTCTATCGAACTATAAAATATGAAGCTGTTCTTCTTATTACAAAATTCTTCATCTTCTAAAGTCTGACATTCCTTGTAACTCTTCACCTTCTGAGGTTTGAAGTTGTTCTTCTTATTATGAAATTCTTCACCCCTTTGTACTAGGGAATTTGAAGTTGTTCTTCTTATTATGAAATTCTTCGTCTTCCAAGTTCTGAAACTACTCTTATCATTCTTCATCGGTTGAGGTCTGAAGTTGTTCTTCTTATTAAGAAATTATTCATCCCTCTATCGAACAATAGAATCTGAAGCTGTTCTTCTTATTACGAAATTCTTCATCCCTCTGTCGAACAATAAAATCTGAAGCTGTTCTTCTTGTTACAAAATTCTTTTTCTTCTAAAGTCTGACATCATTCCTTGAAATTCTTCACCTTTTGAGGTTTGAAGTTGTTCTTTTTATTATGAATTTCTTCATTCCTCACTCTTTTACTACTTCGTCTTCTTGTAAAGGAACTAAATAATTAAGCACTTCTTATTATGAACTTCCTCAATCTTTAAAAGGGCAAACTCTTCTTATTAGGAGCTCTTCTTTCTTCATTAGGCGAGTTCTTCTCATTAGGAACTCTATGGCGAATTCTCCTCATTAGGAATTCTTCATTCTTTGCTAGACGAATTCTTCTCATTAGGAATTCTGAAGTGTACTCTTCTCATTATGAGTTCTTAATTCTTTGCTGGGCAAATTCTTCTCATTAGGAATTCAGGAGCGAACTCTTCACATTAGGAGTTCTTCATTCTTTGATGGGTGAATTCTTCTCATTAGGAATTCTGGAGCGAACTCTTCTCATTAAGAGTTCTTCAATTTTGCTGATCCATCTCTCTGTAAAGGCATGAACAAGTAAGCTATTCTCATTAGGAACTCTCCTCATTCTTCAACAAAATAATTCTTCCCATTAGGAGCTCTTCAATCTTTCTTGGCGAGTTCTTATTATTATGAACTCTGAATTCTTTGCTGGTTTAGCTCTTCTTACTGAGAGCTCTAGATTCTAGAAATGTTGATTTCGCTCCCCTCCGGGGAACAATTAATCCCGCAAAAAGAAACATCATCAATTAATTCAAATTCAATCTGAAATATCATGAAATATTTTCCAATTTCTCGCTTGAAGCACTGAGTTATTTGATGTCATTGCTTTTCTGCCTAAGGTATCTTGATCTTTCTATCTGAAGCTCATATGGGATCTCATTTCCTGTTTTTCTTCCTCTGTTGACCAACCTTCTTCTATGCCTGAAGTTGGTCTATCTTGATTTTTAATCCAACAACTTGAATCATTTTTGTCTTTCTTTATCTTCTTCTTATTTTTTCACTTTTTTCTCTTTCTCTTTCTCATTTTTTTTTCTTTTTTCTTCTTCTCTTTTTCTTTTTTCCTTTTTCTTTTTCTTCTTTTTTTGTTTTTTTGTTTTTTGAAACCGAGGGCCCAAAGGATTAATATTTCTGCTAATATCGTGCCCCACTGTCTTATTGTAATAAGATTCAGAAAAGTTCTCATCATTTACAAAGGTATCGGCCTGAAGGACTTAACATTATGCCCGAAAGACTTACTGATGACCCGAAGGATTTAGAATTGAAATGTACTTCCTTTCCTGTGCAAACAATTAGAAGATCTTTGCTGAAATCCGCCGCTGCAAACGAATTGAAATCTTTGCTGAGATCCGCCTCTTCAAACGGATTGAAATCTTTGCTGGGATCCGCCTCTTCAAACATATTGAAATTTTCGCTGAGATCTACCTCTTCAAACGAAACATTTGACTGTACATGCCTTTTACAAACAAAATGTCTTGCTGAAACTAGCTTCTGCAGACAGAATATCTGTTGAAATCTACCTTTAAACAAAATATCCTGCTAAAATCCACCTCTGTAAGCGAAATACTTGTTGAAATATGCTTCTACAAACAAAGCCTCTTGCTGAAATTTGTCTTTTTCAAGTAGAATATGTTGCTAAAATCCACCTCTATGAACAAGATATTTGTTGGAATCCGTCTCTGTAATCAAAATATCTTTTGTAAGTGGGATATTTGTTAAAATCCGTCTCTGCCAATGGAATATCTTGAGATCCCCCTCTGTAAATGGGAAATTTTAGAGAAATCCGCCTCTGTAAGTGAATATTTATTGAAATTCGTCTATGCAAGTGAAACCTCTTGCTGAAATCTGTCTCTATAAACAAAATGTCTTGTTAAAATCCTCCCCTATAAGCGGAATATTCGTTGAAATCCTTCTCTTCAAACAGAATATCTTGAGATCTATATCTGCAAATAGAAAACCATGGATTAATATATTTGCTTTCTCACAAACACCACTATAATCTTTGCTAGATCTATTTCTCAATGATCTATGCTCGCTCATTGTCAGATTTTCTCCTCCGAGATTTCTGTTTATTCCTTGCTGGATCTTCCTCTTCAATTATCTTTATTCTTTCTTAAATGGATCTTTTCTCTAAAATCTTTGCTTATTATTGCTTGGATATTCTCTTCCAACACTCGAAGCTATAAATTGACTTTCACCTTTCCTTGATTGAATTTGCAAATTCCTGCTAAAATATGAAAAATGCTTTGAATGTATGAATTAGCATGCTCCTTCTTATGGATGCCTAACTATATGATGCATGAATATTTTCAATTGAGGATCACTTGGATAAACTTTCATCTGCAGGGGAGCTCCAAATTTATTCGCTTCGTCTTTCATTAAAACTTCTTCTACCAATAGCATAACCCATCTCACACTCAGATTTAATCATCAGGATCTTTGAATCTTTTCTCTATAGTGTCTTTTCAGGTTTTCACTTTAGATTTTTCTTTTTTCTTCTTTTTCTTCTCAAGACGCCCTTTCGGGTTTTCACCTCAATTTTTCTCTTTTTTTGCAACAATGTTTACTTTTGTTCGTTTTGATAAAGCTTCCCTTGCTTTCATGGACCAAGCACATAAACTCTTTTTGCCGCATCTCACCATGTATTTCTCACAATTTAAATGCCGGGGATCACCCTTTCCTTAGAAAGCCGTTCTTGCTACATCTTCATTCAGTTTCTTTGACAAAATTCTTTCTCGTAACTCTAAAAGAAACCATGATTCACTATTGTTTTAGCCTACAGATTTTGTCTGCCTGCATGACATATTCTTCTGTAATATTATTTTTGCACTGTTGCCCTACTCTGGCTTGACTTTGACTACTATCTTTGCTCTCATTTGCCTCGCTCTCTTACCTTTGAATAGCAAAACCTCAAACAGATTGATCTGGCTGCATCTTTGCTCCTAAGAGATAACTCATGCTCTTTCTTTTTGCCCCAGAATTACTTGTATCATTTCTTGCAGCTTTGTTTGAATGTTACTGACACTCAGAATTGCATCTTTTACTCGTCATACTTTTCATCATTAAACAAGTATCGAGGCTACCTCCTATTCTGCCTACACTTAAAGGATTAGTACATCATAATAATACCCACGAAATCCTTTGTTTTTCTTGTTTCTAATCAATTTATCTGTAAGATGCTTGTTGAAAAGATAAGCGAAAAGGCTCAAAATATTATTTTACTAGATTTGAGAATTTGGAATAATTTGATAAGTCATGGAAAACAAAAAAATCAAGATTAGGCCACTAAATATCAAGTGCAACAGAGCCTTCGAATCAAACTGCAAAAGATCAACTCCGATGTGACCCCTTCCAAATTATTAGGCTTCTGAGAAAAACATTTCCCGTATACCTAATTCTATCCCATTTAAGGTAGCACTCTACACCTCACTAACTCACCATACCCCAATCCTTCCCTCTTTTCTGATCTCGATCAAGCATTAGAAGTCTGGAGGTCCTTGAAGAAAGGTTAAACCTAATAGGCGGGATGTATTCTGAAGACAAACTCATCTTGCTCCAATACTCGTATATGGTCAAAATGGTCTTTTGAGGCTTGTAATGTAGGCTATGGTTCACGACTGCCAAAGAAAGAATATATAGGCTCAAATAAATATTTAAGAATGATAAAACCAAGGATCATTTTTCTAGGTGAAATATCATTTTTGCACTGATCTGAATATGTTCGGATGAAATACTCTCTTTTTTCTTTCTCTTTTCCTTTTTGTGGATCGCTCTAGACTGCCGATTTTTGGGTTTTCACCCTAGAGTTCATTTCCTTTTCCTGAGATCAATCTTCCACTGCTTCTTTAGATAGAGGCTTGTTTGAATAGAAGATCTCACATATATGTATTGCTTTTCTTTTGCACTTTTTCAACTTTAGTGCTTCCTTTGCTTCAACTTGATTCGGTTGACTTTCCATACACAAACCCCCATTATTTTTTTTCTTTCCTTTTCTTCTTATTCTTTTTTTACTAAATTTCGAGCATTCTTTTCATTCATCTTGACATTCTGACTTATGTGCTTGATATATTTATTTTTGTTTTTTTACCCCTGATTCGCAAGGCATTATTATCATGGTATGATTAAAACCAAACACTTTCTTTTACAAACAAACTTTTATCCTCTTTGCCCCCAGTGTAGGGGTGATCCTTGGTTTGGGTTGAATCGAAAGAAAATCTTCAGGCTCAAAGGGGACAACAAATTATATTTTTCGTATTTTCTTTCTTTGTGAAGGGAGATGAAGGGATGTCATCCCATACTTGGATTCTTCAAAGAAAAGCCGTCTTCAGGTGGAAGATGTTTTGGGTTATCACTTCATTCAAAGACCTTAGCAAACAATGCTTAAGAGGTAATTCACTCAAAATTTGTATTTGGGATTTTCCCGTGATTCCTGAACGCTCATTAATGTCTTCCCATTGGTCTAAATAAAGTCAAAGAGAGTCACATTTCTAAAATTGATCTCTGAATTTGATTCAAGGCCACTCTTACAATCAATATCCAATGACCTAAGAAAAATGTTAGTGGAGATATATACATATACGTATGGAAGAACAAAATTAACCATAACAAAGGACGAATGAAATATTAAAAGAATCAAAGAATGCAAAATGTTTGCCATTTGAGAAAAATATATAGGAAACAAGCATCATAAACAAATAAATCGAAATAGCCTCCCTTACAAAGGACCCTCAATGCTCGCGGGCAAAAGCGATTGGGATGATTCAGGGCATTACTCCGCAACGGTCCTAGAATTGCAGACAGATCTCCCTGGTTCACTGTTGACCATTAAGCAAGGAAGAACTGGGTTAATTTTGGTCACTCTGCTTCTATCGTCAATTCTTTATTTTCATTCACCATTACAAAGGCATGTCCATTCTTTCATGCTCTGATGCTTTCATTCTTCTTGAACAATTTTTTTAAATTCTTCAGTGATTGAATTCCTCAATGTCGCTCCACTGGTCTCTTGCCATATTAAGTTTTCCCCACCTTTATTACTTAAGGCAAACAAATGCTTCAAGTCCCTGAACTTCATCAAGTTCACCTTTAACTTTATAGGACCACCAAAATTCCGTGGCAAAACTTGCTAAGCTCTTAAACTGACTGATATATGTATTTTATCATTAACACATCCTCTGATAGGCAATTTTCTTGAATAAAGAAATACCAGCTGAAGATAATTTCCCCATACTCAGTCATATCCTCCCCATGAATGGTCAAACATTTGCGATCATGACCTTACTCTCTAAAGCAATACAAGAGAATCTTTGGGCTTGAAGTAGCAGAATTGATTTCATATACTACTTCAAAAATAATTCTTGCAAGCTATATCTCCTTAATACATAAACATGAACAAAACATGCTTCAAAACTCCAAAAAATCTTAGAAGTATTCATTCTGGATCTTTGGTTAGCCTACCTCTTGATTTCCTCCATTAAGGGCCTACATTTCTTGGTAGCACATCCTGGTTCCCCATGTGAAACTTGCAAATATTACCAGGATCATAACTATGGGCATATGAGCTTGACATCTTCTTCACCGGCCTAGGGGTGAGATACTGACCTTTGATAAGTCTGAAATGGGCATTTCAAAATGTATCAAAATTTGCATTTCTCCGAGGAATCTTCCATGATAGACCTAATAAGTCAGTTGACCTTTCCATCTGAGAACCTGATTATTGCATTCATTCACTTCTTTCTCTCTTTTCACTTGACATTTTTAGCACTCGTCTTCTGAGCAATCTAATTGCATTTCTCCAATTAGGGACTTCTCTCTAAGTTTCATTTCTTAATAACTGATCTTCAGCGTCAACTTCCAAAATCTTCCACTTCAGAAAGTTTTGAATTTGCAGCTTGAAAATATAGCAATCTTCAATGTCTCAATCATAGCTCATAATAATCTTGATACTGTAACAACTTAATTAATGGGGCTCTGATTATTTCTCATGATAGCAAAACTTCGAGCAGTTTGAAATATATCCCTCAATAAAAAACATGAATGAGATCCAGTTTAGATTTAGACTTTCCACTAACAGGAGCATCTCGAGCATCTAATCTTGGAGCATTCTTTGGTGAAGAAAATATTGCAGAAAAAATACCAAAATATTACTCTAACTCTAATAAACCCTGGACTGCAACGAGTTGTTCACAAAAATTTGTCATAGCATTTGCCATTTCCCTTTTATCTCAACAGCTATAGCAAATAGTAGTCTTTGATTGAACTAGACTCCTTACTTTCGGAACAACAAAAACTCAACCCTGATGAGACTAGAAACTTCAACATGACCATTATCTGAAAGTGATTTTGTACATAGCAGAGCCACAAATCTGATCCTGACATTGGATAGAAATAATTGTCTCTCTTTCCTGATTGAACTCTTCTATCTTTTATGTCATATATCCGTATTCTGTTCCTCTGGCAATCAATTCCTCTGTAGGAAAACTTCAATCTTGAATTGACCTTGGCACCCATCACTTTAGAGGAAGACTCTTCTGCCCATCGTCTCTGTTGAGATCATTATGTCCACTGATTGTTGCTGAACTATTTATCGACAAACCTTTTGGCCAATCTTCGAAATCTGTCTTCATTTAGTCTTTCCATCCCCGTCCACTGGGCTTTCTTCATTTTAGCATCTTCAAAATTCATCAGCGCCTCTAAGTCAAGCACTCCACTATTCTCATAATAGTCAAACTTGGGTTTTCTGAGTTTTGTACAAGTGCCTCCAGCTATATTGATCCAAACTTACTCATCTTTTATTTGGCTTTTTATTCTCATCATTCTCCTTTCTTTATCTTTTTTCTCTTTTTAACTTCTTTTTTTACTCTTTTGCTTTTTACTTCTTTTTTTGCATGAAGAGTCCTTTCAGGCTGAACCTTTATGTAAGATGAATTTCTATTTTGATCACCCTTGTTGGTTTTTCGTCTAGAATCTTTCATTTCTTGACCTTTCTGAATCCAAGCAAAGTGGTAGTTCATGTTTTCATCTGGTTCTCAGACTGATCAACTTTTTTCTTTATTCGACCCAAGTGGCCCTCCTTAACCTTTGGGACTGTTCAACCTTAATAAATCTGTTGCTCATGTTTTTTAAAACATAAATTTTAACTAATGCAATGTTTTTTTTAAATATAATATTTAAAACAAAAATGCTATTTTACATAATATTTAAATGCATGAATGCACAAGGTATCGATTTCAAGAACTAGTCATTAGAGCAACGCCCATTTAACTGAAAGGTCGAATACAAAGCAAAGGCAATATGTTCACTAACTCTAGCTCTTTTGGTCGATCACTTTGTTCAGCCTCTGAGTCAACTTCTGTCCTAGATCGGTGTCAGTTTCAGAATGTTGTTGCAAGTTCACGACTTCATCAAACACAGTCTGCACATACCAGGTAACATCCTCGCAATTAGCTCCTAAAGTTAACTCTGTTTCTGGATGACCTAGATTATTGCCTCGGCTTGATTTTTCAGTGTCTTGTTTTTCATTTGTGGTACCTCTTTGAAACTTAAGAGCCGATCTTTCAATTGTTGTACTGCGTTTTCTGTTTCTATTATTTTCTTCAGCTCATCATTTTTATCAGCATTTTCTTAATTATGGAATCCTTCAGTAAATTTCATCATTTATGAAACTTGGATATCGCCTCTGAGTTAAAAGCTTTCTATTCTTCTTTTGGTTTGGAATCCTTCAATTTATTTGTCTTGAGTGCCTTTAATTTGTTCGTTCTCTATCATTTCTCTGGTTATCATTATTTTCCAGAAACTGCATATTGTTTATCTCTGTAATTGCTGATGATTCCATCTTGAAACTTGAACCATTGTCGAGCATTATATAAACCCTTGCAAGCCTCGTATTTCTCTATCGTTGGTATCAAATCTATTGTCCCAAAAAGTGAACAAATATATCGGGCTTCATAAACAGGTCATGGTCCTAAACAATTCTTGATCAATTTGACTGTCTAACAGCAATGCTATAATTTAGAAATTTTGTTGAAAATGACTCTTCGTATTCCCGTCATATGGTTCTCAAGTTAAACTTGGTTCTGGCAAAACTTCATTATGTTCTGAATTTTCTGGTACAAGTTTGCATTAATGACATCTGGCCTCCCTGTATATTGTCTTCGTTCTTGTAGTGAGTCTTCTCGAATCCAGTCCATAGTGACATATTGTCCCTCGCTTGTCTATCGGACCCTTCAACTCTTATGGCCACTGCCTACTCAACTAATTTTCGAACCGATACCTCTCAGGAATGCAATGTGATGCAACATTTATCGAATAAAACACACCTACACAAATAAAAAATAAAACAAAAATTATGTCAGTATGGTGAAATAAAATTGTAAGCAAAAATAATTGTTGTAAAATAAAACAATTTATATTGCATAAAATTAACCAGAGAACAATTTATTTTGCACTAAAAAATAACAAGAGAAATGTATTTAAATCAGCAACACCTGTCATAGGTCCCTGTCTGGCTCTAGTGGGGTAGGTTTCTATTACAACATGTGGGCTTTGATCTAGACTCTGGGTACCCGAACTGTCGTTACTGGACTAGTAAGACATAGATTTGGGAGCATACGACCCCTTATAGCGGAGGCCTAACCTCACGGTGTATAAGGTTGGTATACCAGAAGGAGGACAAAATTTCGATCACGGAGCTGAATAACTCACGTAAGATCATGCCTCACTCCCACTTAAGGGTGAAAAGCCTGGATAGAAGGCTTATGCATGAATGACAATTTATATCACACAAGAAAAAGCTATCTGCATTTTTCTAAAAATTCATCCAATAATTATGGAAAAAAATTAAATTCAAATTATTGTCCTAAAATGCCAAAATGCCACGTAAAATTAATTAGGCCTGACTCTCGGTTTTTAAATTCCCCAGCGGAGTCGCCAAGCTGTCGCGACCATTTTTGAAATCGGGTGTACCAAAATAGCCCGATGACCGATCTTTTGAAAAATTAGGGTTTTTAGCCATTTTTAATTTAATCTTGAAAATTTAAGGTTTTTCATATTAAATTGGATTTTTCATTATTTATCCTTTAAAAACATTTTGGAGTCGCCACCGATCACTTTGAGGTAGACCGGACACCGGAAAAACAAACCAGAGATTCTGTCTTAAAATTGGGTTCGGGAGTCGATTACGTGTAGGGAAGGATTAGCACCCCTACGAACACCCGTTATCGGTACCTTTAATTTTACGTGGCATTTTAAATAATTATTTGAATTTAATTTATTCCATAATTATTAATTGAATTTAAATTCCGAATGCAGATATCCTTTTATAAGGAAATTAATTTTGTTCGAATATGAGATTAAAGGCACCCCGTTAGGTGGCACCCCTATTCATAGTTAAAAATGAATTTCCAACATAAAAGGTTTTTAATGAATTTCCTTTTATTATCTTGTTCATTTTAAGTATTAATCCTAAATAGGCTCTAATTAATTAGTTATTTAAGACTATGAATATTAATTAATTTAATGGCTTTTATGAGAAAATATCAATTACTTGAACACCTTCCATATATCTAAAAGCCCTTAAATTAATCATATTCCTAATTAATTAATCCTTCTAATTAATTAAAGTTCTAGTCCTAATTAAGCCTCTAACAATTTATTATTTAATTATAAGTGAAAATGTATATCGAATATACATCTTTATGACCAAGGTGAGATAACAACCCATTGTAAACAATGGAGCACCATCCAAATTTGAACCTCAAAGATTCTATTCGATATACATTTAATTATCTACAATTTATTTCAATTAATTGTTTAATTTTAATTAAAGACTAAATTAATATTCAATTTTAAGTGAAATACATATATTAAATATAATTTAGTGAAATCTATATTGTGATAACACCCCATTGTAAATAATGGAACACCATCCAAATTTGGATTCCAAAATTATATTTAATATATATCTAATTACTACAATTATCTACCCTATTTAATTATTGAACCCTAATTAGAGAACTTAGGGGAAATGTTCTAATTAATTAATTAAACTAAGTGTATTTAATTGTCTAACATTTAATTCTATATGCCTAATTTAAATATGCAAGCATATAATTTAATTGCATTCAATTAAATAAAACAATTAAACCAAAGACTAAATAAAAACAAATGAAATATAAAACTAATTTTTATTACAATAGGGACTGAATTGAAACAAGTACAAAACCTAGTGCCCAATTACAAAGACCCAAAGACCCAATTACACTAATTCAAACCTAAGGGGTACAAATCAAGGGAAACGGGGGACTAATTTGATTGAAATTCAAAGCTTCGGGGGTCAAATTAGGAAGAAATAGGGGCTTGATTGTAAGAGAAACAAAACCTGAAGCTCAAACCATGAAGCTTGAAAAGAGGGACGCGGATCCTAGCGTTCCCGACCCGGTTTCCGTTCGCGGGTTGAGTCAACCCGGCACCAAAACGGTGTCGTTTGACTCGGATTATATAAGGCAAGATATGGGTTGATTAAGCTATATTGTTTAGCCTTTCTCTCTCTACCCTCTCAATACTCCGAAAATCCTCTCAACCTAAACAACTAAACCCACCCCCCAAAAAAAAATCGAAACTGATCAAAACCACGTGTCCCTTGGAAGGTAGATTTGGGCGGGAAGATGGGTATTTTTGGGTTATTTGTGTTTCTTAGCTGATGTGTATAGGATTTTGGGCGGGAATTATTATATATTGGGCCTTGTGAATTTGTATTAGGGCTTTTGACTTGTAAAAGGATATTGGGCTGTAGATGGACATTATTTGGATTGTTTGTATATTTTTTATGGACTATCATAATACATATTTATATCTACTATTATTTATTTATTTATTTATTGGTCCGGTCAAAATTAAGGTATTACATTAAGCAAATAACTTCTTGGTCAATCCTTGTGGATTCGATACTCAGCTTACTACTGTATTACTTGCTGAGCGTGTATACTTGCAGGCATAAGACTCACCTTGGCATTATTTTCTTGCACTTTTACACTAAATATTCAATCGTTTGCCAAGTGTTAGCAATAGTCGACAATATGATAACTTTAATTCGTATGACAAGATGAAACATCTTATTATCTCCAAATTTCAAGTAGAGGGTCTTATTGTGCTTGGATCAACTAGTTAAGACCATGAAAGAAAAGGTTATTATAATTCTGGCGGTCAAAATAGGGGTTGATCCAAGTCATCAAATCGATGTAAAACTTATTATTTTTGAAAAAAGGCCACATTGAATCTTTGTGTTACATGTTACAAAATAAGATAAAGAGGGAATATGAAAATCAGAATTCTAGAGAAGATGAAGCTGATATTGCAGAGGATAACTCTTGGTAGCTATTAACGACAACTCAAGAGCAAGCGAGGATTGAATCTTCGACTCTGCAAGTTCCTTTTATTGGTGTCCCAACCAAGAATTGTGTACAACCTATACGGAAGTTCCTAATGGAGTTCTAGTAATGGGAAATAACAATTTAAGTAAAATCGCCGAAGTTGGCACCGTCTAAATTAAGATGTTCGGTGGTATTATTAGAACCCTTAGTAAAGTACGACAAACTAGATCTAAAGAAGAATCTTATATCTTTAAGTACCCTTGACTCTAAAAAGTATAAGTACTGTACTGCAGGTGGAGTTCTAAAGATGTGCATGGGCTCCCTTGTCATGATGAATGGTCATAAGATGCAAGTTACATGTGATTTTTTTGTTACCCCATATGTATCGGAGAATATAGATGTAAGTTGAAAGTCATCACCTTATACTGATACAGTTCGTCGTGAAAATGCAAGCAAGTGGATGGTTGATTTGTAAGTGCAAAAGGAATTACATCAGTAGAACAAAACTTGGAATCTAGTGAGGCTTCATAATTGTGAAAGGGTTGTTCTTGGTAAATAGGTATTTTAGAAGAAAGAAGTGACTCCGAGAGTCTAAAAACCCATAGGCTTCAAAAATTTATTACGGTCACTCGCAAGAATGATGATCATTCCACATCCTAAAATCAAGTATGAGCAGAGCTTGAACTTGGTTAGGTTTCATTATTAAGGATTGCCCCTCAAAGGGGTTTCGTGGAAGAGGTGTAGATACTGTTCGACAAGAATTTGTCTCAAGGTGAAGATTTGTTAGAGTTGTGATCCAAATTCTTTTAGGATTTGGTTTAAAGTAAGAATCTTAATTTTAGTATATCTTGTTTACTTTACATTAATTAAAAGTAGGAAACCTATGTTGAGTATAATTACTTTCAGTGCAAGTTTCAATTGTAAACAAGCAATCTATTTTATAAATAGATACTAGGGATTAGGGGTTTAGACTAAACATTAGATACAAGTAGAATATATTTTACAGATTGTTAAAAAGCAAACTACTTATAATCTTCCTTCATCATAGTGAAAGTTCTCTTTCTCTGCCCGTGGTTTTTCCCTTTTGGGGTTTTCACGTAAATCTTGGTGTTTTTTCTTGTTTTGTTTGTGATCACCATCTTTGTTGTTTAGCCATTATCATTTATCACCGATATATCTCGGTAAAGTGGATGATGATTTTACAAATCCAATTAATATATGCTAATAAATTAGACGTTTATTATTTTCATAAGGCATAATGTAAAAAATGCCCCTAATTTTTGAATAAATAGTCAGTTTGGCCCATATTCTTTTTTAAAGCAATTTAGCCCTCAATGTTTCATTTAGGGTCAAAATGGTCCCTCTGTGAATGAAAACTATTAGTCAATTGACGATAAACAACTTGAAATGACTTGACAGAATGACACAAATAAGAAAAAATATTTTATATTTTATTCAATTTTATAAAATTATTTTTGACTGATATTTTATTTTGTAAAGTCAGCATATTTACCTATATGACACTACTATCGCGACGTGCACTGCCATGTAGGTTTGCCACGTTATTTCAAGTTATTTTCCGATAGTTGACTAACAATTTTCATCCGCAGAGGGGCATTTTGACAAAAAAATGAAACATTGAAGGCTAAATTACTTCAAAAAAGAATATGGGGCATAATGACTATTTTGACAAACTTTGTCGTGGCATAATCCAAGAACTCGCTCAGTTCTCAGTCTAATAATATAGTCATTACTCTGATTTTGGTTTTAAACCAAAGTCTAATGTTGCTAGTAACTATAAGCCATTTTGCAAAGCTTGTGAGAAAATTTTAAAACGTGGTAATGGGAAAATATTTTGCTATTTGACCATGTTGTATTTGAAAGATGATCCTTTTATTTTAGAGAGGATGATATAGATGTTACTACTGCCTTCAACGTTGTCGAGACATGGAAGTACTCATGTTTCTACCGCCTTCAATGTTGCCAAGGCATGGAAGCACTCTGATTTCCTATTCTGTAGCTAAATTCTCAAAGTTTTATCTGATGCACATTATGAAGTATGCAATATTATGAGAACGATGAGAAGTTCTGGGTTATCACAAAAAAAGTGAGGGAAGCTGAATAAGGTGTTCCACAAAAAAAGGAAAAGACATCATATGAATTATGGAATGGTAGAAAATCTCCCTACAACTACTTGAAAGTGTGGGGGTGTCTTGTCAAAGTAACAACTTCTTTACTGAGGCAAATGAAAACACATCCTAAAATAGTGGATTTTATTTTCATTAGCTATGTTTGCCATAGCAATAATGGTAATGGCATTAATGGTGGATAACGAAAGAATTTCGTTACCATGTATTATCCTCCGAACGTGCTTATTTTTGTGATAATTGGCTATGTTCGCTATAACAATGCATATCATTTCTTTTGCATGAATCAAATAATCTTGAAATTCACAAGAATACGATATTGAAATCCAAAATTGCCTTATTCTTTTATGACTATGGAAGTTGGTCAAGTTCTACGAAAGGAACTATAAACTATTAATGAAAATTGTCAAGACTTTCAACAAGAGGTTGATAGGAAAGGGTGAAAAAGTTCTTTTGATCGGATTTTCTAACCTATATGCTAGAGGCTAAACCCGACCTAGAAGAAATGGGTTGAATCTAGGAAGTCGCGTTTAAAAAATTGCCCCATCAAGAAATCAATATTAGATTTAAATATTAAAAAACAAAATAATATTAAAAGAAAATAACTAAATAAAATCTCATTTGTTGTAAAAAGCAGTCGTTTAAATATTGTTCTGATAGTTTGATTAAATATCTAAAAATAACCTTATAAATGCATGCATCCAATAAAACCCAAATTATAAACAATCCCAATATTCGAATTGCATAAATATCTCAAAATAATGTTAAAACAATAGTTTGAAATAATCAAAAGAGCATCCATACTGAATGATAAAAATTATCTGAATGAAAGCAAGATGCTCCATGTACCGAGTCGCCTAAAGAGTCTGAGTATTTGAAAGAGAAACTAAGGGGGTATAAGCTAAAGAGCTTAGTGTGTCTCTAAAGTGTAAACAAACACAAACAAAAATATTTTTTTTTTATTTTTCTGATAAGGTTTCTTAAAAACACATTAAATCCGATAAATCCAAATCATAATGTTATGATGTCCGATGCATGACTCAACACTCAACTATCCGATATCATATAGAGTGAAGGTTTCCCTCTCTAGAGTGGAGGTTTCTCTCACTTTTTCGAACACTATTCCGATCCCATGACCCAATGATATAATTTGAAAAATCATAAATCCGATCTCTTACGAGTTTCTCATTTTCGAAAATTCAATGCTTGATTTAAAAACAAAGTTTAATGTCATGTATGATGTTTCAAAGCATTTTCAAAACACAATTCAGATAATAAATCAAGCAAGTATAAAATATCATTTCATAAATATATAACAAGGGAAGAAACATACCTTAAGCAACAATAGCTCTAATGACGAGATCGCATCTCACGCTCAAGTCTAGCTGAATCAGAACATACAATGTATGAATTCTATATTATCTATCACTAAGACACCAACTAAATTATAACAACTAATCTAAAAGCATACTCACGTATAAACCTCAAAAAACGTGCACAGACAGTCTAAAGAGAAGGATAAGGCAACTTGTCGGCCTTGGAGTCGATACCTGAACACGAGAATAACTTAGTTCAATCCAATATTCAATTTTTCTAAAATTACTAAGTACAAATTAATTATAAATAGTAAAACGAAGCATTCGGGTTCGAATTTAACAAAAGAACGGATTCAGACTTATGACGTCGAAAAAGGTCAAGATGAAAGTTGTCCGAAAAAGTCAACTTTAGTCAATGATCAAAGTCAACCATTGTCAAAGTCAAAGTCAACTTGAACAAAAAGTAAAAGTCAATGTTTGACTTGACTGGCATACGATCAACTTGGTCGATGGTCAATGCTAACGTCATGGTCAGAGGTCAATGCTGACATCATGCAATCAATGGGTATCGGGTCGGTCAACAAGTATGGGTCGAATTTGGGTCTGGTCAGTAAATTTCTCAAGGTCAAAATCGGTCCAGTCTAGTTCACACGGTTCAGTTCAGCTTTCACAACCGGTTCAGATTGGTTCAAAACTGGGTTCACTCGGTTTGGGTCACATGATTTGGGCTGCACCGGATTGGACTCAATATGATATGCCCTCTCACATAGACTTGGGCTATCATCAAAGGACCTATTAGCCCAACCCCATACACACATCACACACAGCCCAGCTCCCTTAACCCTTGCATCAGATATGGGGTTAGGGTTTCCAGCACCCAAAACTGCAACGGTGCAAATGCACGAACGGCATCGGCGCAAACTCACCGGTGGCTCTCATCGGAGACCATTATGGTCTTTACCGGCCATAAATTAAACAAAAATTGAGATCAGCAACCATTCAACGAATCAAATGAAAAGAAAAGCAACGATCCCAAGTCTTACCCAAACTCGAAAGGATAGAGAACGGTGGAGCAAGGCTTCGACTGAAAAATGAAGGGTTTTGTTCTGTTTTTGAGCAACTAAATAACGGTGAGGATGATTGGGTGAATGGGTTCTGATCGCGAGGAGAAGCTGAACACGCTGATGGCTTCAAAACGATGATTGGACGACGATGGGTCGCTGGTCGAAACGTGATCGGAAACAAAGGAGAAATATGGGTGTTATGCCGAGAGGAAAAGGATGAAGATGGGGGCTACAATTTCTGAATGGTAGCTGGAGGGTTTCATAGTCTGATAAAAGGGGCTTAACTACCCTAATAAAAGGGTAAAAAGCAAGGTTCATCCTTGTACCTCCTAGGGTTCACGAAAAAGCTACAGAGCTTTACTCTTTAATCAAAATGGTCACCAAAATTCTGAATTAAGCCCATAAATTATGATTTCTCATAAATTAATCCCCTAACCGAATTAGGATTCAGAACTAAAATTCCCAAAAGTTAGGGTTTTTGAATTTAAGGATTTAAGAATTAGGGTTTTTTAATTTAGGGCAAAAATTAGGGGTTACAGGCTGAATGCCTACGAAATGTCTTGGAGGATATTCCAAAATGGCCAAAGCTTATGCCCACAATATGTATATATTGTTATAACCAAGCAACATTTGGTAGAGCACATAACGTAATGGTTAGTCAAGACACATGCGTTATCGACATAATATCGTTAGACAACTGATCTCAACTGGAATTATCTCTATTAAATTTATAAAATCAAAAGATAACACCTTAGATCCACTAACCAAAGGGTTGAATCGAGATCAAGTTGATAAAACATAAGGGTTGAGACTTAAGCCCATGAATTTTAAGGCGCTATGTGAAGGAAGACCCAACCTAGTTGACTAAAGATCCCAAGATCTAGGTTCAATGGTACAACGTACTTGCATAGACCTTTGGGAGTCACTGTGGGGTTTTTACCCCCAAGTACATTCTTATGATGAAAATAGTGATTAAAATGTGGAAAAGGTTAAGTAATGTTTTTAATGACCACTATGTGTTTCGGTGAGCCGAACATAATAAGTTACCTATGTGAGAGTGAATTGGAGCTGCTTCAAGGAGACTATTGGGGCATAGTTCTCTAAGTTCTTGCAGAATCAGGAGATGTCCAAGGCTATATGGTCATAATCATGGGAACCAAATTCTTGTCAGTAAGGTCTTTGTGTGAGGTATGTCATCGCTTACACAAACGGCAGGACAATTCAATGACATCACGTCTATTGTACAACCAGTAAGGTAAACATATTTTCACAAGGGAAGGTTCAAAGGGGGACGCCTACCTATCATATGTAAATAACGAACGCTGAATCTATCACCACATCGAGTCAATGTTTTTTGAACCATCTTCATGTAGGAGATTGTTGGAAAAATAATATATATTGGTTGCATAATATAGATAATAAGTCATGTCACTTGGTTAATATACATGCTAATAATAAGTCATGTCACTTGGTGAATAGACTTATTAATTATTAGTTTAAAGTTGCATTCATTCAATCATATATATTAACTTTTCAACAAATCTTTCCATCAAAAGTTTTAATCTTTTCATCAAAACGATTTAATTTTCAACCACTATATAAAGGCTAGTTGAGACTTTTTTTCACATCAGCTTTGAAAAACAACAACGAAACATTATTTACAATATCCATACATGCATGGAAAAAATGTTTTTGGTTTCCGGTGATAGAAGAAGGCAAGATTGTGTTTGATTGTTCGCTACCATTTTGAATGTTTGTTGTTGTATCCTGGGAGATAGACGTCCAATATTACTCAAGCAATGAGGAGAGGACGGATTTATCTTAAGAAAACTGTTTATACAGGCCTCAACAAATTTCTTCTAATTAAAAATCACATTCGTTTGAGTATCTCTGATCATTTTAGTTGGGCGTGTATTATTATAGTACCCTTAATGATTTCTTGTATGTAACTCTTTTGTGATGTTATTGGTATTTTTATTTATAAACTGGTTTTATTTGTGGAGCTCCACTTTTGTAAACATGCTTTGAATTCGTATGATTTGAAATATTTCATATCGTATTTTGTGTTTTAAATTATTTATATTATTTTTTTTGCACAATTTTATTGTTAGGTTGCTCCAATGACCGGATGTGATACTCGTAAATTTATCAGATCTTTCAATTTATTTTTTTAATGAAAAGAGGATCTCATTAAAAATCACATTCATAACTCAATTATTCTGAGGAACAATCGAGACATCGGAAGGAAGAAAAAGGTGTAAGATATATTATATGCCATAGGAAATAGAGTTTTTACAACACTTCAATAAAACCAGTCCCAAAAATAAACCGACAACCAAAACGCGAACTCCAAACCATATAACGCCCCAAGGACGACCAGGAGAGATGCACACACACAATGGAACCAACCAGAAACAACATAAAAGACACTACGAGAAAGTAATAGCAACTGAAGTGTAGGACAGGATCTGCAACACTCAGTCAAATCATACCAAAAGATCAAACCGAGTGAACAATAAGCATGTCTTTGAGGCGAGCAATTCCCCTCTTTGCCAAATTATCCGCCTAGGAATTGAGCTCTCTAGGAAAGAGTTGAATGCACCAATCGATACCTGCACGTACATTCACACGCGAAAGAGCGAGTTGTTTAAGAAAATAAGGAGCATTTTGAGGATTCTGAAGCCAGCAAACCACATAGCTGCAATCGCTTTCTAAGATCTTTCGGGATAGGTTCAAGATTTTACAATAGTCCAGATTCAAACAAATTTGATTTAAACGATCCGATTGTCACCTTTACACCAAACTAACTGCAGGTTTCCAAGTCCATAACAGTTCCAAGCTATGGTGTTCATGTTGGATTAAAATTCGCAATAGTGGACGCATATGTAAAATGTATGATGCTAATATAAAGTATGACATAAAATCAAGTGACCAATTATGTTAGACATATCATAGGTATTAAAGTGTAATGGAAATAAAAGTGTAGATATTGTAAGGTATATTTATAAAAATGAGGGGCAGAGTTATACATATTTAATAGTTGATTTAATAATCAACTATATAAAAAGGTAGTGGTCCCCAAGAAATAGGTTAATTTGTATTACTCTTGTCTCCGTTCGAGAGTTTTTTTACTGCAAGGATTAACCTATCTTCTTGGAAGATCACAACCACCTTTTAGGCGATCTTCATCAAATGATTTAAGGTTTTCATCTATCGATTAATTCAGGTACGGTTCCGCATTCAGTTTATTATTCTTGATGATTTGATGTGATAGATCCTGGGTTTAGATTTTATATCTATTATGGTTTGGTTCTAACAAGTGACATCAGAGATAAATCATGTCGAATCATTGAGAGATAATTATCCAGAATTTATCGCATGTTTATTATTTATCTATGATGCGATAATGCGTTAAAGTTCTATTGTTAGATTTCTGTTTTGTTTATAATTGCATCTATTGCTATTAGTATATATATATATTTGTGCGATTTTTTTTTTCAGAATTTAGCAACCATGCAATTGGATTGAATTAATTTCAATTGCTTTCCAGTATGTATGGTGCTGATCATTACAGTTTAAATATTAGGGCTTTTATGCTTTATATGCATCTTTCCCTAAATTGTGATAATGGTTACTGAGTTTGAAAAGTCGGCATATCATCTTTTATTTTTTTCAATTGAATTTAGGGTTTTAATTCTCATGAATATATGTATTGTATATCGTGCTTTTAGTTAAGGAATTCTTTTACAGTAAACTCTTTTTAGAATATAAATTTGCCCTTAATCTTTGGTTTACTTTTATGAAATATATATTTTATTTAAAACATGTATTTAATTCGACTGGATTAAAATTTTAGTTTTGATCATTGAGTATTAAGATTTATGTTAAAAATTTGAAGTTTATTTTTAATACAATTTTAGGGTTTCGTATATGGTTTACCGATGATCATTCTTCAAATCTCTTGGGTTAAGACCGAAATCTTTGACTTCTATTTCAAAGGATTTAGGTTTAAATGGTATATTATTAATCTGTGATTTATTAATATTTATTTCCATTGGAAAATATATGTTAGTAGCAATCTTACTTGTAAATTCATCGAAGAAAGCATGTACCGAAGCTCCAACCTTGAACTTGGAAAGCGGGTTCACTTTGGGTAAACCACCAAAACATAGAGCAACAGTTGAAACACGTATTATATAGTGTTTTTCAATTCTATGAATTTTTTTAATTTATATATTTGGATTTAGTTTTTTTTAGTATACATCAGTAATGATCCTTTTTGGTTGCTCTGGTATAATGACATAAAATTATGATATTATTATCAATAATAATTTTACTAAAAGCATATGTCATTATTTTTATGATATAATCTTCTTTGATTTTGAATCGGATTATAATATTCGATTGGTTTAGCTCTTCATGATTATACATATCATGTTTAAAATTTTGGTATTCACATTCGATTCGGTTTCGTCAAGTATTTCAATTTTGATCTTTAGGTTATTATGCATATTAAATATTCACGTGATCATTATTGAATTCATTAGTATGGTATTTTTACTTATGGTTAAATATTGATTGTTTTGAATTTAATCTTTGGGTGATATATGAAGTTAAAGGTTGATATGCATTTAGTTTAAATTATATATTTTACCTTCAAGTTTATAGTGAAAATATTGCAAATGCATGTTTAAGAATTTTTTTAAGAATCAGTAAAAAATTTCGGTTTTTTCGATTTTTGATAGCCCCATATAGACAACCTTATTTCGGGTTATTTCAGAAATTTAAGTGTTATTAGAAATTTTAGTTTTGACTGTTACAAAATTCTAAATTTGAATATCGGTATATTTATATTGTAGAAATTATTTTATTTTAATATATAGAAGGTTTTGTGCATATAAATCAGATTATGTTAGTATTAATCGGCCCAATGGAAGGTTAATAATTAACATTATTACATGTGCAACTATGGTAATAATCATGTGATAATTATTTGGTTTTATATGTGAACAATAAATCAGCCCAAAGGAATATTTCTGTTTGACATGTTATTATTATCAATGTTTGATTACTGTACCAAGACATCACTTGTAAGTTAATGTTTTGTCCAAATATGAAATATTAATGGAGTGTCTGGTATCTTGATATGAGGTTTCCTTTATCCAAATTTATTATTATTTTGGTTATCTTTTAATTTGATTAAAAGATAAAATTAAGACAAATATTTTGAAACAATTAATTCATATTTTGGCTTCAGATGTCTAATATTTTAATGGATTAATTGAAACATAATGTCACCAAAGTGACCGCTTTTGTGTAGATTAGTTTATTTAAAATACTAAGATAATTATGGATTTTTGTAATTTATGCGTTTATTAATTGACCAAAGAAAAGTTAATATTTGGCAGAATTACAACGACAACTGTGGTGATAAATGTGTGACAATTATAAGGTATTTTATGTATGCAATACGTTAGTCCAAAGATTAATCTATTGTTTGACATAGTTTATTGTCAATATTTGACTGCTACATCAAGAGTACCGCTTACAGTTAATATTACTGTCAAAAGACTTAATATTAATGTTGTGCTTGGTATCTTGAGGGGAACTAGCCATTATTTTGAATTTATTTGTTTACTTATGAATATTTATGTAAGATTATTTTTATTTTATTTACTCATTTTTGTTCTATATTTAAGTCATTTATCTTTGTTGTCACAATATTTGTTAAATACATTCTACACCCATGTTTAGTGAAACTAGTTTTAAGGAATAGAAAAGACACTTACATATAGTATTTTGGTTGTATGAACATAGACTTTGCACTAAGGGAAGAATAACTTGCACCTTTCACTGCGGTAAGCACCCATTAAAGGGATTTTGAGAGGTGAGATTGTTCAAATCGCACGAGTCTAATGATTATAATGAATAACATTCTATAAGTCTTTAGGAGTAAAAAATATAAAGAGATTACTCATATTAAGGGTTTCCTTGACGAAATTAAGAAATGTTTTACCCAATACATTAAGGTTAAGATGAAATCACTTATGCCTTCTTTGATATCTATGAAGTATATGGGTCAAGGGAATATGAGGAAGTACATTATAAAAATGTTTAATATTGCTTCAAAATTTAAGGTTAAGATCGAACTTTCTAACAATTGTTTGTTCTTATGATTTTGGCACATCTGTCTATACAGTTTAACCAATTCAAGTTACAATTGTCAAAGGGAGAAATAAACTCTATTTAGGCTCATTTCTCATTGTATTCTAAAGGAAGAAAGGTTGAAGCATTATAAGTGTAAAATAATCATTTGGTCAGTGTTTATTTAGTTAGTGTTTTTAAGAATAAGGGAAATAAAAAATATTAGAATAAAGTTGCTAAGGTCCAACTCAAAAGAAATAGCAATAAGTTACAAATGGTTGATTTCTTTTGTAACAAGTTAGGACACATGTGAAGTAATTAAACTTCAAAAGTGAGCAACTACTCATGTGAAGTAATTAAACTTCAAAAGTGAGCAACTACTTCAGTTATTTTGAGTGATCCAAGGGCTGTAAATTTTATTATCCCACAATTAAGATTATTTTAAGGAGAGCTTTATAACTTTTTTAGTATTTGAGTTTGGAGGGAGAAATAAGGTTAGATGCATTGCTATTGAAGATGAATTGGATTATAATTTAATTCCTACTATCACTTTTGACAATGTTTAGGTTTTCACACCTATCATTATCAAAAAGTGAATCAAGTACCTCAGCAAAACAATGTTGAACAATTCTCATTCAAGATAAGATAATTGTTTCAAAAGAACAAACTCAACAACCTCAAAAGAAAAAAAAACAAGTGTCATTAAAGAGGTCCACGAGAGGCAGGAGAAATGCTATTCGAGATTATTGTATTGTATTTCCTCAAGAAAATAAGGATAACAATGGAATGATAGAAAGTGACTCAATTATTTTTTATCAGACCATAAAAGTTCTAACTCTCAAAAGTGGATTGATGTCATTCAAGAAGGGTATACTTTTATGCAAGACAATAAAGTTTAGGAACTTGTCTCATTACCTTAAGGTGCAAACCAATTGGTTGTAAATGGATATTTAAAACCAATAGGGATAGAAATGGTAATGTGGATAAGTATAAAGCATGTCATGTATCTATAGGATATACTCTAAAAGAAAATATTGATTTTATAAAGACTTTATGTCAAGTTTCATTGAAAGACTTTTTCAAGATAATTATTACACTTGTTGCTCGTTTTAGACTTAAGCTACATTAGATAGATGTTAAACTTGTTTTTTTTCCAATGGCGACATTGAAGAAACTATTTATATGGTACAATCATAGAGTTGTGTCTTATGATACAATATCAATGATATGTAAATTAAAGAAATCCATCTATGAGCTTAATTAGGACTCTCATTAATGAAATTATAAATTTCATATTGATTATCTCATTTGGTTTTGAGATAAAGTTGGTTGACAATTGTATATACTACAAGTTTAGTGAGAGTAAACCCAATGATAATCATATTGCTGAAGAAGACAAATTTTGTCTTACTCAATGCCTTAAAAGTAACCTTGAAATTTAGAAAATACATATGATTTCATATGCATAAGCTATTGAGAATCTAATTTATGTTCAAGTATGTATGCGTTCAGATATTGCGTACATTGTTGAAATGTTAGACTGATATTTAAGCAAATCTAGTATGGACCATTTGATAGCAGCTAGTAGGGTTATGATATATCTTTAGAGAACAAAAAGTTGCATGCTCACATATTGAAGTTCTGGTAAGTTAGAGATCATCAGGTTTACAGGCTTCAATTCTATTAGAATATTGATGCAAAAGATTCTGTCACATGAACTTCTAATTGTAGATTGAATAGAAAGACCACTTCACTTATTTTGTGACAATAAATATGCATTCATTTATTCTATATATAATAGGAACATTTCAAAATTGAAGCACATAAATATTTAGTTCCTAGTTGTTAAAGAAAATTCAGAGTGGTTGTGTGTCTATAGAGCATGTTGATACAAACTCCATAGTTGCACCCTATTAAGAAACTATCACCCTAGGCCTTTCATGAGCACACTACTCATGTGGGTGTAATATTATTTAAAGATTTTCAGTTTTAGTGGGAGTCTGTAATTTTGAAAAATGCTCATTTGGTTTAGACACAATTTCGGTTACTTTAGTTTAAAGTTATTTTAAGATTGTTTTCTGTAGAAATAAAGTTCTTTTGGTTTATGCACACTCTGAATTCAGTAAAGTTTGATCTCACTAAGGTTTAGGAGGACTAGTTGGTTTAGGACTGGTTGGAAATAGACATGCTTGGTTCACATTTCATGTAATTTTCCATGCTACGCATCCATGATTGATCTATGTAATTTGACTATATTGTATACGTGACCATTTATGGGTCTAGTCATGATTGATACGGCAAAGGCTACTTTGATCTTATATGGATATAGTTGATGAACGAGATTGTTATAGAATACTTATTATATAATAGTAAATTTTTGAGCTCATAAGGTTGTGCATTTATCAGGAAACATATGTTGCCTTGTTGGATTAAAATCCGCAATTGTGGGCACATATGTAAAATGTATGATGCTATTATAAAGTATGACTCAAAATCAAGTGATCAATTATGTTAGGCGTGTCATGGAAATAAAAATGTAGATACCGTAAGATATATTTATAATTTAATGAGGGGCAGAGTTATAAATATTTAATATAGTTGATTTAATAATCAACTATATAAAGAGGTAGTGGTCCCCAAGAAATAGGTTAACTTGTATTACTCTTGTCCCCGTCAGAGAGTTTTTTTACGGCAAGTGCTAACCTATATTCTTAGAAGATCACAACCACCTTTTAGGCGATCTTCATCAAAGGATTCAAGGTTTTAAGCTATCGATTAAGGATTCAAGGTTTTAATCTATCGATTAATTTAAGTACGCTTCCGCATTCAGTATATTGTTCTTGATGATTTGACATGATAGATCCTGGATTTAAATTTTATATCTATTATGATTTGGTTCTAACAGTTCATAGTTCCAAGCACGTTGCACCACAACCTCTATTGAAAAGCTTTTAGCTTCATCTGTCTCCTTTAATCTCAAATCCTTACCGCCAATTTCCAAATCAGTAGAAGTCGTATCCTCCAACCTTGAATTCCTCTTACCCAAATAAAAAAAAACTGACACTTTCTCAAACCGTCAAAATTAAGTGCCCCTAAAGTTAACTAATGTTATAGTCGTACAGATTTTTTTATAATAAATCAAAAAAATAATAATGATAAAACCTAAACAAAATTTCTATAAAAAAGATACTATCTCCTTTCGATGAGTTTAACTATCAATCATAATAGACTGTAACTAGAAGAGATACTTGTACAGAATGTTAATCAAATGGCTTCAAGTATTTGCAGTTATTTTCCCCATATAATTGAGTGAATTTTCCTCTTGCTGTTCAATAACTATATAATAATGAAGAATCAACTACAAAAAACCTGTAGTAACCAATCAAATGTTAATGTTATACAGAGTTTGAAGTCAAACTCAATGCAACCCTAAATACTCTAAACCTGGGAACAAGCAATCAAGGCGTCTCTGATCAGCTTGCGAGCGAGGTTGGTCTCGTTTCCTGGGTCTTCTCAACCGCTTCCCACCAGAAAGGGTTCGATTGCTGCAACATCCTCTTCAATCTCTTCTCTCGGAAGTGTAACTGAGAAGAATCGTCGCTTCTTTTCATTCTTCTTTGCAGATTCCGGAACATTGATCACTGCAGGCTGATCAACTGATGCTTGGGTCAGTTGAGAATTAACCACAAGCGACGACTCTCCTTTGCATGCAGGATTTGATTCGCTGGCTTTAATCTCTCCAAAGGCAATGAAATCAACATCACCCTCTTTTACGATGGAAGAATGGATAGAAATATTGCTACTCTTGACACGGAACTTAGTCTTGGGTGATCTTTTGTGTGAAGTGTCGGAAACAAAACTTGATTCACTTTCATTAATCTTTTCATCAACAAAAGGATTGTCCGAAATCTTGGTCGTGTTTTGGTTTGAAGAAGTCGGATTGGTTTCGCTTCCATCAATGACAGCAGAATCAGCGACCATAGCAATGGAAAGATGGTGAGAGTTAAACTTGAAACGAAACTTTAGGGATGGTTTAGAGGAATTTTTGTTGAAGGGTGAGTAGAAGTAGAATCAGAGAGGGAAACGACAGAGTCGTGAGAAGACAGGGAGAGGGAAATTCTTGAAGCCGTGAGTTTGATGGTTGGGAGAGTAAGCGTGGGTTTTATAAACTTTTCCTACTAATGTTAACAGTTTCTTGGCCACTAAGAACGAAATATTAGGGTTTTTGTTATTATTTGCGTCCTTTTCTTCTTCCTCTAATTAAAAAGTTTTGTATGTTTAATTTTTAGAAATTTAATAATATAAATATAGATATAAAAGTATTTTTTATTAAGAGAAAATTAACAATAATAATTTAAGGAACCTTTATATGTTATATATATATATATAAAATCTTAATCTCTATGCAGTAGCATTTTTTTAAATTGAATTATATTCAATAGTGAAATGATTACAAAGGAATCACACATCAAACATTGGGAGTTCAGTGCAAAACAAAAAAAATGCAGTAAAATTTAAGGGTGTGAAAGACGTTAAAATACCAAATCTAACACCTTCAGAAGAAAGCTTCTGAAATTAAATCCAGAGAACTATTACTTTGCCTTGGGTGCTCTTTGTAGAAAACAAAATTCTTCCGCTACTTGTCCTTGGCGTATCGGCACAACTAAAAAAGGGAATCATAACATGTACAACTCGGCCTCCTTCGTTGACAAAAAAGTTAGATGATGCTCGTCACCCGAACTCTAAACTATCAAAAGCAGACAAAAAAACTGTCATACAAGCACACGAAAGAACTGCCATACAAGCAGATATGGTATAAACCTGGCAAAGTAGAACAACAAAAAAAACATGAAACTAAAATTCATCTCCAAAGATGAATCTTATTTATATACATAACCAGCAAAACGGCCAACGACGAAGAAGAACTATGAAACTTAAAAACTTTTTGTAACCGCCTCAGAGCAAATGGGAGAAATGGGATAGCATATTTTTTTTTTAAATTCAAATAACATGAATTATTTTTTAGAAATTAAGGACTAATTTTAAATAACTACAGTCATCAAATACATTTTCATAATTTTATCATAATTCATTTATCACACACAAACCATATTTTTGACTTATTTCGTTGCAAACTAGTAGACACAAGTCAATTCAATGTTTATTATTGTACTTACTAGTGACATATTAATTAATAGGATGAGTTTAGAACACACACCACTACATACTAAAAATGAATTAACTAGACTCATGACTACTAAACTATTTTTTCAGATTCTATTTTGATCACTGGTCTTTTAATTTTATCATTTAGACCATTTAACTATTTAAAGGATATCAATTACGCCACTAATAGTTTAAAATTAATGGGTAAACTACCTCTATAGTCACTTAATTATATGGGTAGTTTTTTTTTACCACTGTACTATTAAATTTGTTGAGCATATCATGTCACTTCCATCAATTTTTTTATTGCACTCTCGAGGAGAGGACACGAGTTCAAACCTTGGAGACGACATTGTTGGGAAGGGCTACCTCGCACCCTGAACATAGACCATAAGATGAGCATGCATATTACCAAAAAAATATTACGAGTTTAATATAAATACCATTATAAAATAGAAAAATACATTATATCAAATTAAAATAAAAATATTAAACTCTTCCAATTTTTGTAGTTAATCGAGGGAATTGATGTGGCGTGTATGTTAATCGTTGTAGTATTTTGGTTAACTGTATACACCCCTAGTGTTGTTACTATAAACAATATGGTATGAAAACTCTAGAACTACTCCGCATAGAGCAAAATTCCATGGTCAATTATCGTATGGCAATGAAGAAGCAAAAGCACGGAGAAGAGAAAGGAGGGGTAGCCTAGAGCCAGATTGAGAAACAACCTTCTAACAAAGATAAAAAAAGTAGTGGGAAGAAGATGGGAAAGAAGATTTAGATATTTCCATTCGATAACTGTCAATAGGATAAGGTTCATATCCAAATAGCCCTAACCTGATCAAACGACAATGTTTCACTACAGCTATACAAACAATAAAACGCATCGTTTCATTAAAGTGTATTAACAGCTTAAAATCCCATTATTAAAAGGAAAAAACTTTGATACAGTGCCTTTTAGTTTTAGGGGTTAGGGTTTTAGTTTAGGGTTTAAGATTTAGGGGTTTAGGTTGTAGGGTTTAGAATTTAAGTTTAGTGTTTAGAATTTAGGGTTTAGGGTTTAGAGTGTGGAGTTTAGTTTTTTAGAGTTAGAGTTAGAAATTTAGGATTTGGGTTTTTATAGTGTAAATAACAAACTTGTATAAAATTAATTTTACACAGCCTGTGTATCAAAGTTTTACCCTTATTAAAAATAGTAAATTAAACCAACTCCAAAGGCTCTTTGTTCAGCAGCTTCATCTCCTTACAATGCTCTCATCTTCAAGAAATCTTTGACCTCAAGGATTGAAGTAAGGGAATTGGATCTTCAGTTGATGCAACACTTCCCAAGTAGCGTCCTATGGAATAGAGTTTGCCCATTCAACCAAAACCTTAGTTACAACACGATTAACTCTCTTCCCAATTCTTCTATCCAATATCTTCACAGGCTCCTTGTTAATTTCACCATCTGGACCAATCACAAGCAATTCATATTAGCATGGATCAACTCTGATATGCTTATTCAATTGTGACACATGGAGTGCTGGATGAACCTTAGAATCCCTGGGCAATTGCAATTCATAAGTTACCTTTCCCACCTTGGCCAAAATGAGAAAAGGACCAAACCACTTGGGAGTCAATTTCTGACAAGTTCTTTGCTTCACTGATTGTTGTCTGTAAGGCAGAAATCTCAAATACACCCGGTCTCTTATCATGAATTCATAGTCTATTCTTTTCGTATCTGATTGTTGCTTCATCCTTTCCTGAGTCCTCTTCAAATGAAATTTCTACATTTTCAAAGTTGTTTCCCTATGATGTAAGCTTCTGTTCACTAAGGCTACCTTTGATTCTCCAACTGTATATGGAAGGTGAGTTGAATGGTTTTGACCATATAAAGCTTGATATGGTGTCATTTGGATTGCAGAATGAAAGGAATAATTGTATCACCATTCAGCTAAATGCAACCACTCCTCTCAAATAAGTCTCCAAGAACTTATTCAACCTTTCGGTTTGGCCATCTGTCTCAAGATGGTAAGCAGTGGATGAATTTATAGCCACTCCTAGACTCTTGAACATTTACTGACAAAATGAACTCATGAAGATTTTGTCCCTGTCACAAATGATGTTACTGGGTAATCCATGCAGCTTAAAAACATTTTCTAGGAACACCTTGACCACATCTTTGGCAGTGAAAGGATGACCCATAGCAATGAAATGACCATACTTGGTTAATCTGTCATCCACAACAAATATGGTATCCTTCTTCCTAGAAACTGTCAAGCCTTCAATGAAATCCATACTAATAGAAGACCAAGCACTATCAGGTATGGGCAGAGGCTGAAGCAATCCCCTCGGGTGAATCAAATCATCTTTGCTCATCTGGCATATTTGTCATTCCTTGATTTTTTTCACCTCCTTTCTCAGCCCCTTCTAGTAAAAAGTTTCATCTGTTCTTTTAATGGTTACATGAGCTCCAGAGTGTCCCTCAATTGCACTTCCATGGAAAAAAATCCAACAACTAATTCCTCGCATTAGCATCATTCCCCACCACCAATTTTCCTTTTCTGGTCAATTGCTTGCCAACCCACTTATACTTTGAATACCTTCCAAAACCTTAGCTTTCTAATGATTTTCTTCAACTTATCATCCTGCTTCCATGTTGTTGCCACTTTGGTCAAAGTATCAGTGGACACACTACTTGCTGTCATCACTTGACATTGAATTGTTGCAAGCCTTCTGGAAAAATGTTAGCCATCACATTGTTTATCCCTTTCTTATAGTATACTATATTATTATTAATAAATAATTATCTATATTATTTATTATCAATATATTACTTATTTAATATATTATATGTTATTATGGTTTGAAAACCCCAAAAATATTATTATTATTATTATTATATTCTCTTATCAGTACTTATTATTAAAACCCTAAAACATTATTATTATTAATATTATTAGTTGGGATAAATAATGGTTGGTCTGTTTTATATTTATATTACTATTAATTATTTATTATTATCATTATTATTACTATTATACAAAATTGAAAAACCAAAAAGATTAATTAAATAAACAAAAGCCTATTTATTAATTATTAAAGTCCATTATGCAATTAAAAATTCAAAAATATTATATGTTATACATATATGGCCGATTGGAGCCTAAACCCAAGAAACCCTAATTAGATCAACCCTAATATGATATCCCTATGTTTTTGCGCAACCAATTATCAACTGTCAAATATGTTTTAGATCTGACGGTCCACATGCACTAGAAGAGGCTCTTCAGCTCGCGCGTGTTATACATGCCCATACCGTTAACTTTCCTACGTGCTCGGCCAGCTATACCACGTGAGAATACATGATACTGAATCATCACGGCTCTTCATTTTCATCAACGATTATGGCTCGATCTTGCACCCAACAAGCCACGTTGGCGTACGGGCTCCTCCACTGGTCCCTCATCTTCTCCATTGACCACCTCGCACAAGAAAACAACAAGGAATGTCAAAATTTCAGAAAGCAAGCCAATAAGCCAACAATTGCAGACCAATAGATGAATACAAACAAATTTCAAACGGCAACCAATAGTCGTTTTGTAATTTCTTTTTCATTTTCTTAAATACATGTAATTACGAGTATATATGAACTCAATCTCATTGTAACCTATTCTAGGCATTCGAAAAAATCAATACAGAAAAAAGCACTTGAGGTATTCTTTTCGTCTATTCATTACATGCATGCTTTTTTTTAAAAAAAGAGAGAAAAGCAAGAGCAAGGGTTTAGGGTTTACCTTTCTGGCCGTCTAGCCTCCCCACCATTTCGATCCCACCGGTGATAAGCCTCGAGACTCCCTTTAGGGGGTTGAATGAGGTGAACCGTTCAAGGATCGGAAAAAGGGTTTCAATTTTAACCAAAAAATGGACTTTGAAGCTTTTTTTCCATAAAAAGTTTTTGGCTTTTGGGATCTTTGAACGATAAGGGTTTGGAGGGGTTTTGTTTTTATTCGCCCACTCTGACTAACGGAGGCCAACACGACGTTTTATAGTGATTTCTATGGAAAAATAAGAACCCTAGCAGAGGATCTCAAATTTTGCAAAAATAAAATGAAAAGATAGGGTCGGCTTCCTGATTTTTGGGTTTTATTGTCTTAAAAAATAAAAAATGGTTTATTTCCCTTTTAAATCTCTCCGCCCTACGTTATTAACAACTCTGGCCATTCTCTTTTTCGAAACCACGACCCCAGTCCTTATAGGTTTCCAGAATCAGTCGATTTTGTCTCCATCTTAATTTAAATCTATTTTAAAAGGTTAAATACCCACTTTAGTCCCAAAAATATCTTTTTGTTTTAGTTTAGCCCTAAATCTATGGTTTAATTCCCCTTTGCCCCTCTTTATTTTGTTTTATTTTTATTTTGCCCCCTTGCATTGCATGTTTAATTTTCAGCATTTAATTTTGTGTAAATTTTAATATTGCCCTTATTTATATTTGCTTGTTTTGTTTAATTTGTTGCTAGATTCAAATGTGGTTGCTTAGTTCGTGTTTGGTGGTGAGTTTTTAGCTTTAGTTTTAGGTTCTAGAAATTTAATTTAATTAATTCAAATTATGCCCTTGGCTTATTACGGTGTAAGTTTCGATTAGTTAAATTAAATTTAGGTTTTAGGCTAGTTGAAGCCTTTAGTTAGATTTAGGGTTCGAATGTATTTAATTAATTTAAAATTTTCATTGGCTTATTAGGATGAATGTTAAATTAATTTACCATCTCTTAATTATTTTTAGGTTAAAATTGACACTTGACTTAGATGGAAACTCAATTAAAATCATAATTATTAATTTGACTCATTTTAAATACTATCCTTGGCTTAATGGGATGCTAGTTTAAAATTAATCAAATTAATTATTTTTATTCAAGATAATTCATAAGATAATAGGTTTCCCTATGTTTTTAGGATTTAATTAATTTAGGGTTAATATTAGACTAACCTAGTTAATAATTAGATTACTAATTAATTTTTCATAATTTGGGCCCTTTTAGGTTAGAACTTAATTATTTTAATTGGACATGTTATTAATTAATTGACTTAAATTATAGAAAGGAGGTATTTATTAATTCTGATATTTGTGTCGCAATGGTCCTAACTCAATGGAAGTTGACCAAATATTCGAATTAATTCTTACCATCCAAAGGTAAACCTTAATTTGAGTTAAAAGTTGATAAGTCATGACATCATTTTCTAATGCTTGCATCATGCCTAAAGGTGATGTACGAAATTCAAACCATAAATTAACCCGGCAGTCAGGCTTATTCGATGTCGGTTTAATCTATGGTCCGATGTATCGTCACTCCTTTTAATTAAACGTTTAATTAATTTAAGCCCACCTATTTGAGTAAAGCCCGTTTAATTAAAGTCCATATCCAATCAAGAACATTTAATTAAATTTAATTTAAATGTCAACAATTCCTATCAATTAAAAGCAACATATATTTTGGTGCCGATTTTCAAGCGTGATGGGGGTGCTAATCTTTTCCCACACGTAGGGATGTAAAAATAGGTAATCGAATGGGTTTCGGGTCGGGTCTTGTTAGGTCGGGTCAAATCGGATATAGGTCATTTCAGGTTAATTTAATGTTTCGACTCGATTTGGGTCAGGTGCAGATCAGTTTTAGGTCGGGTTCATTTCAGATCGGGTTCATTTTAGGCCGGGTTCATTTCAGGTTGGGTCAAAATAGTTCGAGTCCGAATCAGTTAATTGACGGGTTAATTCAGGCTCGAGTTCATTTCAGGTCGGGTTTATTTCAGGTCGAGTTCATTTCAAGTCGGGTTCACTTCAGGTCGGGTTTTGAATTTGTATTAAGTTTGAGTTTGGTACAAATAATCGATAGACTTTGCGTAGGGTCATTTCAAGTGAATTATTTAACGCCTTTCACAAACACGATCATATTAAAAATAAATATTAGGCACTATAATGAACAAAAATATCATCATATTTAAAATATTGGAGTAAATTATAAAAATAGAAATTAATAAGTGTCAATTTCGGTGAAAAATAAAATTTTAGGGACTAACATGAACAAAAATATCATCATATTAAAAA
This sequence comes from Hibiscus mutabilis, assembly GCA_019671005.1. NCBI lineage: Eukaryota > Viridiplantae > Streptophyta > Magnoliopsida > Malvales > Malvaceae > Hibiscus > Hibiscus mutabilis. The sequence continues at coordinate 13,664,347 of CM033737.1, read as the reverse complement.
CATTGTACTAAATTACAAAAAAATGAATAGGGGTAAATTTGGAATAAAAATAAAGTTTTAAGGACTATAATGAACAAAAATATCATCATATTAAAAACATTGGACTAAATAAAAAATGAATATGGGTCAATTTGGAGTAAAATTTAAATTTTAGCTACTAGAATAAACAAAAATATTATTGGACTAAATTGCCAAAAATATAAATAAATCTGGGGTAATTTTTACTAAAAATTAAATTATAGGGATTAGAATAAACAAAAATATTATTTGACTAAATTACCAAAAATAGAAATATATATGGGTCAATTTTGGCTAAAAATAAAGTTTTAGCGACTATAATGAACAAAAATATCATTATATTAAAAATATTAGACTATATTAGAAAATTTTAAAATAAATAGGGGTCAATTCGAATCCCTCAACCCCTAAATCTTACAATCACTAATAATTAAAGTGCAAACCGAATCCCTAAACTAATCTCATAACTCCTACCAAACACTCAACTTGACAAATTTACCCCTAAACCCCAAAATCCCTAAATCTTACAATCACTAATAATTAAAGTGCAAGCCTAATCCTCGAATCTCCTAATCCCTAAAATAATCCTATAACCCCAAACACTCAACTTGAAACATATATTATACCCATAAACCCCAAACCTCAACCCCTAAATCTTACAATCACTAATAATTAAAGTACAAGTATAATCTTATAATCCCTAAACTAATCCCATAACCCCAAACACTCAACTTGACAATTTACCCTTAAACCCCAAACCTCAACACCTAAATCTTACAACCACTAATAATTAAAGTGCAAGCATAATCCCCTAATCCCTAAACTAATCACATAACCCCAAACACTTAACTTGACACATTTACACCTAAACCCCAAATCTCAACCCCTAAATATTGCAATCACTAATAATTAAAGTTCAAAACTAATCCCCTAATCCCTAAACTAATCCCATAACCCCAAACACTAATAGTTATAATTTAATACATTATAATTGTCGACACCATTTTTCATCCTTGCCGAAATAAATTGGGCCTTCAAAATCCCGTCAAACATTTTAATTATTAAAAAAATTTATGAATGATGATCTAATTAAAAAAGAACCTAAAACTAAAGGTCTAAGGAAACTAAACTCAAATTGGGACTAAAATGAATCAAACTAAATCTAAAGAATAAAAAAGGACTTAAGTGTAAAGCTCCTAAACTAGTAATGTCCTAATCCACTAATAAACCATTAAAAATGGGCGGGCAAGATTCCCTCCATTTGTTATAGCAATTGGCAATTTCTTTTTAAATATGGGCGGGCCGCGGGCAGATCAACTTGAAAAATGGGCGGGCAGGTTTTTACTTTTTAGGGACTATAATAAAATACAAAAAATGAATAGGGGTTCATTTAGAGTAAAAATTAAATTTTTGGGACTAGAATAAATTAGACTAAATTGTCAAAAATATAAATAAATATGGGGCAATTTTGACTAAAAATTAAATTGTAGGGACTAGAATAAACAAAAATATTATTAGACTAAATTACCAAAAATAAAAACTCCACTAATTCTCTCCAAAATTTTGGGTGGCTTTTATCCCTCCAAAATTTCTAGACTAATAGTAAATTAATCTCAAACCTAAAAAATGGGTGGCTTATTTCCCTCCAAAATTTTGTCTTTTCCCCTCTTTTTTACCAATTGTCATTTTCTTTTTTCTACCAATTGTTTTAGTTTAATTCAATTGAGTCCCAACTTAGATTAATTTAATTGAAATTCTACATTTAGTTTTAGAGTTCTTTTAATTATGCCCGTGATTTATGCTTCTAGATTTTAGCTTAGCTCAATTAGATTCTAAGTTTAATAAGTTAATTCAATTCAAACATTATTATTATAACATACAATAAACTTTGATTAAATATAATTATACATAAAATTTTGATATGGATGTAAACATGTAATTGTACACATGATAACATCAACATGAAAGTTAAAACTTTAATTTAGTTCAAACTTAGTAGTTCAAACTTGACAAATAATTTATATTGAATGAGTTACTAAGCATATTAAATTATTACTAAGCATTGAATTATTTAATAAAATTTCAAACTTAGTAGTGTCAAATGAATATTTAAATCTAATTTTTCCTCTTTTTGATATTTTTAATTGATTATATATGTATATATAACAAAAAGATTATTTAACACTTTAAATTGATTTTAAAAATTAATAGTTCACATTTATTAACACTTAATAGTTTACATTTATCAACACTTTAAATTCATCAAAACATCAAATCATAGGCTTCCTCAATTACATGTTAGGTAAATCAAGCTAGGTCAATATTAGTTCAGGTCAACAACAAGCCGAGTTCAAAACAAGTCCGGTCAATTAACAGGTCGGGTTCAAAATAGGTGTGGTAAATCGGATCTTGGGTCGATTCAGTCGGGTAATATCGGTTATCTGCCAGGTTAGTCTCAGGTTTGGGCTCGTTTCAGTCGGGTGTAGGCCGGATTTTGGGTCCACAATAACAAGTTCAATTCGGGTCATTCTCGGCCAGATGTAGGTCGGGTTCGATTACTACTGTAACAAGTCCAACTCGGGTTCGGGTCAACAACAGTCGGTTACAGATCGGTTTCGGGTCATCGCAACCTCGTGTCAAACCAGGTTTTGACTCGAGCAGGTTTCAGTCGGGTTTTCAGGTCGGGTCAGCTTTTTACATCCCTACCCACACGTAACCAACTCCTGAACCCGTTTTCGAACGAATCTTTGGTTTTACGGTGTCCGGCCTACATAAGTGGTCGATGGTGACTCCATGTATTAATTTAAAAAACAAATTTCAAAAGGATTTCCCCAATCTCCAAACATTTCCAAAAAACGAAAAAAAAATCGGACTACTTTCCCTTTAGCGACTCAAATTTGATTTTCAAAAAAAGGTCGCTACAGTTGGCGACTCTGCTGGGGATCAGATTTTTGTTTTTTTTACAAAACAAAAAAGAGTGTTAAGACAAGAAAATATTTGTTGTTTTTTAATGATGGAAATTTTGAAATTTAAATTGACTTTAATCATGTTGTTCTTTCTTGAGATATGACTTTAATTATATTGGCTTTGATAATTGCCAGTTTTGAAATAATTGCTCATTTAATTTCTAAGGAATCATCGACATGTGTTGCATTATGATCACCAAGCTCTATACCCGAGCTTTGTCCCTTGAGTGGGAGTGAAACGCCATATACCCATGTGAGTAGTCCTCCACGAGCCGGTAATTCACTTTCAGAATCCACGCCTTTTGACACGTAAGCAACCCTCGATGTCACTAGGCCATGCTTTCCCTCAAACCAAATCCAATTCGCAAGCCTGTAATGGGCCAGAATTGGGGTTCTTGTTGCCTTAGTAGGTAATAGGATGGGTTCAGGTACCCTTTTTAGAACCGAATCCATGCGTGAGAATTTAGGAAGCCCACCCCGATTAGAGCCATGCGGATAACCATATCGAATTAGAATTCATGTGGTTAGGTTTTCACTTTTCTTCGTTAATTAATTCACTTTGCTACTTGTTTTCATCTGATTAATTTATTTCTTTATTTGTTCTATCCATTACTAACCTGTTTACTTTTGTTTTCTTTAATTTTTATATCTTGTCAAATCATAAAGAAAACACTGATTTGGAAATAGTCTAAAATTAAAGGCTTGGTCAGTGGGAGATTCGGTACATAAAAATGACGAGAAGAATTCTGAGTAATTCCTACAAATGGGTGATTGGCCGAGAGGTAGATCCGAGGAATGAGGAGTCGAGGTTTAGAAGTTCAAGGACCAAGTTGCAAGCTACAAAGGTGCAATCTAAGAGTATTAGATATTGATGATGGAATGACTCTGAGGAGCTGCTTAGAATATTTGGAGGCAAGAACAAGAGATGTCAAACTTGATGGCTCAAGTACGAGGAATTGCCCAATAGCTCAAGTTTCTAGCACAAGATGCTATCAGACTTCAAGAATATGATAAAGACGAGTTAGAAAAAGAACAAAGGCTGTCTTGGTTTGGGTTGTACATCTAGAGTTTTCTTTCATTGTTGTAATGAAACAATATCTCCATTAGTGCAGGTTGTTTAACGAGGATATTTTCCAAATCATTGTTCTTCTTTGCATTCATGCATGTTTACATTATATCACATTTATTTGCAAAAATTGTAAAGTTATTGAACTTAATTAAAGGATTTCATGTGTAAGAATTTTGGTGCTTCATATTTACATTTGTTTGTGCATTTTAAGTGTTTTCTTACAATCATTAATTTTTATTTTGCATACAACGCATCGCATGCATTAATTCATGAAACAATAAAATTAATTGTTAGGGATCTTGTGCTAGTGATCAATCTACATTCACTCTTCCCCAAAACTAAAAAAGGCAAGTGGAAGAAAGTTTTGCTAAAATGGAAGCCAGTTTGAGAGGATCGTTCATCTTAGAAAATAGAGAGAACAAAGGGAGGACTTCTAGCCAGTGCAAGTTTAGAAGTATGAATGACCTAGTGGCTAGGGTGGATAAGCTCGAGGAGCTCCAAGAACTTTTGGTTGGGATTCAAAAGGAGATGATGGCATATATGAAGAAGTTCCAAGAGGAAGCTATGGGGAAAATCAATGAATTAATGGGTATGATGGCTATCATGACCAAAGAAAAGGGTTTGGCGAAAGATTCACTCGTTCAAAAGGATATCGAAATACCAAGTGAGAGTTGTGACCGTAACTTTGTAGTAGAAAAGACTTTGACTGATATAGACCAAGCCATCGTCAACCAGTATGAGGTAGTCTGCACTACTTCCGAATGTCCCATCGAATTGGTGTTGGATAAGATCGAAGATTCAATCTTGAAAATCTTGTCTTCTCTAAGGGATAGAGAACCAGCTCAAAAGCAATTTAAGAAAATGGATCATGACTTTAACAACACGGGCACCTACGGAGCCTCTAAGAAGCTGATGATCTCCTCACCCCAGGCCGTATCAGTGAAGATGGATGTGTCAGAAATCAGGTCCCTTTTAAGTTGGGGTTTTAAACAGTTTTCCATTGCAGGATTGATCGAGCATGGTATGAAGAATACACAAGGCGAGCATGGGGTATTTTGTGAGTACCATCAGAAGGAAGGGCATGAAATCCAGTAATGTCTAGAATTCAAGCAGTTGGTTCAGAAGATGATGGACAACAAAGAAATTGAATTTTTAGAGAAAGTTTGAAGAATTGAAGGGTCAGGTGTATCCTATCCATGTTTTTAGGTTTTGTCATTTTCTTGCATTTTTCTCGCTTCCCTTTTTATGTGTGTAATTAACTTTGCTACTGTTTGACCAAAAGTAGCAAATAACTTTTTTTGTAAGGGCTTATGTTATGTTTACTTTATTTTCCATTTCAATGAAAGGATGCATCTTTTAATTAAATATATGTATATTCTTTCTTACCGCCGTAGATCCCCAGATATCAAGTGCAAAATGTGGCATTGAGATCAATCGAATGTTGTGATCACGATGAAGTATGATTTCCTACTTAGTCCGCTCTGGTCAGTAAAGCACGAGAAGCAAGACTACTACTCCTTCGATAATATTCGATGATAAGAATATCTCCCGAAAATGCCCAATGGAGTTGCTTGAATATGAGAATTCTTTTATGAACACATGGATTCTAAAAAAAATAATGATGAAAAAATGAAAATTGAAGTGTTTTAAAAGAGAGAAAAAAATCATAAGGGTAGTCCGCTATAGCAAAAAGGCTAAATAAGGATGCTTTGGTCCATTTACTCTAATTGAGTCAAAAGCCTTGGTTGTATGAGTAAGTTTTCAAATCATGACTATGCCTGTGATGAGTTGAATTCCTGAGACCGAGTTTTACTTGAATTAGGTTGAAGAAAAATTAATTGCTTAAGGAATAAATGAACAATCAAATAAATCTCGGAGTATCCTGATGGAGCTGTGAGGGGAGAACAAATCTAATAAGGAGATATGCTCCACCTGTTCAATACCCTAGCATCATAGATGAATCTTTGATGACACTAATACAATATTAATTGCAATTGGAAAAATACACATGTACTTAGAATTCTCAAAATGATATTTTTTGCATTGCATGGGCTAAACAAATTCGAAAAGCTTGAACATATTTATGAAATGAGTAGTTTTCAAACAAATCAAGAAAATAGCATAATCATGGGGATGAACCGAGCAATCTGGGAAGAATTTCACAACCTCAAATATCACCACAACATTCAAAGGCAAGCTCTTGATCACTGGAGGATTGAATCTAAGACGCTCTTGCAGCTGATATTCGGGGCATTCTATTCTTTTTTCTATTGATTTTGATTTTGTATATTAATCCAAAAAGCATCATCTGTTGAAATGTTAATTAGCAAACCGACATATAGATGAAATGAGAGAAAGAAAAAAAGAAAGAGAAAAAATAAAAGAGAGAAAAAAGAAGGTTTTTCTGTATTACTTCAGGAATAGAATTTAGAATTCAAGGTCAAAGATGTATATGATCGACCTAACACAAATGAATAACCCGCCAATATCCTAAAGAGAATAATAGCAAGCCTTAGTATGCTACACGGTTCAAAGACTCAAAGTGAGTGTCTGCCGTAATGCCTTGGTTGATTCAGATAATTGAATATTGAATCTTATTAAAGAAATGAAATTTTGGAGACTTAGGGGGCATGTTTTTAGCCCACCTTTGAGATAGAAGAAAGATCATCTTGATGGAGCAGAGGTGAAAAAATGATTGCTAAACCCAAAGGTGAGATGGGGAACTACCAAGATCAAGAAGAAGAAGAAGAATGTTTCTCTGCATAGCTTCATAGATAGAGTTTTAGGTTAGGGAAATACATGGTCGGCCTAGCACAAAGGAATAATTTATCGGTGATTAGAATGACAATAATAGCAAGATTTTATACACTAGACAGTTCAGTGATTTGAATTAACTTTCTGCCATAATGTTTTGTATGGTCTAGAATAATGAAGATTGGACCTTATCGAAGTATGAAAGTTTAGAGACTTGGGGTATATGTTAACCCTAATGTTGAGATTGAAGAAGACTCATCGTGAAGAGTCATAGAAGAGGTAATAGTTAAGCCTAAGTTGGGAGATGACAATATTACAAAATTGAATTTTATAAAATGATAGGTTCTATATGACCAATGTAAGTCAACAATTGCCTTTCAGAATGAAACAAAAGATGAAGATTTAGTAAACACAAAAGAAATGCTTTGTTTGGTTCAGAAAATTGAAGATTGGACCTTCTCGAAGTATGAAAAGTTTATAGACTTGGTGGGATTGAAGAAGACTCGTCATGAAGAGTCATTGAAGAGACAACAATTAAGCCCAAGTAGAGTGGGGGAAATGTTTCAGAATTGAACTTCAAGAAATGATAGATTTTGTTCTGACCAATGAAGTCAGCAATATCCTTTCAAGATGGGACAAAAGATAAAGATTCAACAAAGACGGTAAGCCGATAGAAATTAAGGGTGATCGACCAGAAGGCGAGGGTTTTCCCCCAACAGTTTTAAAAATGAATCCACTCATGCATCATTTGTAGTTAGACGTTCTTATGTTAGGAGCATGCTAACTCATACGATCATAGCATTTTGTTTATTTTAAACAAGTATTTGAAGATTGATAAAAGATTTGATCTACAGCTTCACGAGAGGAGAAGTAGATCTCAGCAAAGAATCAAGCCCTTTGAGTTGCATGATTATGATTTATGAAGGTCTACCAATTTTCGTTAATTGGGAGCAACGAGCGTCTTTTTAGACCAAGACGATCCGAAGGTGGGGAATTCAGTCGAGGTATTCCGGTAGTCTCTAAGTGAGATACCACTTTCAATCAAGGTATTCTGATAGTGAGATACAACTTTTTATGAGGTATTCCGGTAGTCTCAAAGTAAGATACCATTTTATATTAAAACTCAGATTTCCCGATTTTATCCTTTCTTAAGGATGTTTTTCTCAAAACTCAAATTCCTTAATTTGATCCTTTCTTAAGGATGTTTTTTTTAAAAAAAACTCAAATTTCTTAATTTGATCATTTCTTAAGGATGTTTTTCTTAAAATCAATTTCTTAATTTCATCATTTCATAAGGATGTTTTTCTTAAAACCCAAATTTCTTAATTTGATCCTTTCTTAAATATGTTTTTCTCAAAACCAATTTCTCAAATCTATCCTTTCATAAGGATACGTTTTCATAAAATGAGAATTTCTTAATGCGATTATTTCTTGGTGGTATATGTTCACCCTAATATTGAGATTGAAGAAGACTCGTCATGAAGAGTCATTGAAGAGACAACAGTTGAGCCCAAGTAGAGTGGGGGAAATGTTTCAAAATTGAACTTCAAGAAATGATAGATTTTGTTCTGACCAATGAAGTCAGCAATATCCTTTCAAGATGGGACAAAAGATAAAGATTCAACAAAGACGGTAAGCCGATAGAAATTAAGGGTGATCGACCAGAAGGCGAGGGTTTTCCCCCAACAGTTTTAAAAATGAATCCACTCATGCATCATTTGTAGTTAGACGTTCTTATGTTAGGAGCATGCTAACTCATACCATCATAGCATTTTGTTTATTTTAAACAGGTATTTGAAGATTGATAAAAGATTTGATCTACAGTTTCACGAGAGGAGAAGTAGATCTCAACAAAGAATCAAGTCCTTTGAGTTGCATGATTATGATTTATGGAGGTCTACCAATTTTCGTTAATTGGGAGCGACGAGCATCTTTTTAGACCAAGACGATCCGAAGGTGGGGGATTCAGTCGAGGTATTCCGGTAGTCTCTAAGTGAGATACCACTTTCAATCAAGGTATTTTGATAGTGAGATACAACTTTTTATGAGGTATTTCGGTAGTCTCAAAGTAAGATACCATTTTATATTAAAACTCAGATTTCCCGATTTTATCCTTTCTTAAAGATGTTTTTCTCAAAACTCAAATTCCTTAATTTGATCCTTTCTTAAGGATGTTTTTTTTAAAAAAAACTCAAATTTCTTAATTTGATCATTTCTTAAGGATGTTTTTATTAAAACCCAAATTTCTTAATTTGATCCTTTCTTAAAGATGTTTTTCTCAAAACCAATTTCTCAATTCTATCATTTCATAAGGATACATTTTCATAAAATGAGAATTTCTTAATGCGATCATTTCTTAAGGGTGTGTTTTTTTCTCAAAACCCAATTTCTCAATTCTATCATTTCTTAAGGCCGTTTTTCTTAAAACAAAGAGTTCATCCTTTCATATTGACATTTTTCTTAAAACCAAAAGAATTTATTAATTCTATCCTTTTATAAGGATGTTTTTAGAATAAATCTCTTAACTTGATCCTTTCATAAGGATATTCCTTCACAAACCCAATTTCCCAATTTAATCATTCCATAATGACACATTTTTATAAAATAAGAATTTCTTAATTCAGCCCTTTCCTAAAGACATTTTTCTTAATTAAAAATAATTTCTCAAATCGATTCTTTCATAAGGACGAGTTTTCATGAAGTGAAGATTCTTTTAATTTGACCATTCCAAAAAAAAGAAAAAAAAGAAAAAAGAGAAAGAGAGAGAGAAGAGAGAAGAAGAGAAAAAAGAAGAAAGGAAAAAAGAAAAAGAGAAATAAAAAGAAATAAAAATGAAAAAAAATAAAAAAAAAAAAAAACAACGTGAAAACCCGAAAAGGACTCTTTGAGAAAAAAAATCTAAAGTAAAATTTGAAAAGGTACTTTAGAGCAAAGATTCAAGAGCTTGAAAGGAAAAGGATGAAATGATTGAACTTGTATCTAGGAGGGGATACCACCACTATGAGGATCAAGAAATGAGAAGAAAGCAAAGAGATGGTCAAGGTCGACCGACCAAAATTATGTATGCAAAGATTTTGATCTACAACCTTGCATTTTGGAGGAATAGATCCTATCAAAGATTTCAATTCACGACTTCGCCTATGAAGAGGTAGATCTTTATAAAGAATCAAGAGTTCTTGAACTCATCCTATCTTTGAAAGTCTTTCGATAATCTCATATTGAGATACCATTTCCATGCCAAGGTGGTTAAAAATCAGGACATTGTTTCATGGATTCCCATTGTTTAGCCTTCTGGGAAGCAGTGGATGTTTTCGGTATTCATACTAGGAGAAGTTGGGGTACCATTTTCGGGTGAAAGATTCTATAAAAGGAACATGTAGTTTCAAGATTTCTAGAAATGTTCTATATAGGAGAGACCAACATCTTTAGAATTTTAAAATGAAAGGTCAGATGCCCATAGCTCGATGACTTCAAGCAAGGAGTTTCATATAGGAAAAACTCACAACTTCAGGATTTCAAGGTGAAAGGTTCTATATAGGAGGGACCGACATCTTCAGGATTTCAGAACAAAAGGTCAGATGCCCATAGCTAAAGGACTTCAAGCGAGGAGTTTTATATAGGAAAAACTCGTAGCTTTAGGATTTTGAGGTGAAAGGTTCTATATTGGAGGGACGTTACTTTAGGATTTCAAGGTGAAAGGTTCTATATAGGAGGGACACGTAGCTCAAAGACTTCAAGGCGAAGAGTTTTATATAGGAAAAACTCATAGCTCTAGGATTTCAAGGTGATAAGTTCTATATAGGAAGAACTTGTAGCTCGAAGTATCCACCTCAAGACAAGCTAAAAGTTTTATATACGAAGAACCTGAAGCTCTAGGATTCCAAATGATGGAAGGGTGAAAATTTCTATATAGGAGGAACTCGCAGCTCTAAATCTTCGGACTAGGAAGTCGGATAAAATTAGTGCTTATGGTCTTTGATTTATTCTTGTTCCACAAGAATACGCAAAGAGGGACAGCTGTAATCACTAATTTTATCCGAGGTATTAACTCGTTTTTACATTTTGTCAAATTTCATAATAATAATGGGCTTTTGTAAGTATTATTATCATTATTATATGTTACTATCAGTACTATAATCGTATTATTACTCATTATTATGATTGAAACCCAAAATATTACTATTAGTACTAGTATACTATCTTATTATTAATATATAATTATCTATATTATTTATTATCAATATATTACTTATTTAATAAATTATATGTTATCATGGTTTGAAAACCCCAAAAATATTATTATTATTACTATTATATTCTCTTATCATTATTTATTATTAAAACCCCAAATCATTATTATTATTATTATCAGGTTGGGATAAATAATGGTTGGTCTGTTTTTTATTTGTATTACTATTATTTATTTATTTATTATTATTATTATACAAAATCGAAAAACTAAAAAAATAAACAAAAGCCCATTTATTAATTATTAAAGTCCATTATACAATTAAAAATCCAAAAAATATTATATGTTATACATATATGGCCAATATGAGCCCAAACCCAAGAAACCCTAATTACATCAATCCTAATCTAATATCCCTATGTTTTTTGTGCAGCCAGTTATCAACCATCAGATCTATTTTAGATCTGACAATCCACATGCACTAGAAGAGGCTCTTCAGCTCGCGCGTGTTATATACACCCAGACCGTTCACTTTCCTACGCACTTGGCTAGCAATCCCACACGAGCGTATGAGATTTTGAATCATCATGGCTCTTTATTTTCATCAACGATCTTGGCTCGATCTTGCATCCAATAGGCCACGTCGGCGTACGGACTCCTCCACTAGCCGCTCATCTCCTCCATTGACCACCTCGAACAAGAAAACAACAACAAGGGATGTCAGAATTTTAGAAAGCAAGTTGGCAAGCCAACAATTGCAGAACAATAGATGAATACAAACAAATTTCAAACGACAACCAATAGTCATTTTGTAATTTCTTTTTCATTTTCTTAAATGCATGTAATTATGAGTATATATAAGAACTCAATCTCATTGTAACCCTATGTTGTCCATTCAAGAAAATCAATATAGAAAAAAGCACTTGAGGTATTCTTTTTGTCTATTCAGTACATGCATATTTTTTTAAAAAATGGAGAGAGAGAAAAGTGAGAGCAAGGGTTTAGGGTTTACCTTTTTGGCCGTCTGGCCTCCCCAACATCTCGATCCCACTAGTGATAAGCCTCGAAACTCCTTTAGGAGGTTGGATGAGGTGAACCGATCAAGGATCAAAAAAGGGTTCGATTTTAACCGAAAATGGACTTTGAAGCTTTTTTCCATAAAAGGTTTTTGGCTTTTGGGTTCCTTGAGCGATAAGAGTTTGGATGGGGTATTTTTTGTCGCCGACGCTGACTAACGGAGGCCTTCATAACGTTTCATAGTGGTTTCTTTGGAAAAAAAACCCTAGCAGAGGTTCGTTGAAAGGATCTCAAATTTTGCAAAAAAAAAAATATGGTTTATTTTCCTTTTAATCCCTCCAACCCACGTCATTAACAACTCTGGCCTTTTCGCTTTTCGAAACCACGACCGCGGTCCTTCTAGGTTTTCAGAATCAGTCAATTTCGTTGGTGTTGAGTTTTTAGGTTTAGTTTTAGGTTTTAGAAATTTAATTTAATTAATTCAAATTTTGCCTTTGGTTTATTAGGGTGTAAGTTTAAATTAATTAAATTTAAATTTAGGTTTTAGCCTAGTTGAACCCTTTAGTAAGATTTAGGGTTCGAATGAATTTAATTAATTTAAATTTGTCATTGGCTTATTTAGATGAATGCTAAATTAATTAAATTAATTTACCATCTCTTAATTATTTTTGGGTTAAAATTGACACTTGAATTAGATGGAAACTCAATTAAAATCATAATTATTAATTTGACTCATTTTAAATAGTATTCTTGGCTTAATGGGATGCTAAATTAAAATTAATCAAATTTATTATTTTATTCAAGATAATTCATAAGATATTAGGTTTCCCTAAGTTTTTAAGATTTAATTTAATTTAGGGTTAATAGTAGACTAACCTAGTTAATAATTAGATTACTAATTTATTTTCCATAATTTGGGCCTTTTTAGGTTAGAAACTTTAGTGAGCCTAGGTTTTATTTCATGCAATTCTATGCCATGCATTTTTCTGTCATTCATTAGACCTTAATTATTTTAATTGGAAATGTTATTAATTAATTAACTTAAATTATAGAAAAGAGGTATTTATTAATTCCAATATTTGTGTCGTAACGGTCATGAATCAATAAATGTTGACCAAATATTCGAATTAATTCTTACCATCTGAAGGTAAACCTAAAATTTGAGTTAAAAGTTGATAAGTCATGACATCATTTTTAATGCTTGCATCTTGCCTAAAGGTGATGACGAAATTCAAACCATAAATTTACTCGACAGTCAGGCTTATTCGATGTCGGTTTAATAATGGCCCAATGTATCGTCACCCTTATTAATTAAGCGTTTAATTAATTTAAACCCACCCATTTGACTAAAAATCGTTTAATTAAAGTCCATATCCAATCAAGAACATTTAATTAAATTTAATTTAAATTTCAACAATTTCTATCAATTAAAAGCAACATATATTTTGGTATCGATTTTCAGATGTGATGGGGGTGCTAATCCTTCCCCACACGTAACCAACTCTCAAACCCATTTTTGAATGAATCTCTGGTTTTATGGTTTCCGGCCTACCTAAGTGGCGGTGGCGACTCCAAGTCTTTATTTAAAAAAACAAATTTCAATAGGATTTCCACAATCTCCAAACATTTCTTAGAAAATAAAAGGAAAACCAAACTACGTTCCTTTTATCGACTCAATTTTGATTTAAAAAAAAGGTCGCTACAATATCCCACCATTTTCATTATCCATTTTTGTTGCGAAAGGGGTAATTGCTTGATTTTTAATTAAAAACCTCAAGCTTTGGTGATCAATTGTTATTTTGAAATGTATTCCAATCAAATAGGGTGACCACGTCTTAACTACCATCAGAACAACCAGCCCTAGTGTCTTATCCCCAATCCTCTACTGAAAAAAGTGGTTTCCCTTTCTATAACAAAATAGGTCATACTCTCAACTCAAAAGCATAAATTTCTATGAAAAATTCTTTTTGAAAATCTAGCAAGGCCAAAATAGGGGTTTAGCATATAGATTTCTTCAACTTTTGTAAATTTGTTTCCTCATTGTCAGATCATTTCCATCCACCCTTTTTTAATAAATCGGTTAAAGGTTTTACCACCAATCCATACCCTTGAATGAACCTCATGTAATAACCAGACAAACATAAGAATCCCTTTAACTCTTTAACCGACTTAGGAGATGGCCAATCCATAAAACTCTAATATTTAGTTTTGTCCATAAAAATAGATCCTGTTGAAATTACATATCATAGGTAATCAATTTCCTGAGTCCCAAACAATATTTACTTAACTTTTCAAAAAGTTGATTCTTCTTCAATGTCTCTAATACCTCCCCTAAATGTTGTAAGTGAGCTTTCTACTCAGCAGAGTATACTAATATATCATCAAAGAAAACTAGAACTGACTTCTTCAAAAAATTATTGAAAACCTTATTCATCAGGCTTTGAAAAGTGGCTGGAGCTTTGGTTAAGCCAAAAGGCATAACCAGAAACTCATAGTGACCTTCATGAGTTCTAAAAGCAGTCTTGTGAATGTCTGGCCCCCATATTTTAATTTTGATGATACCCTGACTTGAGGTCCAATTTCGAAAAAAACTGGTTGCCCCAAACTTTTCCAGTAACTATTTTATAATTGGCATATGAAATTTATCTTTAACTGTCATTTAATTCAATTTCATATAATCCACACACATCCTCCATGAACCATCATTTTTACTCACCATTACAATAAGTGACGAGAAGGCACTCTTACTATCCCTAATAATTCCAGTGTCACTTTTATTATTTTTTCAATCTCATCCTTCTGAGATGAAGAGTATCTATAAGGCTTTACCCTCACCACTAAATTCTCTGTTGGAAAATAGACTGCTGCTAAAACGAGGCATTAGCACTGACTAGAAAATAATAAAATAAATTAAACAAAATCATAACCATGTCATGGTATTAACCACTACCTTAGAAGTGAATTCACCCCAATGTGTGTAATCGCTAAAATGGATGAACGCCCCCTTGAGGTTAGCACGGCTCTCCAAATTTCGTACACCTAAAAGATGGAGTGGACTTTGATGGTACTGTTTTCTCTCAACTCAAAACAACACTCATGAAAGGTTTATGAAAACCAAAGAGCGTTTCAAAACAAATGTCTTTTGCTTAGGGATATTTCAATGAGTGAAAATTGCCCACTATTTATAGGCTAAATAGTGAGGGCAAAATCATCATTTCCAAAGCAAAATTTAATTCTATTTAAAATAGAATTGAATGGCCATAAAATAAAAATTAAATTGAGCATTAACAACATTCCCCACTAATGAGAAATAATATCCTTCGTAAAAATGGGAGCATTGAAGTTAAAGCACGAGAAGAGAAATAGTGAGATTAGTTACTTAAACACTAGTGAACTATTTGGATCTAGAAAATAGTGATGATGCGTAATTATTCTCTTAGATAAGTGAACGAATCTTGAACTTTCTATGATTAGGGTGAACTCATAACACACAACTAACCCCTCCATCCACTGAAGTCCTCGATGTGTCTACAAAGTATATATACAAATATATAACCCTTTTTCCTCAGAATTTTAGTAAATGTACTAGAAAAACGGCCCAACATTTTTCATAGAATGTGGCTAGTCCTTATCACTGACATAGGTTATTTCATCAGGTTTATCTCACTATAAACCACCCGAAACTAGGCTATGAAATAATTAAGAGCTTTTACAACAGCTCAACCTCACAAAAAACAAGGTGGATTTCTTCAAGTTCTTATTAAATGAACCACCCAAACTCTGGGATAAGAAATCATTAAGAATAAATACTCAACCTCTTTAACTAGTGAATTCAATGAGTCATTCTCACTTAGGATCACCCAAACTCTTGGGTTTGAATTCATTAAGAGTTTAAGAAAACTCATCCTCTCTAGCACAAGTTCATTTAGTCATTTGCGATAGGACCACCAATTCAACAATAGGTTATAAACTTAATAAGAGTAGATATTCATCCAAAATCGATAAATTCATCAAGTCTTTCTCACTAAGACCACCCAAAGCCTAGGCTATGAATTTATTAAGAGCAATAAAGCTCATCATGTGCATGTACATTATTCATCATAGGGATAGGTAGGCAAAAATGTACACTATGAGTCTTTCCATGGTTTTGTTTGACCACATTGAACTTAGATAACTAAGTTGGGTATCCACCATGAATTCCTCAACCAATGGACTTTAGACCCATAAGTGTCTTGGACAACGTGTAAACATATATTCAATCATACTAGAGTAAAGTTTGCTATGAGTTTTAACCATAAAACTATGTTTTAACAAACTCAAATTTTGTTTACACATGATTATATTTTCAAAGTTTTGAGAAGTTACTAATCATTAAGATTAGTATGCATAATCTTAAACGATTATGAAATTCTTTTTATCCCATTAAAAGACAATTTCAACTTTTTCCTAATTCGAGAAATTAGAATATTATACAAATATTTATGAGAGTTTTCAACTTTTCCTAACAAAAGGAAAATTATCTCAAGTTTATTACAAGAGATTTCCACACAACTCCTAAGATAGACCATCTCTTTTCTTTCCTATACTTAGGAAAAGAACTAAAAGAGTGTCACGACCATTTTGAAATCGGATGTGTAAAAATAGCCTGACAATCGATCTTTTGAAAAATTAGGGTTTTTTTGTCCATTTTTAATTTAATCTTGAAAATTTAGGGTTTTTCATATTAAATTGGATTTTCCTTTATTTATCCTTAAAAAACATTTTGGAGTCGCCACTGATCACTTCGAGGTAGACCGATCACCATAAAAACAAACCAGAGATTCTTTACTTTAAAATTGGGTTTGGGATTCGGTTATGTGTGGGGAAGGATTAGCACCCCCACAAACGCCTGTTATCGGTACCTTAATTTTACATGGCATTTTGGCATTTCGAATAATTATTTGAATTTAATTTATTCATAATTATTAATTGAATTTAAATTCGAATGCAGATATCCTTTTATAAGGAAATTCATTTCTATTCAAATATGAGATTAAAAGCACCCAGTTAAGTGGCATCCCTATTCATATTTAAAAATGAATTTCCAACATAAAAGGTTTTTAATGAATGTCATATTATTGTCTTGTTTGTTTTAAGTACTAGCCTAAAAGGTTCTAATTAATTAATTAATTGTTTATACTATGAATATTAATTAATTTAATGGCTTTTATGAGAAAATGCCAATTGCTTGAACATCTTTCATATATTTAAAGCCCTTAAATTAATTATATCCTTAATTAATTAATCCTTCTAATTAATTAAAGTTCTAGTCCTAATTAAGGCTCTAACAATTAATTAATTCAATATTATAAGTGAAAATGTATATTAAATATACACCTTTAAAACCAATGTTGAGATAACACCCATTGTAAACAATGGAACACCATCCAAATTTGGGCCCCAAAGGTTCTATTTAATATACATTTAATTAACTACAATGTATCCTAATTAATTGTTTAATTTCAATTAAAAACTAAGTTGATATTCAATTATAAGTGTCATGTATATTAGATATAATTTACTAAAATTCATGTTGAGATAACACCCCATTGGTAACAATGAAACATCATCCAAATTGGAATTTTAAAATTATATTTAATATACACTTAATTACTACAATTTTTTATCCTATTTAATTATTGAATCCTAATTAGAGAACCTAGGCTAAAGGCTCTAATAATTAATTAAAACTAGGTGATTAAATTTTCTAGTAAATAGTCTTATATGTTTAATTAAAACATGCATCACAATTAGATTAATTGCATTTAAACAAAATAATTAAATAAATGATTAAATTAAAAAAATGAACATTAAAATTGAATTTATTTGTAACCCCTCATCCCGGCCTAGCCAGACCGACCCGAGCGAGTCACGTTAGGTTTACCGAGGTAAACCGTGAGAAGAAACCCCAAAACGTGTCCATTATTTTTTGTTTTATCTTATATAGATGCTTAATTAATATCCTACATGTTCATGCTGACAAGATGAAAACCCAACTTAATCGGGCATTGATTTGACATCTAATTGGTCACATTTGCAATTTAGGGACCAAATTGCATTGACAAGATTCAGGGACTAAATAGTAAAGGTAACAAAACTACCCAAAGTGACATTAACAGAATTAACGGTCATCCATACCGATACAAGTAATCCCGTATCGATACAGACTGAAACACCCCGTATCGGTACACCTCCATACTGTATTGATACGCCTAACTAAAATACCGAACTTTTGAAAATCTTAATGATCGTACCGATACGGCTCTTTATGCGTTTGGTACACGAGATTGGGACGAAAAATGTTGATTCCAGTAGCTGAGACCCGTACTAAAACACCCCTTACCGTACCGGTACGCTACGGCTACATTGGTCTAGGCGTATCGGAACACCACCAACCCGTACCGATCCCTCAAGTCTAAAAATACCCATCTGTATCGATACGGTCCCCCGCATATCGGTACGCCTGGACCTGTAATGTCA
Source organism: Hibiscus mutabilis (assembly GCA_019671005.1). Taxonomy (NCBI): domain Eukaryota; kingdom Viridiplantae; phylum Streptophyta; class Magnoliopsida; order Malvales; family Malvaceae; genus Hibiscus; species Hibiscus mutabilis. The sequence goes on along the minus strand of CM033737.1, from coordinate 13,645,815 downwards.
CATTTGCTGGTTTTTCATCCAAATAACACCTTTAAAACATTCCCAGCTGGAAACACAATACCAGCATGCCAAGCATACCATAAGCAATTAAGCATCATTATCCTAACAACACAACAAGGCTTCATGCATCAAAAGGGAATCTATAGGCATGTTTCCTAATTTTGCATCCATGCAACATACCAAAAGACAAACCAGCACTAAAATCAAACTTTAGAGGCCAATTACAACCCAAGAGCATCCAAATAAACATGATCAAATAGGGAGTTCAACATAACATCTCCCAAAGCAGAAACAAGTACCCCATTGCCTTTATTTTTATAGTCTAATCCAAAACATACTTTGTTAACCAAGTCTTGCTAGGATCCCCTTGCTTCTTGCTGTCTTTCGAGACTCAAATTCTCTGCATTGATGGAAAAAAAGAGCGTAAGCACACTAGACTTAATGAAGAGTGCTCAAACACAACACACCATCAATGCATTTAAAACCATTGTCCAACTAAATATTAAAAATCTCTTTTTAAAACCTACTTTTCATCATATAAAACATCATGCCTTAAAAACCATGCACTTAACACTTTCAAAACCAACATATTAAACCATATGCTACATGTATCTTTAACCAACATCAAATCCCATTGCTAACCTCAATTCAAGCCTTCCCATGCATAACAACCATATGCAAAGCTTAAAGAGTAAACATGTATAAATCATATTATACAACATAAACCTTTCAATGATACATTAACAATTATATTGGCTTACAAGTGATCATTAAACATGTCGAATACCAAAAGAGTTCATCGGATACACGGATTCAACAAGTGTTCAACCAACACTTCAAGCCATCTCAACCGGAATAGTGATACAATAAAAATCGCAGTACATTACCAACCGAGTACTTACACAACCCTTGGGGACACCAACCCCTTTCATCGGTTAGACGCTTAATCCACTAACAAAAGTTTTCGGTATTGTTTAACCCCTCAACACCCAAGGCGACTTATTATAGTGCACTCAATCCTATGGCCGGCCAACTATATCCGATAACAGTTTTAAAACCACGTCACTTGCCAATATAATTAACCATTTTAACATTTACCTCACTGTTTTTAACAAGCATTAACCAATCCTTTTTCCAAAGCAACAACCATGCTTTAAACCACAAGTATAAACCACTTACTTATAAGGATCACTTACCATGTGCATCCTTCATCATTTAATGCTCAAATACAATATTTTAAATGCTTTAAAACATGCTTAAACAGTAGGTAACATGTGAATTAAAACAAGTGCATAAACCATTTCAACATAACATGACCGAGAGAGAAAATCCACTTTACTTACTTCCGAGATTAAACCAATGTATCAAGCTAAGTTTAAACCCTCATAAACCACCTTTAAAATATTCCAATGCTGGAATCCATGTTCTCACTCACCAATACGTGAAACCTCGATTCACCGACGTGAAATCAAGTGTCCAAGCCTCCAACGCTTCACCAATCACTTCTAGATCAATTTCCCCTACTTTGACCACAACACAACAGAGGATATATGCATCTCAACGCATTCAAGACACTGCATTAACAAATCCTTTTAGATTTCCACAATCCTCTCAAGATTACCCATCCAAAATAACCAAAATCATCATCAAAACCTTCTCTAACACAACCCAACCACAACCTAACATTCTAACACCATTTTTATCAACAATCAACACCTAAAAACAGAATCAAAACAACCTAACACTCCTGTATTCACGCAGTCACCAAAACACCCCAAGAACACAAATATAGCAACCTAACAATTAGAGATTCAAGAGTTTCGGGACTCCATTGACAACAACAACTTATCAACATTATAAAAATCCACAATATGAATTAAATCTACTTTAATTACCAGAAAACAGATTCAATCTATGAATCAACTCATTTCCCCCAATTAACTCAATTAATCATTGAAAAATCGGATTAGAAACACAAAATCAAGGATCAAATGTTGGGAATTTCAGTAAAGAACCATACAATAGAGAAGATCTCAGACCTTACCCCTATTGTGAAGTTTCTCCCTCAACTGATTTGATAAAAGCTAAGAAACACAAGATTAACGTAAGATTTTGTATAAACAATCTTAGTTAAACAATTTGAAACCCTAAAATCAAGTTAGAAAACATCTTACCTTTGGAATTTGATGAAAACTTGAGTGTTTGGTTGAGGAGAGAATGGAGAGAAAAGTGGAGAGAAAAATAACGTGATTTATTTTCCAAAACCAGTAACCACCTTTTAACCAAAAATCTTTTTTAATTGAATAATAAAACACATGTTAAAATAAGTCTAATTAAGGGAGAAACCATCAAAAACAAATTGGTAAAATATCTCCTTAAATATTCTAAGAATTTGACCCTTTTTCATTTTAGTCACTAGAAAATCGCAGTTTTTAAAACTTGCATTTTAGTCACTAGCCAAAATATCCGACTTCCAAAACTCATTTTCCAAAAGTGATTTCACCAAAAATCATTATATATTAAAAGATAGATTTTAACTATTTCTCCATATTTTTATCTTACTGAAAAACATATTGTCCTGAATCTGACTCGAATCTCTAACCCCGTCCACCAGACCGTCTAATAACCCCCCAAAACTGCTAGGCCCAAAAATCGGGGCGTTACAACTCTCCCCCACTTAAGAAATTTCGTCCCAAAAATTTACCTGGAGGAAACAGGTGCTGAAACTGTTTCAACATATCCGACTTGCGCTCCCACGTGGCCTCCTCAACACCGTGGTGCCTCCACAACACCTTAACAAGCTCTACTGTCTTTCCACGCAGCACCTTACTACTAGTATCAAGAATCTCTACCGGTTCTTTATCATAAAATAGGTCTGGTCTCAACTCAATCTCCTCCACCGACATAACAAGTGATGGATCCGACCTATACCTCTGCAACACCGAAACGTGAAACACATCATGAAATTTTCCCAACTCCAAAGGTAACCTTAAGCGATACGCAACCGGACCCACACACTCAATAACCTTGTATGGTCCAACGAATCTCGGGCTAAGTTTTCCTTTCTGCCCAAAACGCAACACCTTTTTCCAAGGCGACACCTTCAAAAACACCTTATGACCCATAACGTACTCTATATCCCTACGCTTCAAATCCACATAGGACTTATGACGATCTGCAGCTGCCTTTAAGTGCTCACATATCAACTTTACCTTTTCGATTGTGCCTTTCAGAACATTGGGCATCGACATAAACTTTTTCCCCGCTTTTGCCCAACATACGGGCGTACGACATTTCCTACCATACAACGCCTCATAAGGTGCCATCTGTATGCTAGCATGATAGCTGTTATTGTAAGCAAACTCCACCAACGACAACTGCTTCTCCCACGTTCCCTAGTACTCAATAACACAACACTCAGCATATCCTCGAGAACCTGAATCACACGCTCCGACTGACCATCTGACTGAGGATGAGACGAGGTACTAAAACTCAACCGGGTTCCCAAAGCACGATGTAAACTCACCCAAAACCTTGTGGTGAACTGCGGATCCCTATTCGATACTATGGATTTGGGCACCCCATGCAACCGCACAATCTCTGAGATGTACAATTCAGCCAACTTGTCCAAGGTATACGTAGTATGCACTGGCATAAAATGCGCACACTTCGTAAACTGATCAACAATCACCCAGATGGAATCCTTTTTGGTCGGCGTCAAAGGCAACCCAGACACAAAATCCATGGTGATTCTTTCCCACTTCTATTCCGGTATTCTCAACGGCTGCAACAACCCAGAAAGAAACTGATGCTCAGCCTTTATCCGCTAACAAACCATACACCGTGCAATGAAATTAGCCACATCCTTCTTCAATTTGACCCAATAGTACTTTTCCTTCAACCCCCGATACATTTTAGTACTACCGGGATGCATAGCAAAAGGACTAGCATGTACCTCAGTCAAAATAGTATGCCTCAACTCTTCGTCTTCAGGCACCACTATTCGACCATTGAAACACAACACCCCATCATCACTGAAATAAAAATCTGTAGGATTCCCATCCATGATATCTTCCACATAAGGTACCAAACTCCCACCGTACGGTTGCTTCTCCTTAATCATCTGTGACAAGGACGACTTCACTTGCAACTCAGTCAACAACCCACCGTCACGTGTCACACTCAAACGTGCAAACATAGCCCTTAACTCTACCGCTACCTTATTGCTCAAAGCATCAGCAACCATGTTAGCCTTACCCGGATGGTACTCAATAGCCAGATCATAATCCTTCAACAACTCCAACCACCTACGTTGTCTTAGGTTCAACTCTTTTTGAAACAATAAATACTTCAAACTCATTTGATCCGTGAAAACCACACACTTCTCCCCATAGAGGTAATGCCTCCAAATTTTCAAGGCAAACACCACCGTGGAAAGCTCAAGATCGAGAGTAGGGTAGTTACGTTCATGCACCTTCAACTGCCTAGATGCGTACGCCACTACCTTACCCTCTTGCATCAACACGCAACCAAGCCCAACATACGACGCATCACTATAAACAACAAACTCATTTCCCAATTCTAGTTGAACCAAGACTGAAGCTCGCGTCAAGGTTTCCTTCAGCCTTTCAAAAGATCACTGTCTATCTTCCATCCACTCAAACTGAACATTTTTCTATAGCAGCTTAGTTAACAGAGCCGCCAAATTAGAGAACCCTTCCATAAACCTTCGGTAGTAACCCGTCAAACCAAGGAAACTCTTAACCTCTGTCACAGAATTGGGCGCCTTCCAACTCGTTATAGCCTCAACCTTATGCGGATCGACACGAATTCCTTCGGCCAACATAACAAACCCGAGAAATACGACTTCCCTGAGCCAGAACTCACATTTGCTTAACTTGGCATACAACTGATTCTCCATCAACTTCTAAAGCACAATCCGTAAATAGCTATCATGATTCTCCTCGGAACGAGAGTACACGAGGATATCATCGATAAACACAACCATAAACTGGTCCAAAAACTCATGGAACACCCGGTTCATCATGTCCATAAAAGTAGATGGTGCATTGGTCAAACCAAAAGGCATCACCAAAAACTCATAATTCCCGTACCTCGTACGAAATGTTGTCTTAGGCACGTCCATCTCCTTTACCTTCAACTAGTAATACCCCGACCTCAAATCTATCTTAGAAAACACCAAGGCACCCCTAAACTGATCAAACAGATCATATATACACGGTAAGGGATACTTGTTCTTTATCGTCAACTTATTCAATTGTCGATAGTCTATGCAAATCTACAACATGCCATCATTCTTCTTTACAAACAACACCATTGCACCCTATAGTGAAATACTAGGTCTAATGAAACCCCCGATCCAACAACTCCAATAACTACGTTTTCAACTCCTTCGGGGCCATGCAATACGGTGCAATCGATACAGGTATTTTACCCACAAAGGCATCGATGCCAAACTCAACCTCACGGTCTGGTGGCAACCTTAGCAACTCTTCCGAAAAATAGCTGAAAACTCACATACGGTGTGAACATCCTGCACCCTCAACTCCTTTGATCCAGGATTCATAACTTAGGCCAAGAAAGCCTGACATCCCGAATCCAACATTCGACTTGCTTCTAAAGCTGAAACAGCATTAGACAACAACTTGTTATTCTCGCCAACAACCACCACCTCATAATTATCTGACAACCTCAAAGATATCCGTTTGGTCTCAAAATCCACCACAACCCGATGTTTGGCTAACCAATCCATACCCAAAATCACATTAAAACCATAGAATGGGAACTCCATTAAATCCACAACAAACTCATATCCCTAAACCATCAGCGGACACCTACGATACAACTTCCTAACCACGACTGTCTCCCCAAGAGAACTAGTCACTTTAACACCCACATTAAGAATTTTAACATATATATCAAGCAACTTAGCATGCTCACTCAAGATGTATGAATGAGTAGAACCGGAATCAACCAACGAATACAACAACAAAGACTGTAAGGTAAAAGTACTTGCGATTACATTGGTGTCATTGCGACCCTCACAGTGCGCATACACCCTAGCCGGTCCACCTCTATAAGGCTGGATAGCAACAGTACGAGCCACAGTCCTCTGTCCACATCTCAATGCTGAAACGGTCCGCGGTCATGACCACAACCTCTCTGCGGAGCAACAACAGGTGCGGCACCTTGCCCACCTTGGGCTAACAACGGACAATCACGCCTTTGACCCCTGGACACCACGTTCATCAACACCTTTGCTATGCCTCGATTCTGGACGAAACCTCCTGTCACAGTGTCTCTTAGCCTAACCACTGCTATAACTCGAATCTGAAGCTCTTTTACATGAGCTAGAACCTCGCGATCTAGAAGCCAAACCCAAATTTTGCTCCACATCCTTGGTTCGTGAAACCAACACATCAAAATTGGTATAATCAGCAGCAAGCATATATTTCTTAACATCATGCACAAGCCCATAGCAGAATCAATCACATCGCATACGCTTGTTAGGAACCAACTCAGGTGCATACTGACTCAACCTCACGAACTGCACCTCATACTCCGCAACAGACATATTGCCCTGCACAAGAGCCATGAACTCGCGCTTCCTATCATCCTGATACCAGACTCCCAAAAACTTATTCCAAAAAGCTTCACAGAAGAATTCCCAGGTCACATCATCCGTTACCATACTGGATATCGTGGTAGTCCACCCTGTATAGGCGTCACCCTATAGTAGGGAAACAGCATAGCCCAGCTTACGAGCATCAGTACACCCCAACTGGCCTAGTATCCTATCAGTACTAGCCAATCAGCCCTCAAAAGCCTCAGGCGATAACCCTTGAAACTCAAGCAGCAACCCTTGCCCAACCACCGGTGGTGCTAGCATATGAACACCCGTAAATACTGCCTGAAAAGCACCGGTCATGGCCTGTATCAATGGTGCCATATCACCCATCTCATGTCCAGCCGGCGCGGGTCGTACTTGTTCTACTTCCTCAGGTAGAATAGGTGGGGGTGGTGGCAACCCTCCAGGAGGCACAACATCTCCCTCAACATCGTACTAGACCGCAACTTTCTCCTCGGTCCCATCGTGCTAAAATATATCTAAGGTATGATAATCATTTCAAAACAAAACAGTCAGACTAGCTTCAATCAAGGATCCAAGACTTTCATTTCCAAAAATCAAAACTTTTCAGACTATAATAATAAGGCAATGGGTCTCCAAAATTTTCCCAACATACTATAAACAATCAGCGCGCATATTTCAACCACCGTGCATAGTAAACAAGCACCGTGCGTATCAAGCAACAACAAACAATCCAATACAACATCCCAACCTTTCATAACCTGGCTTTGATACCACCAAATGTAACCTATTCACCCGGCCTAGCCGCCAGACCAACCCGAGCGAGTGACATTGGGTTTACCGAGGTAAAATGTGAGAATAAACCCCAAAATGAGTCCATTTTTTTCTTTTGTCTTATCTAGATGCTTAATTAAAATCCTACATGTTCACTTTGACAGTAGATGAAAACTCAATTAATCGGGCATCGATTTGACATATAATTGGTTATATTTGTAATTTAGGGACCAAATTGCAAATATAGAAAATTTTAGGATTAAAACTCACTTTTAAGTTACCAACCTTTAATTAGTCAGGTTCCGAACAGCCATCTCAGATTTCAGCTCAATCCGATCATTCCATCACATACAATTGCATTGACAAGATTTAGAGACTAAATTGTAAAGGTGACAAAACTACCCAAAGTGACATTAACAGAATTAACGGTCATCCGTACAGATACAAGTAATCTCGTATTGATACGGATTGAAACACCTCTTATCGGTACACCTCCATGACATATCGATACGCCTAACTAGAATACCGAAGTTTTGAAAATCTTGATGATCGTATCGATACGGCTCTCTAAGCTTTTTGGTACACGGGATTAGGACGAAAAAGTTGATTCCAGTAGCTGAGACTCGTACCGAAACACCCCTCGCGGTACCGCTACGCTACGGCTACATTGGCCTAGGCGTATCGGAACACCACCAAGCCGTACCGATCCCTCAAGTCTAAAAATACCCATCTGTACCGATACGGTCCCCCACGTATCGGTACGTCTGGACCTGTAATGTCACATTTGCTAGTTTTTCATCCAAATAACACCTTCAAATCATTCCCACAAGCTGGAAACACAATACCAGCATGCGAAGTATACCACAAGCAATTAAGCATCATTATCCTAACAACACAACAAGGCTTCATGCATCAAAAGGGAATCTATAGGCATGCTTCCTAATTTTGCATCCAAGCAACATACCAAAAGACAAACTAGCACCAAAATCAAACATTAGAGGTCAATTACAACCCAAGAGCAACCAAATAAACATGCTCAAATAGGGAGTTCAACATAACATCTCCCAAAACCGAAACAAGTACCCCATTACCTTTATTCTTATAGTCTAATCCGAAACATACTTTGTTAACCAAGTCTTGCTAGGATCCCCTTGCTTCTTGCTGCCTTCCGAGACTTTAATTGTCTGCATTGATGGACAAAAAGAGCGCAATCACACTACGCTTAGTGAGGAGTGCTCAAACACAACACACAATCAATGCATTTAAAACCATTGTACAACTACATATTAAAAATCCCTTTTTAAAACCTACTTTTCATCATATAAAACATCATGCCTTAAAAACCATTCACTTAACACTTTCAAAACCAACATATTAAACTATATGCTGCATGTATCATTAACCAACATTAAATCCCATTGCTAACCTCAATTCAAGCCTTCCCATGCATAACAACCATATGCAAAGCTTAAAGAGTAAACATGTATAAATCACATTATACAACATAAACCTTTCAATGACACATTAACAATTATATTCGCTTGCAAGTGATCATTAAGCGAGTCCAATACCAAAAGAGTTCATCGGATACACGGATTCAACAAGTGTTCAACCAACACTTCAAGCCATCTCAACCTGAATAGCGATACAATAACAATCGCAGTACATTACCAACCGGGTACTTACACAACCCTTGGGGACACCAACCCCTTTCATCGGTTAGACGCTTAATCCACTAACGAGATTTTTCGGTACTATTTAACCCCTCTACCGTTAGGGTACTCAGATGGAGTTTTTGGTACACGGTTCTAACCCCTTAACACCCATGGCGACTTATTATAGTGCACTCAATCTTATGGCCAGCCAACTATATCCGATAACAATTTTAAAACCGCATCACTTACCAATATAATTAACCATTTTAACATTTACCTCATTGTTTTTAATAAGCATTAACCAATCCTTTTTCCAAAGCAACAAACATGCTTTAAAACCACAAGTATAGACCACTTACTTGCAAGGATCACTTACCATGCGCATCCTTCAGCATTTAATGCTCAAATACAGCATTTCAAATACTTTAAAATATGCTTAAACAGTAGGTAACATATGAATTAAAACAAGTGCATAGACTATTTCAACATAGCACGACCGAGAGAGAAAATCCACTTTACTTACTTCCGAGTTTAAACCAGCGTATCAAGCTAAGTTTAAACCCCTATAAACCACCTTTAAAACATTCCAAAGCTGGAATCCAAGTTCTCACTCACCAATATGCGAAACCTCAATTCGCCGACGCAAAATCAAGTGTCTGAAGCCTCCAACGCTTCATCAATCACTTTCGGATCAGCTTCCCCTGCTTTGACCACAACACAAAAGAGGATTAATGCATCTCAATGCATTCAAGACACTGCATTAACAAATCCTTTTGGATTTCCACAATCCTCTTAAGATTACTCATCCACAATAACCGAAATCATCATCAAAACCTTCGCTAACACAAATCAGCCACAACCTAACAATCTAACACCATTTTTATCAACAATCAACACCTAAAAACAGAATCAAAACAACCTAACACTCCCTGCATTCACGTAGTCACCAAAACACTCCAAGAACACAAATCTAGCAACCTAAACAATTAGAGATTCAAGAGTTTTGGGATTCTATTGACAAAAACAACTTATCAACATTATAAAAAATCCACAATATGAATTAAATCATCCTTAATTACCATTAAACAGATTCAATCCGTGAATCAACTCATTTCCCCCAATTAACTCAATTAATCATTAAAAATCATTAAAATCAGATTAGAAACACAAAATCAAGGATCAAATGCTTGGGAATTTCAGTAAAGAACCATACAATAGAGGAGATCTAGGACCTTACCCCTATTGTGAAGTTTCTCCCTCAATTGATTTGATAAAAGCTAAGGAACACATGATTAACGTAAGATTTTGTATAAACAATCTTAGTTAAAACAATTTGAAACCATAAAATCAAGTTAGGAACCATCTCACCTCTGGAATTTGATGAAAACTTGAGTGTTTGGCTGAGGAGAGAATGGAGAGAAAAATAACGTGATTTATTTTTCCAAAACCAATAACCACCTTTTAACCAAAAATCTCTTTTAATTGAATAATAAAACACATGTTAAAATAAGTCTAATTAAGGGAGAAACCATCAGAAATAAATTGGTAAAATAGCTCCTTAAAGTTTCTAAGAATTTGACCCTTTTCATTTTAGTCACTAGAAAATCGTAGTTTTCAAAACTTGCATTTTAGTCGCTAGACAAAATGTCCGACTTCTAAAACTCATTTTTCAAAATTGATTCCACCAAAAATCATTATATATTAAAAGATTATTTTTAACTATTTCTCCATATTTTTATCTTACCAAAAAATATATTGTCTTGGATCTGACTCGAATCTCTAACCCGATCCACCAGACCGTCTAATAACCCCCAAAACTGCTAGGCCCAAAAACATGGGCCTTACATTATGACTTTATGGACTGAATTGAAAAATTTACAAAACTGATGCCCAATTACAAAACACAGGTGACCCAATTAAAATAATTCAAACTTAAGGGGTACAATTATGGGGAAAATGGGACTAAACTGCATGAAATACAAAGCTTTCAGAATCAATTTTAAGGGAATGGGGTTAAATTGAAAGAATGCAAAATCTTGGGCCAAAACCAAATGGTATCCAGATGACAACGCGCGGGTCACCATTTCATTCGGCCCATACAACTCGGTCATTTGGCCAAAACCCACACTCTCTCTTCCTACTCTCTCTCCTCAAATGTTCTATACACAAACATAAAATTCCAAGAAAAAACTACCCAAACAGATTGAAATTCAACCATTTCGGATGAAGTTCATCCGTGTTCTTCAAGAATCAGATGAACTTCAAACTTCCCGGCCAAGCTCTGCCCCACAATCCGCCGTTCAATCCAGAGCTGCCATACTCTAGAAACTCTTAGGTGTTCGTCAGCCACCGGGATTCAAATCCCGGCCGCCGCGAGGCGATTTTCGGCTGCTGTCTTTCACTGCAAACAAAACCCTAAAATCCAAAAATTTCCCAATTTCGAGCCCTAAAATCCTAATCTAAAACCCGACTCGGCTGAGCCACCCAACTCTGGCCACTTAAAGCCTAAGCTACCCGAACCGTCCCTCTTGGACTCTTCCATTATCAATATTCACAACCGCCAGAGATGTTTTTTTCGGCCACCTCCCTTCCTTTCATTTATATTTTTATCTTATTTTTACTTTCGATCTAACTTTGATCATGTCTATTTTGCAGGTAGTTGGAACGGAGAAGAAATTACCTTCTCGACCGTAAAATGGCAGTTCTGTTCACCTTCTCCGATGACTCTTGTGCTTTGACGTCCATTCAACTTTACAATGGCGGTTGATCTCCTGAGGTAAGAACCTTCTGTCATCTTTATTACTTTTATTATAATTATTATTTATTTAATATTTTTAATCATTGTTATTATTTTTTTTGACATTTTCTCTCTCTTCATTATTTATAGGTGGTGCAGCCGATGACATCAGTAGTGCCAGAAAAACCATAATCCTTGTGAAGCCCTTTTTGGCCAATAATGGTGTGACATGTGTCCCTTCAATAACGAACTTGGGCGGAAAATGTGTTTTCTTCAGATTATTGTGTTTGTTTGGGTTTGAAGAGTTGAAAAAACAATGGTGTTTGGGCTTTATATTGCAGATGGGCCTTATGTATATAAATGGACATTGGATATTATATCATGGATTTTGGACTGACTTTTTTTATTTATGGTTTATTATTATTTATTTATTTTGGTTTTATTTATAGCGAATATGGTATATATACCCATACCCGGACAAAATTCGAGTATTAAAGCTGCCCCTCCTTGTCCATTGTCGTGGAACAGAAAATGGGCAAAGACTGAAAAGACACAAGTTTATTCTGAATCTGCTAACCATCTTTTAAACTACTGAAGCCTGAAGCTGTTATTCTCATTTCAAAATTCTTCAACCTTCTGCCAAACTGTGGAGTCTGAAGTTGTTCTTCTTATTATGAAATTCTTCATCTTCCAAAGTTCGGAATTGCTCTTGACATTCTTCATCTTTTTTAGGTTTGAAGTTGTTCTTCTCATTATGAATTTCTTCATCCCTCTGTCTAACAATCCATCTTTTTGCAAAGGTGTCGAACAAGTGAGCTCTTCTCATTATGAACTCATTGTTCTTTTTTCAAGGCTAACCGCAAAATCTGAACTAGTTCTTCTCATTATGAACCAATTCATTCCTCTTGGTCATGCTGATCTACCTCTCTACAAAGGTACCGAACAAGTGAGCTCTTCTTATTAGGAACTCCTCATTCTTCTTAAAACCATTGCTTTGCCATTCTGTAAAGGCGTTGAATAAGCAAGCTCTTCTCATTATGAACTTCTCATTCTTTCAAAAAGGCGAACTCTTCTTATTATGAATTCTTCATTCTTCTGAAATGTTGATCCACCTTTCTGTAAATGTGTCAAACAAGTGAGCTCTTCTCATTAGGAACTCTGTAGTGAATTCTTCTCATTGGGAGTCATTCACTCTTTGCTGGGCAAACTCTTCTCATTTAGAGCTCTGAGGTGAATTCTTCTCTTTAGGAATTCATCATTCTTTCTTGGCGAGCTCTTATTATGAACTCTGAATTATTTTATGGTTGAGCTTTTCTCACTGAGAAATCTAGATTCTAGAAATGTTGATTCTCCTCTCCTCTATGGAACAGCTAATCCTGCAAAAAGAAACATCATCAATTAATTTGAATTCAATCTAAAATAATATGAATATTCTCAATTTCTCGCTTGAAGCGCTGAGTTCTTTAATATCATTGATTTTCTGTCTAAGGTGTCTTGATTTTTCTATCTGGAGCTCATATGGAATCTCATCTCATGTTCTTTTTTTCTGTTGATCAATTTCTTCTATGCTTGAAATGCATGTGACTTGTTGAACTGAACATTTTCCTCATCTATTCATTGCTGATCTGTCTAGCTTTTCGATCAAGTAGCATAAATTTCTTTTTCTTTTCTTTTTATTGTTAATTTTCCTTCATTCCTTCTTCTCTCTTTTCTTTTCCTTGTTTCTTTTTATTTCTTTCTCTCTCTTTTTGTTTTTTTTCATTTCTTTCTCTCTTTTTTGAATGATCGGCCCAAAGGCTTGGCGTCTTCCAATAACATGCCCCACTATCTTATTTTGACAGTCCTCAAAAAATTCTCATCATTTCTGAAGGTATCAACCCAAAGGACTTAACATCATGACTACAAGATTTACTGATGACCCAAAGGATTTAAGATCGTAATGCATTTCTTTTCCAATGCAAACAATCAAATATTTTTGCTGAAGTCTGCCTTTTCAAAATGGAACATCTTGTTGAATATGCCTCTATAAATAGAATGTCATACTAAAATCCACATCTGTAAGCAAAATATTTGTTGAAATCCGCTTCTACAAATGTAGCCTCATGCTGAAATCTGCTTCTACAAATAGCATATCTTACTGAAATCTACCTCTGTAAGTAGAATATTTATCGAAATTTGTCTCTGCAAATGGAGTTTCTTGTTGAAGAATGCATTGCAGAAATCCACCTCTGTAAGTGGGATATTTGTTAAAATTCGTCTCTGCAAATGAAGCTTCTTGCTGAAATCTGTCTCTACAACAGAATATCTTGCAGAAATCCACCTCTGTAAGCGAGACATTTGTTGCAATATGTTTCTGCAAACGAAATATCTTAAGATCTGCCGCTACAAACATGATATTTTAGAGAAATCTACCTTTATAAACAGAATGTCCTTGCCAATCTACACTTACAAATAGAAAATCATGAATTAATATATTTGTTTTCTCACAAACACAACTGAAATCTTTGCTAGATCTATTTCTCTAAGATCTATGGTCGCTCTTTGCCAAATTTTCTTCTCAAAGATTTATGTTCATTTCTTGTTGAATCTTCTTCCTCAGGATCTTTATTTATTCTTAGCTGGATCTTTTCTCTAAGATTTCTGCTCATTCTTGATTGTATCTTCTTCTTCAAGATCTTTATTCATTCTTAACTGGATTTTTTCTCTGAGATCTCTGCTCATTCTTGTTTGGATTTACTTCTTCAAAACTCAAAGCTATAAATTAGTTCTCATCTTTCCTTGATTGAATCTGCAAATCCCTACCAAAATATGCAAGAATACTTTGAATGTGTTAGCATGCTCTACCTATAGATGCCTAACTATATGATGCAAAAATGCTGTCAATTGATGACCAATTGGGCAAACTTTCATCTTCAGGGAAGCTTCAAATTTCTTCACTTCGTCTTTCAGTAAAACTTCTTCTACCAGTAACATAACCCATCTCACACTCAGGTTCAATCTTCAGGATCTCTGCATCTTTTACTCTAAAGCGCCTTTTCAGGTTTTTACTTTAGTTTTTCTTTTTTCTCTTTTCTTTTTTCTCTCTCTTTTGTCTCAAGGTGCCCTTTCAGGTTTTCACCTTGGTTTTCTTTTTCTTTTTTCTTTTTTTATCCTTTTCTTTTTCATTGCAATGATGTTTTCTTTTGTTCATTCTGATGGTGTTTTTCTTGCCTTCATGGATAGCACATTGACCATTTTTTGCCGCATCTCACCATGCATTTCTCACAATTTGAATACCAAGAATCACTCTTTTCTTAGAAAACCTCTCCTGCTATATCTTCACTTGGCTTCTTTGACAAAATTCCTTTTCATAGCTCTAAAAGAGATCATGATTCACTGTTGTTCTAGCTTGCAGACTCTATTTACCAGCATGTGATGTCCTATAAGGTTCTTTTTGCAATATTGCCCCACTCCGGCTTGAGTTTGACTATTATCTTTGCATACATTTGCCTTACTTTCTTGCTCTGGAATAGCAAAAACCTTCAACAAATTGATCTGGTTGCATCTTTGCTCCCAAAAGATGACTCATGCTCTCTCTTTTTACCCCAGAATCACTTGTATCACTTTCTTGCAGCTTTGTTTGAATGTTACTAACACTCAAAGTTGCGTCTTTCCTCGTCATACTTTCCACCATTAAACAAGTATCGAGGCCACCTCCTTTTCTGCCTGCACTTAAAGGATTAGTACATCATAATAATACCCATGAAATCCTTTGCTTTTCTTGTATCTAATCAATTTATTTGCAAGATGCTTGTTGAAAAGATAAGTGAATGGCTCAAAATATTGTTTTATTAGATTTGAGAAATTGGAATAGTTTGATAAGTCATGGAAAACATGAGAAAACAAAAATCAAAATTAGGCCCCTAAATATCAAGTGCAATAGAGCCTTTGTATCAAACTGAAAAGATCAACTCCAATGCGACCCCTTCTAAGTTATTAGACTTCTAAGAGAAACATTTCTCGTATACCTAATACTATTCCATTTAAGGTGGCAATTTTTACTTCACTAACTCACCATGCCCTAATCCTTCCCTCTTTTCTAATCTCAATCAAGCGTTAGAAGTATGGAAGTCCTTGAAGAAAGGTTAACCATAATAAGCGAGATGTATTCTGAAGACAAACTCAACTTGCTTGAATACTTGTATATGGTCAAAATGGTCTTTTAAGGCTTGTAATGTAGGCTATGGCTCACGGCTACCAAAGAAAGAGATATATAGGCTCAAATAAATATTTAAGGGTGATGAAACCAAGGATCATTTCTTCCAAGTGAAACATCATTTTTGCACTGATCTGAATATGTTCGGATGAACTGCTCTTTTCTTTTTCTTTTATTCTTTCTTTTTCCTTTTTCCTCTTTTTTGTAGATCACTCTAGACTGCCCATTTTGGGTTTTCACCCTAGAGTTCATTTCTCTTTCCTTGAAATCAATCTTCCACTGCTCCTTTAGATAGAGACTTGTTTGAATGAAAGATCTCACATAAATGTATTGATTTCTTTTTGCACTTTTTCGACTTTAGTGCTTTCTTTGCTTCAGCTTGATTCAGTTAACTTTATGAACATAACCTTTCCACTATTTATTCTACTTTTTTTTCTTTCTTCCATTTTTAACTTGATTCAGAACATTCTTCTTCACTCATCCTGCCTTTCTGGCTTTTATGCTTGATATATTCACTTTCGTTTCTTTTGCCCCTGATTCACAAGGCATTACTATCACAGCATAATCAAAACTGAACATTTTTCTTGCAAACAAACTTCTATTTTTTTTGCCCCCAGTGTAGGGGTGATACTTGGTTTGGGTTGAACCGAAGAAAATCTTCAGGCTCAAAGGGGCAACAAATGATATTTTCCTTATTTTCTTTCTTTGTGAAGGGAGATGAAGGAATCCCAAATGTCTCCCCATACTTGGATATCTTCGAAGAAAAGCCATCTTCAGGTGGAAGATGTTTTGGATTATCACTTCATTCAAAGGCCTTAGCCAACAATGCTTGAGAGGCAATTCACTCAAAGTTTGTATTTGGGATTTTCCCGTGATACCTGAACACTCATTAATGCCTTCCTATTGGCCTAAATAAGGTAGAAAAGAGTCATATTCCTGAAGTTGATCTCTGTATTTGATTCAAGGTCACTTTTACAATCAACATCCGGGGACCTGAGAGAAAATGTTAGTTAAGATATATACATATATGTATGACAGAACAAAAACTAACCCATAATAAAGAATGAATGAAATGTTAAGAATCAAAGAATGCAAAATGTTTGCCATTTGAGAAAAATATATAGGAAACAAGCATCATAAGAAAATAAATTGAAATAGCCTCCCTTACAAAAAGACCCCCAATGCTCGCGGGCAAAAGCAATTAGGATGATTCAGGGTATTACTCCGCAACGGTCCTAGAATTGCAGACAGATCTCTAGTGGTTCTCTGTTGACCATTAATCAAGGAAAACCTAAGTTAATTCTGGTCACTCTGCTTCTATCGTCAATTCTTTATTTTATTCACCATTACAAAGACATGCCCATTCTTGTTCATGCTATGATGCCACTCCACTGGTCTCTTTCCATATTAAGTTTGCCCCACCTTTATTATTTAGGGTGAACAAATGCTCCAAGTCCTTGGACATTTTAAGTTTTTGAACTTTAATCAAGTTTATCTTTAATTTTTCAGAACCACCAGAACTCCTTGGCAAAACTTGTTAAGTTCCTGAACTGGCTGATATATGTATTTCATCATCATCACCATGACCTCTAATAGACAATTTTCTTGAATAAAGAAATACCAACTGAAGATGATTTCCCCATACTCAATCATATCCTCCCCATGAGTGATCGAACATTTGCAACCATGACCTTATATTTTGGAATCATCTTTGAATCAATACAAAAGAATCTTTGGGCTTGCAGTAACAAAGTTGATTTCATATACCACTTCAGAGATAATTCTTGCAAGCTGTACCCCCTTGATGCATAGTCATGAACAAGACAGACTTCTCAAAGCTCCAAACAATCTTGGAAGCATTCATTCTAGATCTCTGACTAGCCATCTTCCTGATTTCCTCCATTAAGGGCCTACACTTCTTGGTAGCGCATCATGGTGCCCCGTGTGAAACTTGAAAATATTATCAAGATCAAAACTATGGGCTAGACATCTTCTTCACCGGCCTAAGGGTAAAATAGTTCTAAAATGGACATTCCAAATATATCAAAATTTGTATTTGTCCGAGGAATCTTCCATGATAGACTTGGTGAAATTTGTATTTTTCTCCAATCAGGGGACTAGCTTTTAAGTTACATATCTTAATAGCAGATCTTCAGCGTCAACTTCCAAAATTTCTCACTTCAGAAAGTTTTGAATTTACAGCTTGAAAATGTAGCAATCTTCAATGTCTTAATCATAACTCATAATAGTCTTGATATTGTAACAACTTAATTAATGGGGCTCTGATAATTTCTCATGATGCGGCGAAGCTTCAAGCAGTTTGAAATATTTCTCTCAAAAAAACATGAATGAGGTCCAGTTTGAACTTTGACTTTCCACTGACAGGAGCATCTTGTGCATCTGATCTTGGAACATTCTTTGGTATTGTATAAAAAATTCCAAAATATTGCTCTGACTCTAATAAACCTCAGACTGTAACGGGTTGTTCACAAATGTTTGTCATAGCTTATGTTCTTTCTTTTTTATTTCAACTCTTCCAGCAAACAATAATCTTCGATTTAATCAAGCTCTTTACTTTCGGAACATAAATACCCAGCCCTAATAAGACCAAAAACTTCAATGGGGCTATTATGTAAAAAATGATTTTGTATAGAGCAGAACCACAAATCTGCACATGACATTGGATAAGAATAATTGTCTCCCTTATCTGAACTCTTCAGTTTCTTTGTCTTGTATCTGTATTATGCGCCTCTTGCAATCAACTCCTTTGTGAGCAAACTTCAATCTTCAACTGACCTTGGAATTCATCGCTTTAGAGAAAGACTCTTCTGCCCCTCGTCTCTATTAGGATCATTATGTCCTCTGACTGTCACTGAATCATTAATTGACAATACTTATGGCTAAACTCTAGAATTTGAATTCATTCAGTCTTTCTATGCCTGTCCACCGGGCTTCCTTCATTTTAGCATTTTTTAAAATCCACCAGTTCCTCTAAGTCAAACAATCCACTATTCTCTTTATGATTCAAACTCGGATCTTCTAAATTCTTCATAGATTCCCCCGACTATATTGATATGAATTTGCCCATCTCTTTTATTTTGCTTTTTATCTCAATCTCTCTCATTTTTTTGACTTTTCTCTCTTTTTTTGACTCTTCTTTTTTCTACTTCTATTTTTTTGACTTTTTCTTTTGACTCTTTTTTGACTTATTTTTTCCTCTCTTTTTTGTCTCTCTCATTTTTTTGCATGAAAAGTCCTTTCAGATTGAACCCTTATGTGAGATGAATATTTATCTTGATCACTCTTGTTGGTGCTTTATATTAGCTCGTACTCCACCTCGTTCTCGGACTGATCAATCTTTTACTTCATTCGACCCAAGTGGCCCTCAACACCCTTTGAGACTGCTCAACCTTAACAAATCTGTTGCTCATGCTTCTCAAAATGCAGTATTACTTTTTTTTCTAAAAATGTAATATTTTAAGCAAAAGTGTAATATTTTTTTATTTTACATAATGTTTAAATGATGTAATGCATGAATGCACGAGGTATCAGTTTCAAGAACTAGTCATTAGAGCAACACCCATCTAACTGAAATGTCGAATACACAGAGAAGGCAATATATTCACTAGCTCTAGCTCTTTTGGTTGATTATTTTGTTCAGCCTCTCAGTCCACATCTGTCCTCGCTTGGTGTCAATATCAGAATATTGTTGAAGGTTTATAACCTCATCGAACAAAATCTACACATGCCAGGCGACTCCCCGCACTTGGCTCATAAAGTTAATCATTTCACAACTCTATTCCTGGATACCCTGGATTACTGCCTCGACTTGATTTTCAGTATTTTGTCCTTCACTGGGGTTTCTCTTCGAAACTTACGAGTCGGTTTTTCAATTGTTGTACTGTATTTTCTAATTTTGTCACTTCCCTCAGCTCCTCATTTTTATCAACATTTCCCTTAATTATCATATCCTTCTGTAAATTTCATCACTTGTGAAACTTGGATATTACATTTGGCTTTAAAGCTTTCTTTTCTTCCTTAGGTTTAAAAACAGTCATTGAATACCCTTCAATTTATTCGTCTTGAGTGCCCCCTTCAATATATTCATCCTCTATTCTTCCTCTGGTTATACTATTTTTCTAGATACTGTGTCTTGCTTATCTCTGTAATTGCCGTTGACTCTATCTAGAAACTTGAACTATTGTTAAGCCTTATGTAAATCTTGTTCTTTTAACCACTGGAGCAGTGTAGCAAAACCTCATATTTCTCTATTGTTGGTGTCACATGTATCTTCCTGACAAACAAACAATTATATTGGCTTCATAAACAAGTCATGGCCCTAAACAACTATTGGTCCATTTGACGATCTAATAGCAACGCTATAATCCAGAAATCTTATTGGAATTGACTCTTCATATTTGGATCTCAAATTGGACTTGGTTCTGACAAACCTCGATTATGTTCAGAAATGTTTGGTATAACCTTGCATTAATGACACCTGGACTCTACGAATATTGCCTTTGTTCTTGTATTGAGTCTTCTCGAATCAAGTCCACAGAGACATTGTCCCCCACTTGTCTATCAGGCCCTTCAGTTTTTATGACCACTGCCTACTCAACTAATCCTCGAACCGATACCTCTCAAGAATGCAATGTGATGTAACATATATAAAAGATGTGAAACAAAAACAAAACAAAAAACTGTGTTAGAATGGTGAAATAATATAGTAAACAAAAATAAATTGATACAAAAGAGACAATTTAGATTGCTTAAAAATAACCAAATAACAATTCATACTGCACACACAAAAATAACCAGATAAAGGTATTTAAATTAGCAACACCCTGTCATAGGTCCTTGTCTGGCTCTAATGAGGTAGGCTTCCGTTACAGCATGTGGGTTTCGATCTAGACTCTAGGTACCCGAATTGTCGATACTGGACTACAGCAAGACATCGATTTTGGAGCATACAGCCCCTTATAGCGGAGGTGTAACCTCACGGTGTATAAGGTTGGTATACTGGAAGGAGGAAAAAATTCAGATCACAGAGCTGAATAGCTCACGTAAGATCATGCCTCACTCCCACTTACGGGTGAAAAGCCCGGGTAGAAGGCTTATGCATGTATGCCATTTATATCACACAGAAAAAACTATCCGCATTTTCCATAAAATTCATCCAATAATTATAGAAAAATTAAATTAAAATTACTGTCCAAAATGCCATGTAAAACTAATTGGCCTCACTCTCATTTTTTTAAAAAAATTGTTCCTCGGCGGAGTCGCCAAGCTGTTGCGACCATTTTTGAAATCGGGTGTGTAAAAATAGCCTGATGATCGATCTTTTGGAAAATTAGGGTTTTTTGGCCATTTTTAATTTAATCTTGAAAATTTAGGGTTTTTCATATTAAATTGGATTTTCCTTTATTTATCCTTAAAAACATTTTGGAGTCGCCACCGATCACTTCGAGGTAGACCGAACACCGTAAAAACAAACTAGAGATTCTTTACTTTAAAATTGGGTTCGGGAGTCGGTTACGTGTGGGGAAGGATTAGCACCCCCACAAACGCCCGTTATCGGTACCTTAATTTTACGTGGCATTTTGGCATTTCGAATAATTATTTGAATTTAATTTATTCATACTTATTAATTGAATTTAAATTCTAATACATATATCCATTTATAAGAAAATTCATTTCTATTCGAATATGAGATTGAAAGCACCCCTATTCATATTTAAAAATGAATTTCCAACATAAAAGGTTTTTAATGAATGTCTTATTATTGTCTTGTTTGTTTTAAGTACTAACCTAAAAGGTTCTATTTAATTAATTGTTTATACTATGAATATTAATTAATTTAATGGCTTTTACGAGAAAAATACCAATTGCTTGAACACCTTCCATTTATTTAAAGCCCTTAAATTAATTATATCCTTAATTATTAATCCTTCTAATTAATTAAAGTTTCAGTCCTAATTAAGGCTCTAACAATTAATTAAGTCAATATTATAAGTGAAAATGTATATTAAATATACACCTTTAAAACCAATGTTGAGATAACACCACATTGTAAACAATGGAACACCATCCAAATTTAGGCCCCAAAAGTTCTATTTAATATACATTTAATTAACTATAATGTATCCTAATTAATTGTTCAATTTCAATTAAAAACTAAGTTGATATTCAATTATAAGTGTCATGTATATTAGATATAATTTACTAAAATTCATGTTGAGATAACACCCCATTGGTAACAATGGAACATCATCCAAATTAGAATTTTACAATTATATTAATATACACTTAATTACTACACTTTTCTATCCTATTTAATTATTGAATCCTAATTTGAGAACCTAGGCTAAAGGCTCTAATAATTAATTAAAACTAGGCGATTAAATTGTCTAGTAAATAGTCCTATATGTTTAATTTAAAACATGTATCACAATTAGATTAATTGCATTCAAATAAAATAATTAAATAAATGACTAAATTAAAACAAATTGAACATTAAAACTGATTTTATTACTTTAGGGACTGAATTGAAACAATTACAAAATTGATGCCCAATTACAAAACACATGTGACCCAATTAAAATGATTCAAACTTAAGGGGTACAATTATGGGGAAATAGGGACTAAATAGCATGAAATACAAAGCTTTCGAGATCAATTTTAAGAAATGGGGTTAAATTGAAAGAATGCAAAATCTTGGGCCAAAACCATATGGTATCCAGATGACAACGTGCGGGTTATTCCCGACCCGCACAAAAACACGCGGACCCTGAGTTAACTCGGTGCCAAAACGGCACCGTTTCACTCGGCCCATAAAAGGCATGACCCGAGGGCTAGAATATCTTACTGATGTTTGCTTTATCCATATACGATTCATCATCAAAACTGATTACTTATCTATCATTTAGTTTAATTTAATGCATCATACTCTACTAGCAATTAAATAATTACATGCCCACTAGAGTTATCATAAGCTAGAATATCTTACTGATGTTTTGCAGATTGAAGCTTGATCAGCATGCTCGACTCCTCTTCAAATCCTCCATCTTAATCTACGTGTGAAACAAACACACGCTAAGTACGAACTTAGTTAGGCAATTAAACTTATTTATTTACACATGAAATGATGTTATATAATACTTCATATAAGAATGCATTTCATATTTCTCTACGACAAGGCAAGTATATCACAATGTACATGTATCATGTATCATAGCTATCATATAAATCATATTATCATTGCATAATATATTCTCTATCATAGACATGCTTTCATCATGTAATCATTTACGTAACATGTGTTCTATCATATAGCATGTAATATTTCTATCATATATCATGTAATATTCTATCATATATCAATAACATTTCTATCTCGTATGTCATGTACTTCTTAGACATGTAACATGTAATCTTCTTTTTCAAGTATCATGAAATCATGTAACATCTGTATCATATATCGTGTAGCATCTATATCATGTTTCATGTAACATATGTATCATGTACCATCTCTATCATATGAATCATGTATCGTCATGTAGTTATTTGCATGCTCATGATCTACCATGTAATCATCTTGTTATTATTATCATCATGTCTGGCTAGAGGCCCATTGAAACCCAATAGCCTATCTGCACCGTAGTGCTTTGTAGAGTACGTACTTGGGAGGACGCTCTTTGCTCCTCATATAAGGATGCTCTTTGCTCCTTATATTAAAACACCTCATTAGTGCATTTTGCACTATGGGCATGGATCCCTAGGGTGTATCTTGTTTCATTTTAATCTTGTTATTGTCCATTTTCCTTGTATAGACATACATTGTGATTATGCATAATGCATCATCATTTATGCAAACAATAATCCGTACCTGGTATTCCATCAAGCTTGTCATGTCGAGCATTGTATCATATCATGTATTATAAAGAAATGCAATGCCAATTTCAATGTAATGCAAACATTTAGAAATGCACTCACCTGGGCCATTTATTAATATGCCTCACTAAGCTTTATTCATCCTTTCCTTTTATAGTACCTCGAATCTTCTTTTGATTCGGATCCAACTTCTTTTATCACATGAATATAAATAAACATTTGTTAGATTCACTTCTAACAATATTTCAATTAAGCTATTTAATCATTCAACATAAAAAAATTCATAAATTTCCTTTCTTCCTTATACTGTCAAAACCTCATTTTCGTTCTTAATAACAATTTTGAGCTTCAAATAATTCTTCTGAACTTGATAACCAACATTAGATACAAAATATCTAAATTTTCATTTTCGAGCAGCTTTGTACAACCTTCAAAGAAATATTTCTGTAAAATAATCTACAACTCAAAATTCGATTCCGTTTGTTCTGAAATAATCTAGATTAAATAAGCTCTTCAACCATATAAATTAATAGCTCAAATTTAACTTGTACGATGTATGGTGAATTTTCAAAGTCAACTTCCAGGACTAAATTCGAAGCAGTCTGCTAAACTATTTTTCTGACCTTTCATCACTTAAAATTTTATATCTTTTTGCTCGGAACTCGAAATTAGTTTTCGTTTGTTGGACACAAAACTAGACGAACACATCTTTATATCGGTATAAAATTAACCTTCTAACCATTTTTTGTAATTTATGGTGAATTTCCAAAATTACTGCCAAATCCAGTTTTTACACAGTTTCATAAATAATTTTAAACTTTATACTAATTTCTCCTTACTTTTCTATTTGTCAATTTAGTCCCATTATTTACTTAAAATTATCAACTTATCACCTTTTTCAACAAATAATTATTCACAATAGTTTCCCTTAATTTTCCTTCTTAACGAAATAGCCACTAAAATGCAAAGATAAGGATTCTAGCTTCTTAACTTTGCAATTTAGTCCTCAAATCAACATTACTATCTTAATTCCATCATTATAACTAAAAATCAGATTTAATCCTTCTCTAAAACCTCATTTCCGAATTGGTCACTTAACTTTGACAATTTGTCAAAATGGTCACTAACTCGATTTAACATCGGTTTTGCATTCTAACTTCAATTTCATATCTTCAACATCCCTAGTAACATAAATACACACCAATTCCATAAAAATCAGATTTAGTCCATCAACTTTTAAACTTGTTGAATTGGTCCCTAAACATTTAAATTAGGGTTTTGCTTCCAAACAACAAATCAAGTTACTAGATCATTTATCCAACATCACAAACCCTAAATCAAACTTGAATACATAAACCCTAATCATCTTCATAATAATCAAAACATGTAGAGTTTAAATCTCAACTAAATAACAAGATTTTAACATCACGAAATCTTGATTTCAACCTGAATTTCAACATGGAATCTTAAAATCTCAAAACCCCCAATTGAGTCCATAAATCCAAATTTCTTCTCATACAAAATTCTCATCAATCAAGAATGTTTTCCACAAATTATTTACACCAAAAGATAGAGCTTGATGAGTAGAACAACTTTGTAGTTCGAAAGATTACCTGAAAATGGAGTTTCGGGGCTTGAATCAACTTGGAAAATTTTTCTCCATTTTTCTTTCTTTCTCCCCCTCATATTTCGAAATTTGAAGATGAAGAATGGTCTTCATCTTTATATTTTCATCCAATTTGGCCACTTGTCTTGTATAAATGAATTTTAAATTCATTTGAATAGTGAAATTACTAAAATACCCTTTTCATCGAATGGCCAAGATTTAAACTCATCAAAACTCAATGGCCAAGATCAAATCCATGTGCAATTGGCCTTTCAAAATTTCCCTTAAAGTTTCAAAATATTCAAAAATCTCATCCATGGCAAATGTCTAATTTGCCCCCAACTAGTCTTTATTTACAACAAGTCTTGAAAATTGTCATTCCATTAAAATTGAACCAAATTGGTTCCAATCCAACTGGCCATCTCCCAAAATATCTTAGATTTTTATTTATGGAATTTATTCGATACAAATATTCGAAAAATCTGGGTAACACGAAAGTGTCACTCTTGGGAGTGAACTATTCATTTACGGGGTTAAATTACATAACTTTTGGAAATTACACTTTGGTCCTTGAACTTTCCCAAAGTTTATACTTTGGCTACAAAACTTTCAAATTTTTCATTTTGGTCACTGAACTTCAATTCCCATTTCAATTTTCCTCAATTTTTTTACCAACTTTGAAAGTACCCAATACAACTCACTATCTATCACATGATACTTTTAAACCTTAAAAAATTCCTTTCATAAAGACTTAGACTGAATTTTCTTAACTCAGTCTATTATTCTGATAATTATTGAAAATGTTCATAGCATAAGGTTTCTCGTAGAAATCCTTTATTTGAAATCCATACGAATATTTTCTACTTTTATTGAGTCCAAAATATCAACCAGAAACACTTTTACGGGACCTTCCCAAAGGTCACCCATCTTTGTATTTCCCTGGCCTGAGCACGCTTAACAATTTCAGTCGATCCAAATTTGGTACCTTTTTCTGCGTCTTAATTCTTAAAACCGATATCAAGGTACTTATTTCGATTTGATTCACTCTTCTACTGAATAAAATTACTTGTTGGAGAAATGTACACTTTAGTCCCCAAACTTTTCCAAGGTTTATACTTTAACCCCCTAAATTTTCAAAATTTACAATTTAGTTACTAGCCAAAATTTGGGATATTACAATTCTTCCCCCTTAAGAAAATTCGTCCTCGAATTTTCAATGCGTACCTGTTCCAAACATTTACGGATATTACTTCCTTATTTTCTTCTCAGCCTCCCAAGTGGCTTCTTCGACCTTGTAATTTTTTTCTCAAAACTTCAGTCAATGAAATTTCTTATTCCTTAATTCTATAAACCAATATTTCTACTAACTCATCTTCATGTATCAAATCTAATTGCATCTCAATTTATTCGGGAGCGTTGACATGTAAATAATTCAGTCAATGCCCCCAAAACATAAGTACATATACTATAAACTTTTGCTCACTTCTGAAGATAAGATCCATTAATATGCCCTTGGTACAACTCTTTCACGATTCCTTGAGGTATAATAATTCTGAAACCAAGTTTTCCCCTTTTTGATTTGCACAAATCATCTTCTCTCAAAGTGGTACTTTTTTTCTTTTAACTTTAACTAATAACATCTTGACCAAAGATCAATCTTCTTTTTACATCTGACTTCTACATTTTATATAAATAGCCAATTTATCTTAAAACTGGTCTTAAAATTCTCGGATTTCTAGCAGTCATACTAAAATTCTCCAGTCAAAATCATTCCCTTGACATATTGGCTTAACCCACTAATCTCACACTATTCCTCATAAACAATGTGAGTACCTTGTCAAGGTTCAGAAATCAGTGAAATAATTTCCTTATGAACAATTCACCATATCCAATTCTTTATCACTTTTCTAAGAAGTTTTTCAAACTTCCTCCTCTGTATCAATATTACTTCTTCTAACTTTTCAATATTAATACATCTCAAATCTTCTCTAGAAGTTTTGTCATTTTTCGTCTTCAAATAAGCAGTTATAAATCCTCTTTCATCATAACCTTTAAGGTTCCCAAAACTTAAACTTTTTCATAGTCAATGCTTTATTATATATAGATGTCGGAAGTTAAAACATCTGACTAATTCATACCTAACATCTTCTTTTTTAGCTTCAAATATAATCTCTTTACAGATCAATTTCTTTCTTAGTTTCTTTTGTAATCATCTCAGTAGTATCATTACTTAACTTTCCAACTCTCCCTTATGTACTGACAGTACAAACATCTTATAATAAGATACCACTGAGTTATTTCCATCATAACTTCAATCCTTAATTTATCTTGAGTATATCGCCAGATTACATATGCGGCATCTAGTGACATTGTTATCTTCAAATATATATATTTCTAAAGTAAAGATACATCTTCTTCTTACTCTTTCGTATCCGAGCATTTTATAATTATTGTATCATATCCTCTATGGGTCCTTTCTTAACCTCTAAGATTCGTCAACTGACGAAATTCATTATCATTTTACTTTCCTTATTCTAGTATCATTTTACCTTATAAGAATGAGGAGCAACATCAAGTCATATAATCAGCACATTAGCAATATGATATCCTAGGGGCATGTATTTACAGATAAAAATCATATACAAACTTGGTTTAGCATCCAGAACCGGCTAAACCTTTGCTCTGTTACCATTAAATGTAACACGCTTAACGTATACTCGTAAATCGAATATACATTAAAGATATTACAGAGTCGTTTAAAGAAATCTCGACTTATAAATTTATTTTTTTTACAAGTATTTACAAATTTTAGTTTGTAAATCTAACCCTTTCTCGGTTTTCTTAAAAATACAACCTATGTGCAGTTAGATAGTTTCAACTCTGAATTAATTATTTTAAAACATATTTGGCAATTATTAAAAACAATAGTTCAATTCAGGGTGAAAACTAGAATCGCTATCTAGGCCCTTTCTTGACTTTAAAATCTTTACACGATTACCGATTATTCTTATTAGCAAAGTAATTATCCTTTCTACCTTAGCTTTATTTTGTTACAATGCTAATGCCTTATTTGCTTTATCCATATACAATTCATCATCAAAACTGATTATTTATCTATCATTTAGTCTAATTTAATGCATCATACTCTACTAGAAAATAAATAATTACATGCCCACTAGAGATTATCATAAGCTAGAATATCTAACTGATGTCTTGCATATTGAAGCTTGATCAGCATGCTCGACTCCTCTTCAAATCCTCCATCTTAATCTACGTGTGAAACAAACACACGCTAAGTACGAACTTAGTGAGGCAATTAGATTTATTTATTTACACATGAAATGATGTTATATAATACTTCATATAAGAATGCATTTTATATTTCTCTACGACAAGGCAAGTATATCACAATGTACATGTATCATGTACCATAGCTATCATATAAATCATATTATCATTGCATAATATATTCTCTATCATAGACATGCTTTCATCATGTAATCATTTACGTAACATGTGCTCTATCATATAGCATGTAATATTTCTATCATGTATCATGTAATATTCTATCATATATCCTAACATTTCTATCTCGTATGTCATGTACTTCTTAGACATGTAACATGTAATCTTCTTTTTCAAGTATCATGAAATCATGTAACATCTGTATCATATATCGTGTAGCATCTATATCATGTTTCATGTAACATCTGTATCATGTACCATCTCTATCATATGAATCATGTATCATCATGCAATCATTTGTATGCTCATGATCTACCATGTAATCATCTTGTTATTATTATCATCGTGTCTGGCTAGAGGCCCATGGAAACCCCATAGCCTATCTGCACCGTAGTGTTTTGTAGAGTACGTACTTGGGAGGACGCTCTTTGCTCCTTATATTAAAACACCTCGTTAGTGCATTTTGCACTATGGGATTGGATCCCCATGGTGTATCTTGTTTCATTTTAATCTTGTTATTGTCCATTTTCCTTGTATAGACATACATTTCCATTATGCATACTGCATCATCATTTATGCAAACAATAATTCGTACCTGGTATTGCATCAAGCTTGCCATGTCGAGCATTATATCATATCATGTATTATAAAGAAATGCAATGCCAATTTCAATGTAATGCAAACATTTAGAAATGCACTCACCTGGGTCATTTATTAATATGCCTCACTAAGCTTTATTGATCCTTTCCTTTTATAGTACCTCGAATCTTCTTTTGATTCGGATCCAACTTCTTTTATCATATGAATATAAATAAACATTTGTTAGATTCACTTCTAACAATATTTCAATTAAGCTATTTAATCATTCAACATAAAAATTTTCCATAAATTTCCTTTCTTCCTTCTACTGTCAAAACCTCATTTTCGTTCTTAATAACCATTTTCAGCTTCAAGTAATTCTTCTGAACTTGATAACCAACATTAGATACAAAATATCTAAATTTTCATTTTGAGTAGCTTTGTACAACCTTCAAAGAAATATTTCTATAATATAATCTACTACTCGAAATTCGATTCCGTTTGTTATGAAATAATATAGATTCAATAAGCTCTTCAACCATATAAATTAATAGCTCAAATTTAACTTGTACGAATTATGGTGAATTTTCAAAGTCAACTTCCAAGACTAAATTCGAAGCAGGCTGCTAAACTGTTTTTCTGACCTTTCATCACTTAAAATTTTATATCTTTTTACTCGGAACTCGAAATCAGTTTCCGTTTGTTGGACACAAAACTAGACGAACACATATTTATACCGGTATAAAATTTGCCTTCTAACCATTTTTGTAGAATTTATGGTGAATTTTCAAAGTTACTGCTATAAACCGGTTTTTCTACACAGCTTCCATAAACAACTTCAACTTTTATACTAACTTCTCCTTACTTCTCTAATTTTCAATTTAGTCCAATTACTTGCTTTAAACCACCATCTTATATCCTTCTTCATCAAATAATTATTCACAATAATTCTCCTTAATTTTCCTTCTTTACCAAAATAATCACTAAAATACAAAGATAAGGATTCTAGCTTCTTAACTTTGCAATTTAGTCCTCAAATCAACATTACTATCTTAATTCCATCATTATAACTAAAAATCAGATTTAATCCTTCTCTAAAACCTCATTTCTGAATTGGTCACTTAACTTTGACAATTTGTCAAAATGGTCACTAACTCGATTTAACATCGGTTTTGCATTCTAACTTCAATTTCATATCTTCAACATCCCTAATAACATAAATACACACCAATTCCATAAAAATCAGATTTATTCCTTCAACTTTTAAACTTGTTGAATTGGTCCCTAAACATTTAAATTAGGGCTTTGCTTCCAAACAACAAATCAAGCTTGAATCCATAAACCCTAATCATCTTGATAATAACCAAAACATGTAGAGTTTAAATCCCAACTCAATAACATGATTTTAACATCACAAAAGCTTGATTTCAACATGGAATCATAAAATCTCAAAACCCCCAATTGAGTCCATAAACCCTAATTTCTTCTCATACAAAATTCTCATCAATCAAGCATGTTTTCCACAAATTATTTACACCAAAAGATAGAGCTTGATGAGTTGAACAACTTTGTAGTTCGAAAGATTACCTGAAAATCGAGTTTCGGGGCTTCAATTGAACTTGGAAAATTTTTCTCCATTTTTCTTTCTTTTTCCCCCGCATATTTCGAAATTTGAAGATGAATAATGGTCTTCATCTTTTTATTTTCATCCAATTTGGCCACTTGTCTTGTAAAAATGAATTTTAAATTCATTTAAATAGTGAAATTACTAAAATGTCGTTTTCATCGAATGGCCAAGATTTAATCTCATCAAAACTCAATGGACAAGATCAAATCCATGTGCAATTGGCCTTTCAAAATTGCCCTTAAAGTTTCAAAATATTTCAAAAATGTCATCCATGGCAAATGTCCAATTGGCCCCCAACTAGTCTTTATGTACAACAAGTCTTGAAAATTGTCATTCCATTAAAATTGAACCAAATTGGTTCCAATCCAACCGACCAAGTCCCAAAATATCTTAGATTTTTATTTATGGCATTTATTCGATACAAATATTTGAATTTCACTCAATACGATTTCCAATTTTTCTTCATACGAACTTTAAAGCATTATAACCATTAATATAAGCTTCGTACGAAAAATCTTGGTAGCATGAAAGTGTCACTCTTGAGGGTGAACTATTCATTTATGGGGTTAACTTACATAACTTTTGGAAATTATACTTTGGTCCTTGAACTTTCCTGAAGTTTATACTTTGGCCACAAAACTTTCAAAATTTTCATTTTGGTCACTGAACTTCAATTCCCATTTCAATTTTCCTCAGATTTTCACCAACTTTGAAAGTACCCAATACAACTCACTATCTATCACATGATACTTTTAAACCTTAAAAATTTCCTTTCATAAAGACTTAGACTGAATTTTCTTAACTCAGTCTATTATTCCGATAATTATTGAAAATGTTCATAGCATAAGGTTTCTAGTAGAAATCCTTTATTTGAAATCCATATGAATATTTTATACTTTTATTGAGTCCAAAATATCAATCAGAAACACTTTTATGGGACATTCCTAAAGGTCACCCATCTTTGTATTTCCCTGGCCTGAGCACGCTTAATAATTTCAGTCGATCCAAATTCGGTACCTTTTTCTGCATCTTATTTCTTAAAACCGATATCAAGGTACTTATTTCGATCCGATTCATTCTTCTACTGAATAAAATTACTTGTTGGAGAAATTTACACTTTAGTCCCTAAACTTTTCCAAAGTTTATACTTTAACCCCTTAAATTTTCAAAATTTACAATTTAGTCACTAGCCAAAATTTGGGATATTACACATCGCCCTTATAAATGGAGAGTTGTATATCTTCATTGCTTGTATCATCTAGTTTAGTTGTAGGGTTCGTCTTGGTTAAATCCACTTCTTCTTATGTAGTATGTTGTTGCCTTACTAAAATTTTCCATTTATATGTTTCCAACTATGATTCCCTTTCTATTTTCCTAAAACATCTTCATATGTTATTCATACTTTGAACATATTCCAGTTGCACAATTAATACGACGATTAAAGTCTACTTGCACTCCTTGTATTACACCAGTAATCTATTTTAATCCCTGTACAATTTAAGCAACATTTTAGTAACCCACGTTTGGAAAAATGATTGTTTTAGACTAAAATGTTTTTTAACAATGGTATCTGAATTTTATTAATTACCATGAAAGATAATGCAATGCATCAAAAGGAGAAAAAAAGGGACAAGTCCACTAAAAGTCTCTTATAATGGTGCAAAGAAAAGCAGACACTTCCACCGAGATTAGCATACCAAAATCCAGAAACCTTCCTGAATCTCCTTGTCTCTATCCAAACGAGATGCTTTACGGGGTGAAAAAGGAGTGATGAGCGAACCAAGCTATCAGGTAGTTTGCTCCACTACCCAAGTCTAGTTACATCGGCAACTAACCGTCAACCTAGTGGGGATCCATATTTCTAAGACCACCGACAGAACCATAATCAGAGATTAGTGCCATAAAGATCTCTGTACGAGCACCAACCTCTCAACCCCTCATTCTTTCTTCACATAATTATCACAAACAAGCCCCAAAACCCCAAAGGCAAAACCCAAGCCCTTAAGGTTCTTTTAGACACCCGTCAGCCCAACATCTCGGCCCAACACCCTGCGATTACCACTCGGGTGAACTGACCCATGAAATTTGAAATCCGGATCGTTATAATATCAAATTCTTTAGTCGTCGAACCAATAAAAAGAACCAGAAGCCTAGCTGTACTAAAACATTCTCAAATCCATTTACACCATATGGGATCGAAGTCTATCCAAACCATTACACTTTCCAGGAAAGACCACTGGACACAATCATAAGCTTTTGCAAAATCCAGCTTCAAGATAAAACCCTTGGAACCAGACTAGTGAAGCGAATGGCTCAATTGATTGGCTAGAAGGGGGTCTAATTAAAATAACTTAATTGTTTTATAAATGAATCAAATAATAATAGTGAAAACTAAAATGATTGATGAAATTATTGAAGTGTATCTTGATTCATCATATTTCATACTTTCAAAGTTCACAGTTTTATAGAAAAAGTAAAGATAAAAATATAATTGATTATTCCTTTGAATAAGTTTTATAATATATGTTATTGATAACAACATTTAGTGCTTTGATATTTTAATAAGTATCCATAATAAGGTATGTTGAAATTATGTCACAAGGATAGATGAAACGAACCACAAAAAATCAAAGAGAAATGTGTCACAAGAATAGAGGAAAGCATGCTACAAAGGCATATATTCTTATTAAAATATGAAAAAACAAAAAAATAATAGACTTGGTGATCAACAATCAATACTAAGATTGGTTGCCGATCACCAACCAAAGAAAGGAAAACAAAGTTGTAGGCGGCAGAGATTTGAGAGAGAGTGGCTAAGTTAAAAAAATGCCCTTTCGCGGATTTTTTTAGGCTAAAATATTAAATCTAACATTAATTGAATTGAAACATTATTTTTAAATATTTCTTAGGTCTTTTTCGAGTTTTAAATTGAATACATTGATATTTCTAAAAATTTAATTCCGTACATAAATATTTCGAAAGTGACTAAATAAAGACGATTGATGATGACATTAAGTTTTTCATTGGTAGCAGGTATGTGTACAAAGTTTAAAACATAATATTTCTTCTAGTTTAATTCTAGTAATTTATTTAAAAAGATTGGTTCACATGGACACAATGCGGAGCTAGATGAGATTAGTGGTGACATGGTCCTACAAAAACGTTAATGTTTTTTAAGGTTATATTTTGATACTTGTGTAAAAAAATTATACAATCTTTTTATAAAATTTAAAACTTAAATCTCAAACTCTAGCACTTTAAACCCTAAATTTTAAATTCTAACCATAAACCTTAAATTCTATACCCTACCCACTAAAATCCTAAACCCTAATCTAAAACCTTAAACCCTAAAATTAAAAGTCTTGTATAAACTTACACAGGCTTGTGTATCAAAGTATTTTCCTTTAAAAAATATATTAAAATTGTTCTTTGTCCCCTCAAAAAATATATAATCATTATTGGTCCTTTCAAAATTTTAAAATATCTCCTAATAAATAATGTTGAGTTTTGACACTGCATAAATATTAAGATTTTTTTTTAACCACCGATATTCAATTTATTGCTGACTAATCCAGATATGGTACTGTAGACCTAATTTTTTCATTGACAATTCTAAAATTCAAACCTGCTTAATTGTCCAATGTCTCATATAATGATTACAGCACAGACATTAAGATTTTTTATATAGAACATATAATGGTTACTTAAATTATTATAGTATATTTGCTCTTAATAACTCAAAGAAGCCGTGACCGATTGGAACTCTACCCTTTTTTAGCAAGGTATTGGGCTTCCAGCTTGAGTGGATTTGGCAACTGAGTCGATCTGTTTTATGCGTGGACAACAAGTCCAAGTTGGGCTGGGTCAATCGATTCCTATAGAGAAAAGTGAACCGGTTCAATCTTAGTCGATTAGACACATCCAACCAAATCGGTTCAGAGGATAGATAGGAGACAGATTCAGACCTAGACCTGGCAAACTTAACCCGAGAACCGAAGCGATTTACCCGAACCGAGACCCGAAATTGACCTGAACACGATGACCCGAATTTGATCTAAAACCCGAAATAAACCGAACCAAACCAAAACCGAATCGAAGTTCAGTTGAACCGAAAATTGACCCGAACCGAATAGACCCGAACCGATTTTCAACCAAACAGAATGGAACCAAACCGATTTCACCTGAACTGAAAGCAACCGAACCGAAGGCAACCCGAAATTAAGAAAATATATTCAAATAAATAAATACATATGAGATGTGAACTGTCGTACAACTTACCAAAAAGTCAAATATACATGCTATATAAAGTCATATATAGGGTGAAAAAACCTAACTCGGCCTAAAAACCCGACTAAAACCGATCGATCTCCTATTAACCCGATATTGACCCGACCCGAAATCAACCGATCCGAAAATAACCGACCCGAAATCAACCGAACCAAAAATCAACCGACTCGACGTCCTGACCCGATACCCGAACCGAAATCACCATAGACCCAAACTAAAACCGAACCAGACCCGAACCGAACCAAATTTAAATCGAATACAGTCAGAACCAAAATGACCCGGACCAAAACTGAATGACCCGTTTCCACCTCTATTCAGACCAGCCTATTCCAAACAGTTTAGGTCTTTCCCAACAGACCAATTCAATTCATGTTGAGTCATAAGGATACGGGGAACCACTTCAATCTGGTCAATGGGATGCATAGCCACCCTGTTCAGTACAGTAACATTGTCGGACTGAATAGTAAACTAATACGGATTTTGAATTCTCATTCAATTCAGAATGTACATGCTACTTCCGAATATGATCGACTCAATGAACCAAATAGGGTTAGATTATGGAATGAATGGCAGTGTTATCTTCTCTCTAAAAACATTCTCCTCTTTTCTCATCTTACTCACTCAGATCTTCTAATCTCTTACAATTCTTCTTCTTCCAGTTTGTGCTCTTACAACTTGCCTCTTGAATGATTGTTAGCATGGAATTTGCGGACTCCAGCCACCACAACTCCAATAAGAAAATTATGATTCGCAAGCAATACAATTTTCCAGTAGAAAAGAAAATACCATTCAACAAAGAATAAAGAAATGCCAATTGCACATGATAGAATACCAGAACTTGAATAGATAAAAGAGGGTCTAGCATCACTACAATACTTCAGAAATCATTGTTCACAGACTCATACTTATTGCCAAGAGAGCCTTATATCACTAAAAGAGAGTGCAATAAAGGGCCTTTCATTCAAGGTTCACTTCTCTTTGGAGGATCCAGATGCAAAAAAGTGTATGGATCTGTCGGCTCCTCCCTGCATAGCGACCAAGCATAAATTTTCAACATGTAAGCACTACATTCCTTCAAATATAAAATAACTACATAGGGTCAAATAAACGAGCTTGCAAGGTGTAACAAAATAGGATATGCTCAATTTTTTCTATTTTTTTTTCACATATCTAGAGAATCATACTTTCACACAACTGAATACGTGACTTTAAGAAAAATAGAGTGCAAAAGTGACATAGATCTAGAAAAAGAAAAACTAACCTATAACTTTAATCATCAATCATATACCTATGTGAATTCATTCTGTGTAAGCACTTAGTCAAACCTACCCAAGTTTGGAGCGCATGCACTGCCAAAAGAGCTTAAAAGGTCCCGGAATAGTCTTAAATGGGTTCCCCTCGAAGCAAGCCTGCACCAAACAAGCAAATTACAGCAGAGTGTTGTCAGCGCTCAAAAACATGAGCATCTTTAGAGAAGGACCATGACAAGAATAATGTCATATGAACTGTGCTCAAGACCCAGAAACTCAGCTAACACCTTTTAAAAGTGCATCTCAGCGTCTATGAAATTAATCTGTTCATGTCGTGGAAATTTTGCAGGAGCTGAACCAATATAATTATACAATATCATTGATACCTAGGGGAGTACATTATATCAAAATTGATGACATTATCTAGTTTCACGGCTCTGAACCATGAAAATGTAACGTGTCAAAGTTAATAAGAATAAACAGTGTCGTTTATTTTAGTTTAGCAAGTAGCAATACTACGTCGTTTTATATGTTTCGAGGTTTTTTAATTTGGGATTGCTGCAAGATATGGATGAAAATATGAAATGAATTTAGTTTGTTTTCCTCTATGACGCTTCTTCTCTAAAACTGTTCTTCAATTTCTTCACTCTTTCTTCTACTCTTTTGCTTTAATCTGTTTCCTTCCCTATTTCTTCTAATTTGTGTGTCTACTTGTTACAGAAAGAAAATAAATAGATGATTACCCCTTCTTTATCTTCTTCTATAATTGAGAACAGACAAAACCCCAATTTCATTCACAGTTATTTCCCCCCCTTAAATCAGATCAAAGTTTCATCTTCAAAAATCTCCCATGAATGTAAAAGCAATCGAAATTTGCTTCTACTATAGGAAAAGGATAAGAAGAAAAGAGAGAAATAGAAGTACTTGGATAACATCTTCAGCTCGATCGTTGC
This sequence comes from Hibiscus mutabilis, assembly GCA_019671005.1. Lineage (NCBI taxonomy): Eukaryota > Viridiplantae > Streptophyta > Magnoliopsida > Malvales > Malvaceae > Hibiscus > Hibiscus mutabilis. The sequence continues at coordinate 13,608,187 of CM033737.1, read as the reverse complement.
AACGGTGAGCCTTGGGTTGTCGATGCTCTCCTTCCGGCATTCCCCATGGGCTGTCTCTCCTTGGCACTGGCCTCGTCTCCCCCATCTTCCCTTCTTTCTCTTCTCAACTGCCCCAACACTCTCTTTTTTCTCTCTCAGGTCTCTCGCTTCACTGTCTACCCAACTGCTGTCTACTCCCAACCAAAGAAAATGTTCCCTTTTCGTTGTAGGCTTGCCAGCCAACTGCGCACTTCGTTTTAGCCCATTAAGAAATCTTATTTTATCCAAGTCAACAAGTTTTAATACAGAAAGTGTATTAAAACTTTTTTTTTTTTACTTTCGTTACTATAGATTTTATTTTATTAAAGTACGTGTTTGACTTTTTATTTTAATATATTTACATCTTTAAGGTTTTATTATGTTAATATTTAAAATTTGATGTATTTAAAAAAATTTATCATCCAATAATTGCTTCATATATAGCTGAGTTTTAATTTATTTTTATTTAAAAAAATTAAAAATATAATTTCTGAAAAACCCAAAAATCATTTTTTTCTCAAACTAACCCGAAATTCCTAAACCATAAATCCCTAAATTATCTATCATCATCGAACGTTATGCCATCGTGCCGCTACAATAAAGGCTATTCATCTCGTTGCAAGAGCCACAAAGCTCAATCGACGTTTGTCCGTTAATCACATTTGTTGTTTGTGAAATTCACTTTGTGTTCGTTGTTCGACATTCAATTGACACACATTTATCGATTTGCGACAATAGACAAGTGAGATAATCGGCAGTGGGGTCTGATGACGGAGGGGTGAATGGTGGTGGTTGATTCTTCAACGACATAGGATAGATTTAAATGTTTGAAGATTTGGGATCATGAATTTGTGAATTTATGAAAAAAACAAGAATTTTGTGATATTTTTTTAAAAAATAAAGTTTTTATGTTTTTCTTTAAAAAAATTAAACTAAATTAAGAAAAATATCACGCATAATGTATTCATTAGATGAAGTATTTTTCTATAAAAATATAAATTTTTTTGACAAATCTTAATCATAATTTTACCTAGAGAGGTAGGAGTGAAAAGGAGACTATAGAGGAAGGAATGAGATATTTTCTAGTGAAACTCTAGACAAATGTAAACTTTGAATGTATTAAATATGATGAATTAAAATACACTTAAATAATTTCATCAATCGTTTTAGTTTTCACTATTATTATTTGATCAATCATTTATAAAGCGATTAAGCTATTTTAACTAAACCCCAAGTGTAACATGTTCTAGTTAAAGAATATTACAAGTATATGTATTATATTTAAAATTTATTTTATTCCCCTACTACAAAAGGAATATATTATTCTGTCTAAAAATTCATTTTAGTCCATCTACTATAAAAAAAATATATTGTAGTCTCTGAACTATTGAAAAAGCGAATATTTTGGTTCAAAAATTTTAAGTTATAGTTACTTGACTTAAATATTTTTGTTTAAACACCCTTTAAGTCTGTTGATTTTGAAATTGAGCAAATTAATCCGTCATAGAAAAAGGAGTGTAATTTATTTAATGCACAAAACTGAGTAAATAAGCACAATCTATGATATTGTTAACATTTTTCATCAGTACATGACACATGTTCAAATGTGATTGGACAATTTTTTACATAAAATAAACAAAAAATTATATATATTTCATAATTTTGACAATTTAATTAAATTTTAAATATTTTATTATTATCTTTGCATAGTACTATACAAGGAAAATGTTAAAAATTCAATCAAAATATTTGAACAAAAGATATATACGAACAAATCTGATAGCATCGACAACCGAACTACAAAAAGAGATCAAACTAATAAAAATATATTTTAAATAACGTAATATTCTAATTAATGTGTCATGTAATGTTACATTCCAAAAAAATATATTCCTAAAGATAATATTATATTCTGTGAATCAAATACTTCAATAATATTATTTTCCGCAAACTAAACTCGTTTTACGGTCTGACTAAACTTTGCTTCCGATACAAAGATTTGTGGGCTTTTGCTGAAAAATAAGTTAAAGCCCCCAAAAGATAATTAGAACATTTACTCATTCCTAGCAACTGATGAAGAGAGTTGGGGTTGTCGTCTAGCTGACAATTATACACAATCTCAGCACCAAATTCTAGCACAGATAAATCCGAAAGAACCCGAATGCTAATATGATCACTAGCTTCTAGTTCACCACCCCTGAAATTCCAACTAACCATCCAGTATAAAGTGTTGTTGGATTCAGGAATTCCCATGAAATGTTTAGAATACGTCCACTTTGTACCTTTGGTTTCATTCACAATTTGAAGGCATGGTGAAAATTCAAATGTTTTATCACTGTTGTTGCCACTAAGAATGATAATCGAATTTAGCAAGCAGCTAATCTTTCCACTAGCGTTTGGAGACACTGAAATTGAAATCACAGACTTGCCAACTTCATGCCCATAGAAATAGCCATGATAATCATATGGCAGTGGCTCAAATGTTGTATTTATGCCATAATCACATAATACCTGCAGTATTGAATTATAGAATAAGTTGTTAAAAATAACATATGAACAATTTTAAAAACTTGGAAATTGAAAAGAGAACCTGTGGGGAAGCGACCAATTTTGATTCTTCTAAACAGTTGGAAATTTGCACTTTAACATCTTCATAACATTCCAAACTGAGCAAGACTTTAGATAGGTCCATCTCCATATTTATTGCGGTATCTTCATCTCCTGAAATATATACTATAATATGGTATTTACTAAGTTTAGTGATTTTTTTACATACAGTTTCATATAATGTTTACATTATCTAGACTCCTCCCTATTTATAGAAAAGAAAGATAGTGTGTGCTTAAACATGCTCATTGGCACATTATCCTATTGATTATTCCAATGAGATGCTAACCAAACTAAACTTATTCGACGATTATAGATACTTATTAAAATATCAAAGCACTAAATGTTGCATATATTATAAAATTTATCCAAGGAATAATCAATTATATTTTTATCTTTACATTTTCTATAAAACTGTGAACTTTGAAAGTATGAAATATGATGAATCAAAATACACTTCAATAATTTCATCAATTATTTTAGTTTTAACTATTATTATTTGATTCATTTATAAAATAATTAAGTTATTTTAATTAGACCCCCTTTTAGCCAATCAATTGAGCCATTCGCTTCACTAGTCTGGTTCGAAGGGTTTTATCTTGAAGCTGGATTTTGCAAAAGCTTATGATTGTGTCCAGTGGTTTTTCCTGGAAAGTGTAATGGTTTGGATAGGCTTCGATCCCATATGGTGTAAAATGGATTCTAGAATATTTTAGTACAGCTAAGCTTTCGGTTCTTTTTATTGGTTCGACGACTAAAGAATTCGGTATTGTAAAGACCCGAATTTCAAAATCCGTGGGTCGGTTCACCCGACTGGTAATCACGGGGTGTTGGGCCGAGATGATGGGTGTCTAAAAGAACCTTAAGGGCTTGGGTTTTGCCTTTGGGGTTTTGGGGCTTGGTTGAGATAATGATGGGAAAAAGGAATGAGAGGTTGATAGGTAATTTTCCAAGGAAAAGGCTGGCAGGAAATTAAACCTCTGCGGAAAATGGGGAGGGTGATATCACTCTTGTTGCCCAACCCCTTCCCACATTTCTCTCCCAATTCTATCTTCCCATGAAAAAGTTAAAGGCTCTATCTTTATTATTTTGAGTGGAAATCCCAGATTTGTTGTTGAGAGGGTTGTAATCACCATCCAACGATCTACAAGTCAAGGTAAGAATCATGGTTTTTGGTGGTAGAATAGGTTACATGAGTTTTGGTGGGGGTTGGAGTGAATAAACGGGAATGGAAGTTTAAATCATGTTTTTTGATGTTAAATACTTCTTGTATCATCCTTTTTCCATCTAATAATATTGTAATTTATTTTACAACATTTGGATTGTAGTAAAAAAGGTTGAAGAGCACTTCAAAGATCAAGGAAAAAGGAAGGCTTGAGGTCTTAGAGCAAGGAATTTTCTTTTCAGCTGTTGGAAGAAGGTTAGTACACTTCTAACTCCTTTTGTTTCATGCACATTCTAAGGATGATGTCTTGCATGCCTGTTTTGATGATTTGAATGCTTGAAAATGGTTGTTAATGGAAAATCCAAGATTAAGTGTTAATGGCTTGTGAAAATAGTAGTAAATCACCCTAAATACCTCCTAAAACTATAGGATTACCTTAAGGGGGTTGTTGGTTTCAAATTTAGGCTTTGGGAATGATTCTCGAGCCTAAGGAAGATATTTCTGGGCTTTGGTACCGGTATGCAGGAAACAGTACCGGTACCATAATGTCATGGGTTTAAAGAACATTGTTTATCTGTATGAACTATTAGTGGGGTACCGTTATAGTGTTCAACCTGTAACGATACGCCATTTGAGGGAGTACTAGTACAGATCGACCCGTACCGGTACACAAAGGCTGAATGAAACTCTAGTTAGCTAATTTTGTATCGGTACACAGTGAGTACCGGTACCCAAGGGATACCAGATTGGTACGCGAAGAATAGTACCGGTACCCACTAGCAATCTGCCCAAAAATGTTGATTTCTGCCCGGAATGCTAAAAAATCGTGTCCATCATTCCAATAGACCCCTAATAGCCTGAAATGAGTTATAAAACTAAGAAACTGAGAAATCTCCTTATACTCGAGCATAAAACTTAAGAACTCAATAAAAATCTTGCATGACTTATATGTTGATACCAACCATAGATCGGTATGGTTATGTGATGATGTGGTGTGCCGTTTGGGCACTTGTTTTATGGGATCTGGATACCCAAGACGTGTTGCAACACCATGGTAGGAGAAATATCAAATGAAGTTTATCGATGCTATGTAACCCAGGCCTCATTCAAAATTACTCATGGGGGATTTCGAGTATGAGTGTATATTTTGATGTTAGGTGACCCGACCTCACTCAGGGTGTATGTTTCGATGCTGCGTGACCCAGCCTTACCCATAGAGTGTATGTTCCCGATGTTGTGTGACCCGGGCCCCACTCAAGTGTTATTGTGGTATGGTATAGTTGGGCCTTGTGTGCCTCATTTGATTATTTTGATGATGTTAGCATGTGTTTAGGCGGCTAATGTTAGTGCCATGTATCGTTTTCATTGCCATATCATCTTATCTAGCTACATACTTATGTTTATGTTTTGCATGAAGCATGGTAGAGCAGAGCTGTATCCACTGAGCTTTATGAGCTTAGCATTCAGAATCGTTATTTCAGTTCACATGTTTTTAGGTTACTGCATTGCATTGAAGGAGCCCCATCAAAGTAGGACTTCAGCTCATTAATGTGATTAAGAGTAAAATACATAAACTTGTTGGGAAATGTATTCATAGGATACTAAATTTATATCAATAACTCTAATTTTTGATTTATTGATCATGTCGAATATTTTTAACTAACTTGATTTTAAATTGGAGCTCCCATGTAAATGATTTAACTATTTTTGCACATTATCTTATGACATGTTTGGATTTATAAAATAATGGTGTTTTAGGCTAAATCTAGTTGAAAATTTTTATGTATGGGTTTGGGTTGGAGGCCCAAATGTGACATCTTACATTTAGTGGTATTAGAGCCTAGGTTTAGCAAGTTCTAGAAAACCCTAGGGTAATAGAGAGTCGTAAAAAGGGGTGTCTAGTGAATACATACCTATAAGTCGAAGTTGTACTCATTTAAAACTGAATATCTGATGAAGTAACCTTATTTGTTTATCTGTGCAAAATCTAATCATGCCTAGAGAAGTGCGTTATCGTGATAAAAGCTGGGGCTCTCCAAAAGAGAGCTATGATGAGGATTATGCTTTCGAGACTGACGAAGTGTTTGAGGATGAGGGGTCAAGGAGCTAATTACTTCACCCACGTATATCAAGCCCTTCATCTCATAATGAGGGTCATTCCTAAACCTTCTACTACCCCTCGTGAGGCCTGATTGAGAGGCCTCACTATCATAGTGCAACGAATTTCCTTGGGACAAGACAAGATAATCCAATCAGGGCAGACCAATGGTTGAGAGATACCCATTGGATCTTATGTTAGATAGGGTTAGAACCCGAAGATAAGCTGAAGTGTATAATTTCTTTATTAAAAGAGAATGCTCGAGAGTGGTAGGAGACCGTAGAGTTAAGACGGTACCCTAACTGGCCCATTTAGGATGACTTCTTTGATGAGTTTGAAAAGAAGTATATGGGTAAAGCCTATATAGATAGTTTGAGGGATCGGTTCACACACATGGTTTATAAAAATTGGCCTATTTTCGAGCACAAGCAAGAGTTTCTGCAGTTGAGCAGGTATGTCCTAGAGTTGGTAGCTACAGAAAAGATAAGATGAAAGAGGTTCTGAAGGAGAATGAGGAAAGAGATCTAGACGTATTTGACAGCCAATCTACTGAAGGTGTTTTCTGATTTGATCACTAGTTCAAATCCCTTAAGCAAGTGTAATGGCTAACCTATAGCCATGCAGGAGGTCATGGAGGTTCGAGTGGAGGAAACCATTCCCACTCCAATTAGTCTCAGTCCTATTCTAAGAGGTATATAGGTAATTGAAATCAAGGTAGAGGAGCATCAAATCAGTCTGCAAGGTCAAAACGTAGGTCTGAGTCTGTTGGTCATCGGAGGCCTAATTCATCCTCTTCGTCTATGAGTTATGAGAGTTTAACTAAAGGATCACACACACTTTTTGTGGCCAGTGTGGGCATAAGCACTATAGAGAGTGTTATGGGAATATTAAGGTATATTACAGTTGTAGATCACCGACCACTTTGTGAGACACTACATTGAGGCTATGAATACTACCCCAGTTCAGAATCATAGGACTTTCTTCACAGCTTAAAGAGGCTAAGGATTCGTTAGGTGAGGAGCGAGCCACATGTTGGGACAATCTAGTGGGGGCACTTTCCAATCGACTGTAAGGGCACCGACAAGATAATATGCATTCAAGGCTCAAAAGAATTGCAAGGCTACCGACATTATCTCAAGTACATATTCCTATTGTTACATTGGTAGACTCAGGGTCTACCTATTCTTATATTTGTAGTGGGATATCCCATCAGTGGGGTATTCTCGCCGAAGACCTAGAGGTAGGGGTCCATGTAACCAGTCATTTGAGGTATGATGTCTTGCTAGATAAGGTTTATCGGAGGTGTCTGATAGATGTTCAAGGTTTGATATTCCTTGCAGGTTTGATAGTCTTGCCATTTCAAGACTTTAATGCTATCTTGGGAATGTATTGGTTGTTTGAGCATGACGCAATTCTGAGATGTAGAGCAGAGATCATTAAGCTTCGTGTTCGGATAAGGCCAAGCTAGTGGTAAAGGGTGAGAAGAATCTTTGCATGTCTAATATGATGTCAGCCTTGGCGGCACAAAAGATGATTCAACAAGGTTGTGAGGCTTTCTTGGCTCACGTGGTTGATACGAGAGTTGAGAGTCCAATGCTTAAGAGCCTTTAGACTGACATGGAGTTTGTTGATGTGTTTCTGGAAGAGTTACCCGGATTACCTCTAGATCGTAAGTTAGAGTTTTAAATAGAAGTGATGCTAAGAATGGCACCGGTGTTTATTACTCCATATCGCATGGCACTAACAGAATTAAGAGAACTAAAGAATCAGATTCAAGAGTTGTTTGAGATAGGTTTTATCTGACCAAGCATCTCACCTTGGGGTGTTTTAGTCTTTTTCGTCAAGAAAAAATGATGGTTTGATGAGGTTGTGCATCGACTATCATCAACTCAACAAGGTAACGGTGAAGAATCGTTACCCTTTGCCAATAATAGATGAGGTGTTCATGTGTTCTTGAAGATCGATCTAAGATCGGTATATTACTAATTAAAAGTAAGGAATGAAGATATCCATAGGATCACTTTTACGATGTGGTATGGCTATTATGAGTTCTTGGTTATGACCTTTGGATTAACCAATGCACCGATAGCTTTTATAGAAAGGATCACTACCATTTTCTTATTTAGGCTTACCCATAGGGTGAACTTGAGAAGTAAAGTCGTTTGGGATCCAGTGATTGCAAAATTCCATACAAAATTGGCAGGTTGGAAGCGCACATCTCTCTCTTTTGTGTTTAAGGTGACGTTAGTCGATTCAGTATTTTCATATTTTTTTGGTGTATTGCATGGGTCTCTTTGTGGTTCCTAAGAGAGTGATTGCAAAAATTGATAAAATAAGGAGATGATTTCTTTGAAATAGATTTATGTTTAATAGGAAGTATTGTCGAGTTAGTTAGGATATAGTATGTCGACCATGATGGTTTGGGGTCTTGGGTATGGTCGATTTAAGGGTAATGAACTTGGCAGTTATGTTAAAATAGGCCTGGCAGTATGCTACTGATTCATCATCCTTTTGGAAGGATATTATTATTGCAAAATATGATAAACTATTCCTAGTTGGTGTTTTAATGTTTCGGGTATGAGTTCTATGTCGTATATTCGAAAGTAAATTGTGACTTTGGCTTCTAGTAGTGAATTAGGATCGCTAATAGATTTGTCTAACTTTGTTTGGAAAGTGGGTTCTAGGAAGTCCGTGTTATTTTGGTTGGATCCTTGGTTCATAAAGGAGCCATTAAAGGATGTGTTCCCAATCCTTTTCTTCATTAAATCAATTAAGCTGGCCTTGGTCAAAAGGTATGAGGGTTGTGGGACTTTTGATCATGCGAATTGGTATCTCTTTTCTTCTTTCGTCGAGTGCTGCGACTTTTTGAGTATCGATCACTTAGGGAGTTATTGTCACTTGTGATCCCAACTATGCTACGTTGTGAGGTACAAGATAAGCTGATTTTGGATCTTAATGGTTGCTTTTCGATTTGTTCATCGACGAATCGGCTATTGCTAGATAGTGTTAAGGATAGTGTAGTTAGAGTTTGTTTTGTTTGGAGGATATTGGTGCCACCAAAATTTTAGGCGTTCGTATGGTTTGGTTGACTTGAACGTTTGGAGGATGTTGGTGCCTTGCGTGTGTGTGGTTTGGCGAGGAGGATGAAGATCTTGACCATATCTTATTTTCATGTTAGTTTGTTTGAAGGATTTGGGATCGGTTTATTTGTTGGTGAGATGTCTGCTTGTCTCTTTCACAGAAACTTAAGGAGTTTATTGGATCAAATATGCATTTCTCTTTTGTGGGGGAGGTGCACATGTGGTGGGTATCAAGCATGACATCCTTGTTATAGTCATTGTGGCTTGCTAGAAATGAGTTAATGTTCAATAAAATAATTTTGTCAATGGATGAAGTATTTTTTTATTAAATTGGTGTCTTTTTTATTGGATTAAAGTGTTGTATGCAGTTGAAAATGTTGATGAAGCCCAATGGTGGAGCTGCCCTAGTGTATGTATTCCGTCTTCGAGTTCTTCGATTGCTCATAGCAATGTGTTTTGGTGCTCGCCTCCTTTGGCGAGTGTAAAATTTAACATGGATGGATATGCTCGGGTAAGCTTAGCAGGGCTGGTTTTGGTAGTGTTTTACGCGATGGATCATGCAAAATTTTGGCATTGTTTTCGGGACTTTTGAAGATCATGAATTCCAATAAGGCTGAGCTTCTAGCTATTGTATTTGTACTATCTATGTTCTTTACTTCTCGGTGGGCATTTAACTTGAAGCTGGCGGTGGAATCCGATTCTTATATTACCCTTGGTTAGGTGACACATGAGAAAAAGAGACCATGAAGATTTTGGGACATGTTTGTGGAGATAGATATGGCTTGTTCTGTCTTGGGTGGAGTTTATTTTGCTCATACTCTTTGTGAGACGAATAGGTTTGCGGGTGTTTTGGCAAATGAGAGGGTTGATAAGGTCTTGGTTTTTCAGGCCATGATGGAAGGGTGTCTTTCGATGCTGTTTGGAGGGTGAGTTTTGTTAGAACCAAACCATAACTAAAATATGAAATCTAAACTCAGGATCTATCATGTCAAATCATCAAGAACAATAATCTGAATAAACTGAATGCGGAAGCGTACTTGAATTAATCGATAAATTGAAAACCTTGAATCTTTGATGGAGATCCGTTAGATGGTTGTGATCTTCCAAGAAGATAGGTTATCTCTTGACGTAAAACTCTCCGACGAGGAAGAAGAGAAAAACAAGTTAACCTATTTCTTGGGGACCACTACCTCTTTATATAATTGATTTAATAATAAACTATTAAGTATTTATAACTCTGCCCCTTATCAAATTATAAATACATCTTATGGTATCTACACTTTTATTTCCATGACATTTTAATACCCATGACACGCCTAACATAATTGGTCACTTAATTTTGTGTCATACTTTAAAATAGCAATATACATTATACATATGTGCCCACTATTACGGATTTTAATCCAACAATCTCCCACTTGGGAAACATATGTTTCCTGATAAATGTATAACCTTATGAGCTCAAAAATTTGCTATTATATAATAGGTATTCTGTAACAATCTCGTCCATCAACTATATCCATATAGGATCAAAGCAGCCTTTGTCGTATCAATCATGATAAGGCCCATCAATGGTCACATATACAAATATAGTCAAATGACATAGATCAATCATGGATGCGTAGCGTGGAAAATTACATGAAATGTGAACCGAACATGTCTATTTCTAACTGGTCCTCTTAAACCTTAGTGAGATCAAACTTTACTGAATTCATAGTGTGCATAAATCAAAAGAACTTTATTTCTACAGAAAATAATCTTAAAATAACCTTAAACTGAAGTAACCGAAATTGTGTCTAAACCGAATGAGCATTTTTCAAAATTACAAACTCCCACTAAAACTGAATATCTTTAAATAACATTACACCCACATGCGTAGTGTGCTCATGAAAGACCTAGGGTGATAGTTTCTTAATAAGCGCGCAATTATGGAGTTTGTACCAACATGCTCTATAGACACACAATCACTCTGAATTTTCTTTAACAACTAGGAACGTAATATTTATGTGCTTCAAGTTTGAAGTGTTCTTATTGTTTATAAAATAAATGAATGCATATTTATTGTCACAAAATAACTAAAGTGGTCTTTCTGTTCAGTCTATAATTAGCAACCCATGTGACAAAATTCTTTTACATCAATATTCTTATAGAATCGAAGTCTGTAAACCTGATTATCTCTAACTTACCAAAACTCCGATATGTGAGCATATAATTTTTGTTCTCTAAAGATATCTCATAACCCTACTGCTGCTATCCAAAAGTTCATACTAAATTTTCTTAATATCTGTCTAACATTCTAACAATGTATGCAATATCCGAACGCATACATACTTGAACATGAATAGATTATCAATAGCTTATGCATATGAAATCTTTTGTGTGTGTATATATATGTATATTATAATTTCGAGGTTACTTTTAGGGCATTTAGTAAGACTAAATTTGTCTTCTTTAGCAATATGAATATCACTTAGTTTACTCCCACTAAACTTGTAGTACATACAATTGTCAACCAAATTTATCTCAAAACCAAATGATATAATCAATATGAAATTTATTTAATTTACATATCTTTGATTTTGCATCATTAATGATAGTCTTACTTAAGCTCATAGATGAATTTATTTAATTTACATATCATTGATTTTGTATCATTAGACACAAATCTATGATTGTACCATATAATTCATTTCTTCAATGTCGCCATTGAAAAACACAAGCTTAACATCCATCTTATGTATCTCAAGATTAAAATAAGCAACAAGTGTCATGATTATCTTGAAAAAGTCTTTCAATGAAACTTGATAGAAAGTCTCCACAAAATCAATGTATTCTTTTAGAGTATATCCTTTAGATACAAGACATGCCTTATACTTGTCCACATTATCATTTGCATCCTCTTGGTTTTAAATATCCATTTACAACCAATTGGTTTGCACCTTCAAATAATGAGACAAGTTCCTAAACTTTATTGTCTTGCATAAAATTATACTATTCTTGAATGACATCAATCCACTATTGAGAGTCAGAACTTTTATGATCTGATAAAAATGATTGAATCATTTTCTATCATTCCATTATTATCCTTATTTTCTTGAAGAAATACAAAGTAATAATCTAGAATAGTATTTATCTTTCCTCTCGCGGATATCTTTAATGACACTTATTTTTTTAAGGTTGTTGAGTTTGTTCTTCTGAAACAATTACCTTATCTTGAATGAGAGTTGTTCAACATTGTTTTGCTGAGGTACTTGATTCACTTCTCGATTAATGATAGGTGTAAAAACCTAAATATCATCAAAGTGATGGTATGAATTAAATTATAATTCAACTCCTCCTTAATAGCAATGTATCTAACCTTATTTCTCCCTCCAAACTCAACATCCTAAAAATATTATAAATCTCTCCTTAAAATAATCCTTATTGTGGGATCATAAAATTTACAGCCCATGGATCACTCAAAATAACCGAAGTAGTTGCTCACTTTTGAAGTATAATTTCTTCACATGTATCCTAACTTATTACAAAAGAATCAACCATTTGTAACTTATCATTGTTTCTTTTGAGTTGGACCCTTAGCAACTTTTTTTTTAATATTTTCTTTTATTGCCCTTATTCTTAGAGACACTAACTAAATGATCACTAACCAAATGAGTACTTTTACCCTTATAATGCTTCCACTTTTCTTCCTCTTTAAGACAATGAGAAATGGGCTCAGTTAGAGGCTATTTCTCATTTTGATAGCTATAACTATTTTTGAATTGGTTATACTATATAGGAAGAGGTACCAAAAGCATAAGAACAAATAATTGTTAGAAAATTCAATCTTATGTGCCTTAAGTTTTGAAGCAATATTAAATATTTTCATAATATACTCCCTCACATTTCCTTGATCTTTATACTTCATAGACATCAAGTAAGTCAAAAGTGATGTCATATTAACCTTAATATTTTTTAGTAAAATGTTTCTCAAATTTATCAAGGAAACCCTTAGTATGAATAATATCTTTAGATTTGTGCTCCTAAAGAATTCTAGAATGTTGTACTTTATGATCATTAAACTCATGCAATTTGAACGAACTCACCTCTCAAAATCCCTTTTATGGGTGCTTACTGCAATGAGAGGTGCAAGTTGTTCTTCCCTTGGTGCAAGGTCTATGTTCATACAACCAAATACTTTATGTAAGTGTCTTTTCTATTCCTTGAAATTAATTTCACTAAATATGAGTGTAGAATGTATTTAACAGATATTGTGATAGCAAAAGCTAAATTAGCTAAATAGAGAACAAAAATAAATAAATAAATAAAAACAAGCTCACATCCATATCCATAAATAAACAATAAATTCAACATAATGGCCAGTTCCCCTCAAGATAGCAAGCACAACATTAATATCAAGTCTTTGGACAGTAATATTAACTGTAAGCGGCACTCTTGTTGTAGCAATCAAACATTAACAATAAACTATGTCAAACAATAGATTAATCTTTGGGCTAACGTATTGTTCACATAAAATACCTTATAATTGTCACACATTTATCACCACAGTTGTCATTGCAATTCGGCCAAATATTAACTTTCCTTTAGGCCAATTAATAAACGCATGAATTACAAAAACCCATAATTATCTTAATATTTTAAATAAACTAATCTACACAAAGCGATCACTTTGGTGACATTATGTTTCAATTAATCCATTAAAATATTAGACATCCGAAGCCAAAATATGAATTAAATTGTTTTAAAATATTTGTCTTAATTTTATCTTTCAATCAAATTAAAAGATAACCAAAATAATAATAAATTTGAATAAAGGTAAACCTCATATTAAGATACCGGACACTCCATTAATATTTCATCTTTGGACGAAACATTAACTTGCAAGTGATATCTTGGTACAGTAATCAAACATTGATAATAAGATCATGTCAAGCAGAAATCTTCCTTTGGGCCGATTTATTGCTCACATATAAAACAGAATAATTATCACATGTTTATTACCATAGTTGCACATGTAATAATGTTAATTATTAACCTTCATTTGGGCTGATTAATACTAACATAATCCGACTTACATGCACAAAACCTTCTATATATTAAAATAAAATAATTTCTACAATAAATGTCACTTTGGTGACTTAATGCTTCAATTAATTTATCTTAAAATATATAATATAAATATACCTATATTCAAATTTAAAATTTTATAATAGTCAAAACTGAAATTTCTGATAACACTTAAGTTTATGAAAGAACCCAAAACAAGGTAGTCTGAATGGGGCTATCAAAAATCAAAAAACCAAATCTTTGACTGTTTCTCAAAAAATACCTTAAACATACATTTGCCAAAATTTTTATTATAAACTTAAAGGCAAGATTTATAAATAGTTAAACTAAATGCATTCAATCCTTAACTTTATATAAATGAATGATTCATACAATGATCACATAAAACTTTAGTGTGCATAATAACTTGACGATTAAAATTGAAATTCTTGATCAAACCGAATCGAATATAAATTTCATAAAATTAATGACATGCTTTCCAAAACCAAAACCAAATGTATATTCCATAGATAACATTAATGACATAATTAAGCATAGAGTGTAATAAATTTAAGCCAAAAGTTCTGTTCAAAACTAAACAAGATTTACCTTAATACCCAATGATCAAAACTAAAATTTTGATCCAACCAAATTAAATATATATCTTAAATAAAATATATATATTTCATACTTGAAAGCAAAAGGGTAGATTAATATTTAAGAAATAGTTTACTGTAACTAATGAATACATGATATAGCACGAATATTCATTACTTTAAAAAAACTTAAATTCAACATATATAAAAGAAATAGGATCTGCTCCAAATTGAAAAACCCAAATCAAAACGCAACATAGGATTATCACCATTACTGACGCAACAAACAACAAAATTCCATAATCCAATTTTCCGATTAACAAAATTAGGGAAAGATTGCATATTAACGTTATTTGCCGATTAACAACACAATTAAAAACAAAATTAGGAAGAAACAACAAACTCCATAATCAAAATTTGCATATTAACGCTATTTGCCGATTAACGCTATTTGCATATTAATGTAAAGCCGCAAGCCAAAAGTTAATAAAAATTACGCGGCGCTTGAACAATCAAAGAAAAAATTATTGTTATATTCCGTATAAAATTATATTTCTAAATGATTCAACATAATTTGTCTCTAATGTCACTTGTTAGAATCAAACCATAACTAAAATATAAAATCTAAACTCAGGATCTATCATGTCAAATCATCAAGAACAATAATTTAAATAAACTGAATGCAAAATCGTACCTCAATTAATCGATAAATTGAAAACCTTAAATCTTTGATGGAGATCCCCTAGATGGTTGTGATCTTCTAAGAAGATAGGTTATCTCTTGACGTAAAACTCTCCGACGAGGAAGGAGAAAAAAATAAGTTAACCTATTTCTTGGGGATCATTACTTCTTTATATAATTGATTTAATAATCAACTATTAAGTATTTATAACTCTGCCCCTTATCAAATTATAAAAACATCTTATGGTATCTACACTTTTATTTCCATGACATTTTAATACACATGACATGCCTAACATAATTGGTCACTTAATTTTGTGTCACACTTTAAAATAGCAATATACATTATACATATTTGCCCACTATTACGGATTTTAATCCAATAAGTTTGTGTTGGGAGATGCTCGGTTTCTTGGTGGTGTAGTATTGTTTGGTTCTTGGGTGGTTCTGCTGCTGTGGCTCGGAGGCAGTTCTGTTACTGCTCGGGGGCTGTGTCTTGCTTAGGCTTTAGTTTTGTTGCTTGCTTTAGGCGTTTTGACTTTCCTACTTTGTAGATGTTTTTCCTTTATTTTTACCATATTGTTATGTGTTTTATTTTCTTTCGACTAAGTTTAGGGAGGTTTAAGTGAGGCACTTAACAATATTCATTTGTATGAATTTTTGTTAATAATATCACATTGTTCAAGCGAAAAAACTAGACCTCCAAGTGTAACATGTTGTAGTTAAAGTATACTATAAGTCTTATGCCTAAAAGTTTATTTTACTACCCTACTATAAAAAGGAATATTTTACTATACCAAAAAGTTCATTCTAGTCCATCTACTATAAAATATGACATTTTAGTCCATGTACATTTGAAAAATGAATATTTTGGTACAAAAATTTAAAGCTATAGTTAGTTAGCTTAAAAGTTTTTGTTTAAATACCCTTTAAGTCCCTATCAATTTTAAAATGAAGCAAATTGACTCGTTTTGAAAAAGGAGAATAATTTATTCAATGCACAAAAGTGAGTAAATAAGTATAATCTTTGATGGTGTTGATACTTTTCATAAGTACATGACACATGTTCATATGTGATTAGATATTTTTTAAATAAAATAAACAAAAAATTATATAATTTTATAATATTTTTCATAATTCTGAAAATTTTAATTAAAATAATTTTTGTATATTTTTTCAGTAAACCCTTGCTCTCACTTAAGTCTAAGAATTCTAATAAAATTCATGTACACGTTTATTCAATTAAACATTCCATTTTTTTATGTTTTGGCTTACCATTGTAATATTATTTTAAGTGGAAATAAAATTCGGAGTTAGAATTGAAATAAATTTTGCATTTAGATTCCATACGTGTTTAGAAATTTTAGCTAAAAAATTTACAAAGAAATATTTTAAGAGATTAATTTGTTTGAGTTCAAAACTGAGAGGGATTAAAATATTTATTTTATAATAGATGAAATAAAATGAATTTTTAGATATAATATATTAACTAAAATATTTTTTTTTTATAAAAAAAGACTAAAATAAACTTTTAGGTATAATATAGAGAGTTATGTTGCACTCTAATCAACCTTTGATGGTCTTATCTTGTCTAGCTAAATTTTTCTCTAAAACTATTAAATGGTAAAAAATTCAGCGTAAACTTAAGAATAATAATGTTTAAGGATGTAAAATGTCCTTGAACTTTTGGAAAAATATCAATTAAGTTCATGAATTTTTCTTGCACCCAATTATGCCATTGAACCAATAAATTGAATGATTTAGACTTTTTGAGCAACATTGACTATTAAATCTCGGTTTTTTGGGATCAATAGGTGCAATGTGTTGTGTCACAGTATTGTCACTTAATATTTTCAGAACTTTTTATTTTATTTAAAAAATTCTTTAAAAGTCCTAAATATTATGAAAAACTTATAAAAATTATAAAAGTTGTAGTGTATCACGTGGTTGTAATATCTAAAGAAAAAACTGTCAAGATTTAGTTGTCAATGTTGATCAAAGGGCTTAATTGAATGTAAAAAAAGTCCAAGAACTTAATTGATTTTTTTTCTACAAGTTCAAGGGTTTCTTAAACTCTTAAGCCAATAATTGTTGATATACAAGTTTATGTAATTTCAAGAGCGGAATTAATCTTGTGCTACGCTTGTAACCCCTTTTGTGGATTAAACTTCATTACTATTAATGTATGGGGGTAATAATCCATAAATATAAAATCATTTGAGTTGTACTCATACCTGTAACTGAGTGTGGAAAGCCATATTCATATGCAAGGTTGTGTTCTGATGCATAAGTAACGCCAAACTTTCTTATGTTGAGATTAATGGGCATCATCATGCAACGTACGATATCACCGCCTTCTAACTGAAAATCCGTTGCTGGCCAATGGATTAACCACAGCATTGTGTCATCGTCAGTCCCGGGAACTCCAATGAAAGTTGCGCGATAAGCCCTCGTGATCCTTTTGGTTTCATTAATGATGTGCAAACATGGTGGAGTTCCCCATATTTGATCATTAATGATGGAAAATACGACACATAATTTCAACCAATCGATCTTTTCATCTGGATGAGATGGAGTTGGCAAAGAAAAAGAGAGCTGATGGTCATTAGTCTGATGTTTAAACCCAGTTGGAACTTCAGTTCCTGCAACAACTAACATTCCATGAACAACTGATTAGGTAATATAAGAAAAATGGATATAAAATTTAACATAGAAAAATGTTAGACCTGTGGGGTAGCAAGCATTGTTGTGTAAGTCATGTAGTTATAAAGTTGCACTTGCTTTCTGTCAATGGAATCCACATTGAATAATTGTTTGATCTCTTCTGCTTCAAAGTTGTGAATTGGTTCCAACTTGAATATATCTTGAATCAATCTTTCACATCCAAAAATATTACATATTTTGGAAGAAAAGAAACACGGAAGAGTGGTAAGAGTGGTTTTTAATGGTGGGGATATTTTTGCCAAAATCGCAATAGAATTCGACAAGATTGAAAGGTTTGGAATCATTTGAAGTTCAGTGCAAGAAGTCAGTAGGAGTTCATCAAGTTTTGTAAGGCTTTTTATGCTTTCAGGCAGGCAACGAATTGGGTTTCTACTTAAATTGAAAGATTTCAAGGAAGCTAAGTTACAGAGATCATTGGGTATGACATCATCAATAACCTGCAACTTTCAAGACTTAGCTTCACCAAAGAGCATGGTAAAGATGCCCAAGAGAAACCTATTTCTTTGCTTCTTTTCAGTAAGAGCCATGGCAACCACAACCTTTTTTGATATATGGCTGTTTCATCCAAATTAAGCACCTTCAACGATTTCATGTTGTGCAACTCCTTAGGAACATCATCAGTGTTGAACAACCAGATAAAATGAGCTCTTCAAGTGATACTAATGAACCAATTGTCCTTGGAAGTTTCCTAAGACTTTTGCAGTTTTTAAGGTTCAAGAAAGTAAGCATCTTTAGCTCACCAATGGATTCCTCAATTTCCAACAGCTTTATGCAATCTTTGAGGACCAACTTCTCAAGACTAGGGTGTCCAGAAAAGTTCGGGGTTTTGAGAAGGTTATGCGAATGACCAAGATTGAGGATCTTTAAATTTGGGAGACACTGCAACAAAGAGGGAGATTTTGTCTTCATTTACAAAATGTATTATTGGTAACACGGGAAAATATTCCATGCATCGCCAGTAAAACTTTTTGTTTTTACAAGCACTATAATTTTAGAGTTTAGGAATATAATTTAGGGTCTATAGTATAGGGGATTAGGGACTACTTAGAATTTAGGGATGTGGTTAGAATGTATGATTTAGGATTAGGGTTTAGGTTTAAGGATAATATGTTAGAGATTTAGGTTTTAACATGTGAATCTTAAATTCTAATTCTAAACCCTAAATTCTGACCACAATCCCTAAATTCTAAGCACATAAACTTTAACTCCTAAACTATATCCCTAAACCCTAAAACTAGTACACTTGTAGAAACAAAAAGTTTAAGCCGCTAGTCCACAGTATAATTACCCTTGTTAACACACCCAAAGCAATATAAATTAGTATGTATCATACCTCTTTATCCTTCCAAACTTGTTTAAGGTTACTGTTGCGCATGTCCAGAGTAAAGAGTCTCCTGATATTAAAATCCACTGGAAAAGATTGCATAGGAAATCCATGCCAACGTAACCATATTAAGCTTTTGGGAAAGTCTTTGAACTCTCCTTCAAGTTTTACATAATCCAACTGAAGTAATTTCAGTCTCTGCATCTTTGCAAATGCTTGAGTTTCCATATCAACCTCATTTGACATGAGAAGCTGATTTTTAGTATGCTCCAACACTTCCTGTAGGTCAAGGGAGAAGCACTTGATTGTTTTTGAACCCTGCATCAAATGCAGTAGTTTAATAAAATTTAGAAACACGCATACAGGAAAACAGAAAGTAGAGTAAAATGAAGTTTCTTACAGTTTTTTGCTCTTATTACATCAAATGCGTCCTTGTGTCTCAATCTGCTTCGTTTCCCAATTTCAGGAGATTCTTGGCGAATTATTTCCCACCCCATATTTCTAACCATTTGATGCATCATTAGTTTGTTTTTTTCATTAATGGTTAGGAGAGACATACCTTTTAGATTTTCGATTCCTATTGTTGTATGGAATCCACAACCATCTAGAACTGTAGTTGTGTAATCTCTATCCCTCCCAATGAATAAACAAGCAATGTCAAGGAATAAATCTTTATCATGATCATCTTCCAAAGAATCGTAGCTTATTCTTATAATCTTTTGAATTTTGCTATTAGGGATTGCTTCTAATTTCTTCAATGCACTTTCCCATACACCTGCACTTCTACCAGATAGAGAAGAACCCAAAACTTGAAGAGCTAGTGGAAGCCCACCACAATGCTTCACTAAACTTTTTGCACACTCCATAAAACTCAGGCATGGAGTTGTGACCAAAGGCATGCCAATGAAAAACTTGAAGTGATTCGTTGGAATTTAATTCTTTTACTTCAAATATATTGCTTAACTCTCCACAACTAGACAATGCTTCGGAATCAAATATTTGGCTTACAAAATGAGCATTCAGTAGACATCGGTGCCTGCTGGTTATGATGAGCATTCAGTAGACATCGGTGCCTGCTGGTTATGATGATTTTACTTCCTGGATGAAAAAGAATTCCAGTTCCAATTAACTTTCTTATTCTTTCCAAATCATCAACATCATCGAGAACAAGAACTCTTCTGCAACATACAGCTTCTTTGATCCTATTAATTCCATTATCTGCATTGTATATTTTGTGTGATTTTCCTTTAAGAATATCTGAAATAAGTTGCCTTTGCAGACGAACGAAGCCATTACACTCTCCACTTGTTTCTCTAACAGCAGAAAGGAAACTATGACCTTCAAACCTTTGGATGTTTTGATTGTAAACAACTTTTGCAATGGTTGTCTTGCCAATGCCTCCGATCCCACAAATTATTGCGATGCCAACTCTATTTAGTCCATCTTGTTGTAACCACCAATTAATGCGTGTCACAAGAGAATCTATTCCAACTAAATAAGGAGGGATATGCAAAGTACTGAGATGAAGTTTATTTTGAACTTGTTTAACAATATCCTGAATGAATTGTGATTCATGCCTGCAAAGATATGCGTAAAAATATAACTCACCGGTGAAATCTTGGATTTCATATAAATTTTAGACTAAACAACTTAAATGACCACAATACTTTCAATTGTGGCATACCACTCTACCACTGAGCCAAGCATCACATTTGTGATGTGATTTTACAACATTTAATATATATTTTAAATGGTAATTAATGCCAGAAAAAAGAAAATAAAAGTAAATTGAAAGGACTCGAACATGACACACTTGGAATGCGCTAAAACACTTAAACCACTAGAAAAATCTAATAATTAGGTTACAAATGACAAAACTATATATATATGGGTAAAACTTTAATACACGGGCTGTGCAAAATTAATTTTACACTATAAAAACCCAAATCCTAAATTCCTAACCCTAAAAAAGTAAATCCTAAACCTTAAACCCTATACACTAAATTCTAAACGCTAACCTTAAATTCTAAACCCTACAACCTAAAACCCTAAACCTTAAACCCTAAACTAAAACCCTAACCCCTAAAACTAATATCAAAGTTTTTTCCTATATATATATATATTAAAGTATAGTTAATGCATGATTTAAATTAAAAAATGAGTTTAATATTTTTTTTATTTTTAGATTACATTAAATTTTTTTCTTTTCCACATTTATTTTTATAATTTCACATATATAATCATTAAATTGTTTTTTTAGCATAATTAACAATTTTGTTTTTATGAAAACTAAAAAAATATTAATCCAGTTATTATACTAATGAAATAAATTTAAAAATTAAAAATTTTAATAATTTAGTGGGAAAAATATTTTTTTAATATTATTTCATATATATATAATAATTAAATTAAATTAAGATTTTTTTTATTTTTAATGAAAATAAAAACTACTAGTTACGTTAAAAATATAATTCAATGATTATATATGTGAAATTATAAAAAATATTAAAAAGAAAAATTATTGAATTTAATTTAATTTAAATATAAAAATCTTAAACCCATTTTTTTGGTATGTAAATGAAGGGGAAAGCGAGTATTACTACAGGCCTCGTTAAAAGCTCCCTAAGCCTAAATGGGGAAAATAGTACCCATAGTAATACCTACATAAAACGAAACAAGCAAAAAACTCGACACAATAATCTTTAGCCTAACAAACCCATGGCAACGAACGAACTAACCATACCCAGCAGAGACCAGTCATCCAACCCTTGCATAGCGACCAGTGAAGTACTTGCATCTACATGTCCCTCGGTCTGCCTCCATATCTCCAGCTTGCGCTGGTCCTCTGCCACTGCAGTAGCCACCACCCCTAGTGGCATTGTGAACAACCTCCCATCATGCGTTTGAACTCGCCCAATTGCAGCCAATCTATCCGGAACATGGTTCCTATCTCGAGAAATATGTCTCACTTTAACGTGCCAATCCCGATTCAACCAATCGTGAATTGCTAGGACTAACTCACTCTTAGCGAGTGCCGACGCTGAGCGCTCTATAATCTCCACCACTTCTCTATTATTCGTTTCCAGCTCCAAGTATTTAAACTCGGCTGCCCACGCATGGCGCAAACCTTCATGGATAGCCCATAGCTCGGCCACAAGAACTGGGCATCTACCAAGAAAATAAGCAAAGCCAAGCACCCAATCGCCCCGGTCATCTCTAAAAGCACATTCAATCGCAGCTCTATTATCTAACAGATTCACCACCGCATCTACGTTCCCCTTAATCCAGCCTCTTCGCGGCCCAATCCAAGCAGACTCACAACTCATTACTGCCATCCTATTCGCACCATTGCATGCAAACGATCGATCACATTCCTCAATTAACCTCTGCCCTCTAACAAACACACTCTCGTGCATCACCTGCCCCTCATCAAATAGCAAACAATATCGTGTCTTCCACAACAACCAACAGTAAATCAAAAAATGCATACTCTAGTCATAACTTAGATCTACAGAGTCAATTTGCTCCTTAAGATTCTCATGTAACCAATCTTCAAAAGGTTGCGTAAGGAACCGGTTCAAACTAGTAGAATCCAAAACTTGCATCCATAGAGTTTAAGCCCGATAGCACTGTCGAAGAACAAGGTCTAAATCCTCCGCCCCATCGTGGCAAATAGCACACTCATCTGGCAACGCAACATGCCTACGCACGCGCTCCACATTCGTCAAATGCCTCCCATGAGCAGTTATCCACATAAATACCTGAATCTGTTACGGAACTCGCAGCTTCCAAATTGTACGCCACTTAGTATCTCAATTGCGATTCCCCACATCAATTAAATACCTATAAGTCGAGTCTGAAGTGAATTTATGCTTATCATCCCATCTTCATCTCGGCATATCCGTCCCATAATTTGAGGTGGAGCTGCCGCAAGCTTCTCTAACTCTTCCATCGGCGGCTTCAACTTCAAATTGTCCCAATCCTAGTCACCCAAATGAGTAACCATATCCGATACTATAGCCGGTAGGGGTACCTCATATGTCACACATTTAAAAACTAAGCATCCAACCAATTATCATACCAAAAGTCTGTGCGGGTTCCATCATGTACAATCCAGCTCACACTTTCTTTAAAATCCTCCCAAACACTACACAATCCCTTCCAAAGCCGTGATCCACTATTACCACTCAAATATAATGGTAAAATCTCCTCCACCTTATACTTCGCTCGTAAAACCTGAACCCATAGCTTCTTGCTCTCCGTTACCAATTGATACCCAAGCTTCAAGAGGAACGCTCGATTGTGGTGATACACATTTTTTAACCCGAGACCTCCATCATCAATAGACTATTGCATCACCTTCTAAGGAACTAAAGCAATCTTGACCTTATCCTCTTTCGACCCTAGATAAACTGTTGTATAATCCGTTTTATTTCCTCACAAATACCCTTAGGTAACCAAGTAGACTGCATAACATATACTGGTATTGCCTGAAGCACGACCTTGGCCAAAGTGATCCTCCCTACAAGCGAAAGAGACTTCGCCGCCCAACCCAGAAGGCGTGATCGTATCTTTTCCAAAAAAGCATAAGTCGCCTTATTCACCTTGTGATGAAGCAATGGAACCCCAATATATTTTTCCCAAGTCTTCTACCGCCTGATAACCAAAATCTTGAGCAATAGAACACTGAAGATCCACCAGACAATTTTTGAAAAAACAAATTTGAGTTTTCTCGCTACTTACCCGATGACCTGAACCAACACAAAAATGATCCAATGTCTCCTTTAACACCCTCACCTGTCCTAGCGAAGCCTCAGGGAAGAAAACCATATCATAGGTAAAAAATAAGTGAGACAGTAACGGGCCTTGTCGCCCAAGTTTAATTGATTTCCAAGACCTATCCTAAACCCTTCCATCAATTGCATGTGTTAACCTCTCCATGCACAAAGACAAACAAATACGGCGAGAGTGGATCCCCCTGGCGAATACCCCTAGTCGGCTGAAACTCTTCTATTAACATTCTATTCCATAATATCTGAGTATAAACTAAGCGAACACACTTCATTATGAACATAATAATATTGTCGGGGATCCCTACAACCCAATAACGTTTCCTCAATGTAATCCTATTCAAGGCAATCATAAGCTTTTTCCAAATCCACATTAATTGCCATCCATGCTCTCTTACCAATCTTTGTCACCATGGAATGAATAACTTCTTGTGCAACTATAATATTATCAGTAATATGCCTACCAGGGACAAAACTTGCTTGCACATCATATACCCATCTTGGTAAAAACGGCTTCAAACGGCACACTAGAAGCTTTGTAATGATTTTGTAAAGAACTATACACAAACTAATCGATCTAAACTGTTTGATAGATTCTGGTACCTCAACCTTCGGGATCAAAACAAGCAACGTCTGATTCACCCAATCTTCCAACTCCCCATATAATAGGAACCTCTCAACAACCCAAAATACTGACTCTCCCACCGTATCCCAATTCTTCTGGTAAAAAGCCACATGTAATCCATCAACCCTCGGCACCTTCAATGGATCTATCGAGAAAACAATATTACGCACTTCTTCCATTGTAACCATAGCCCCCAATGGTCCTTGTTCTGCCTCAGCGAACCTATGAAAACCTCTCATGTGATCGAAACAGCCACCCACCCTTCGTTCGGATGTAAACAAAGTTTTATAAAACTTAATTGCATGGCCTTGGAGAACATTTTGGTCATCGCACCAATTCCCCTCAATACGCAACACATTAATCATATTTTTTTTGCGTCGCGCCATGGTCGAAGTGTGAATGAAAGTTGTATTTCGATCCCTTTTCGCGATCCAATTATTCCTTGCCTTTTGAAACCACAAACTCTCCTTCAGCACGAGAACAATATCAAGCTCCCTTTTTAGTTTGCCCTCAAGTTCCTCAAGACTCAGGTCTAACACCATTTCCAGTTCCCTCTCGACTCCTTTGATGTGAGCCTGTAGCATAGCTTTGCGACGCTCGATATGCCCAAACATATTCATGCTCTATTTGCGTCTCTCTTCTTGAAACTGAATTACATTTTCATGGAATGGCCGATCCGTTGTCCACACCCTAGCTAGCATCTCCAAAAAAATTTCATGGTCATTCTACGCCACTATATACCAAAAAAGCCGCTTCCCCCGATCACCTTGGCGAACAACAGTATCCAATATAATCGATCTATGATCCGAACTCAATTTAAGCAAATGGAACACTTTAGACCTTACGAATGTATCGTACCATGGCTTATTGCAAATGCACCGATCAAGCCGCTGATATAAATTCCCCCTACGCCAAGTAAATTGATAACCATTATACCCTATATCATGCAACCCAGACTCAAACATGAACTCACAAAAATCACTGACACACACTCGTTCTCCGAAGTGAACCCCCCCGACGCTCGCTTACACTACCAAAAATGTTAAGGACACCACCCACCACCCACGGCGATCCACTCGGTGGTTCCAACACCAGCAGCTGATCCCACAACACCTTACGCTTTCCCACATTTGGACTAGCATACACAAAAGTAGTATAGAAACCACAGGAACCATCAGACGGCAAACAGAAGGCATGCACAAATTAATTAGAAACTGCAAGCACATCCAAACTTACCGCAGGATTCCACATAACCCAAATACCTCTCGAAAACCCATGTGCCTCCACACGATAAGAAAACTCGAACCCAACACGATGAATGAAGCTATCAGCTACCTTTCCACTGATACAAGGTTCAAACACCGATACGATATCTAGCTTCTTATCTTTAACCAACAACTTGAACGATCTATTAAACTCAGTATCCAAAGCTTCCTGCACATTCCAATAAATAATTTAGACCATTAAAAAATAGATTAAAAAAGAGCTCAAAATAGCCTCGCAAGTCTGACGCCCCCGGCTGTTCAAAGGCCGAGTTTTCCCTCCACTGAACGTGCGCACTTTTCTCATTCAAGTTAGTTTGCTCCATTGCTACTCATTTCCCCTCTGTCGCTGCAGCTCTATCAAGATTTGAGATAAGGAATGTTAGGCAATATAGTAAGTCCTGGGTTCGCCAACCCCCGTTCATCGTGATTCTTCGGCTTAAGGCCTACTTTTTTAACTCATTGGCTCTATGTCCCTTTCTTGGTTACAATCTTTGGCACTGTCCCTCGAATAGAGCTTGGTAATACGATACCCTTGCTTACCTTACTTCTTTGTCCCGTATCCGTGTCCATCACTTAGACACAAAATGTTTCCCTGCGTCTAAAGACGTTACCGCTGGCACCAACTTTCTGGATGTCGCAACCCCTCCCTGTGATTGCTGCCCAGCCTCTGTCGACATACCTAAAACACCTACTCTACCTATGGTTCGCCCTTCTTTCGGTGAACCTACCTCCTTACCCACACCATTTGTCGCTCCTGTAATATCCCCCGTCTTATCATGTGCACCTGCATCCACATTAATGACATCTGAATCAGCCCTAGCGATTTGCCCCACATCCTTACTGACATTTGAAGCTGCCGTGGTAGCTCTCACTCCTATCTCCTCTATATCCTTCTCTAGAACCACAAACCGAGACCCAGTAGCCCTCATAACCGTATTCTCATTCGCTTTAGCTTGGTCTAAGTTAGCTTGCATCGGACACCAACATTGATTAACTAAATGCATCCATGGACCATAAAGTTTACTCGAATCCCGTTGTGGTACCTCTACACCCTGCGCCCGCTCTACTCTTTCTTCCACCTCGCATTCCTCCTTTAAATGACCAAACTTACCATATTTATAGCAAATTGCGGGTAAACCCTCATACTCGATATCCTTTCTTTGGCCATCAATCATAATACCTGATATCAACGGCTTATTGAGATCAACAATAATCGCAAGACATGTGAACCTCTTCCGCTTCCTTTATGTCGTATTATAGTCAACCCTAACCACCCTCCCGATCACAGAAGCTATGTGGCAAAATAAACTCTTTGCGTAATATCTATATGGAAGCTTTGGTAACCTTACCTACACCATGATTTAAGACGGATGTGCTTCATTCGTCGAGAAATACCAACTCCAGGGCTGTACTGTAAGATAATTTCCATATATAACTCATGGTCCTCCCGCCCAGACCTTAAGAAATTCTTCCTCGAGCGTAAACCGTGCCAAATAATACTCATTGTTCAGGTCAATCAGACACATATATCCACTCAGATTCTACATGGTTTGTACCCTATTGAGGAGAGCACGATAACCAATTGACTTCCCTAACTGGCGATCATGACTGACGTAGCAAGCTTGGCATCAATTGCATCATGGACCCTATCTGAAAATTGAATTTTAGGTAGTGAACTATGTCACGTGGCTAGAGTTCCAACCAGCCCACCG
Source organism: Hibiscus mutabilis (assembly GCA_019671005.1). Classification (NCBI taxonomy): domain Eukaryota; kingdom Viridiplantae; phylum Streptophyta; class Magnoliopsida; order Malvales; family Malvaceae; genus Hibiscus; species Hibiscus mutabilis. The sequence goes on along the minus strand of CM033737.1, from coordinate 13,580,456 downwards.
TGCGGCCTTAGGCGTGTGACTCAAGACAAACGCCTAAGTAAGCCTTTTCAACCCTCTCGGAAGATCAAACTTCCCAAGCACCGACAAACGCAAAGCGTTCTACGCGGAATCGGATCAAAAGAGATGAGCGAAGAAGAACTTCGAAAGAACGCTCAAGAACAAAGAAAGAACACAAGAACACTAAGAGGATTTAGAGTAAATGCCTTTATTCCTTGGAAACTTGGATACCTCAAATGAGGAGGGGAAGGCCTCTATTTATAGTTGAGTTCCCCCTAATCTGACGGTCTATACAAATTTACATCGACGGTCGAGATTGATCTTATCTAATCAAATCTCAATTTCAAATCTCTAATTATCAAAAACATTATCTACATATTATATTTCAAATAAATAGATGATGCTTTGACCGAATTACCCTCCTGAATCCTCCACGGATCGGGCTAGGTCTGGTGGTCTCTTTGGGCCCAAAATCTCTATCTGAACCTCTTGGGAACCCTGGTGTGCACCCCGTGGTGCCAATGACTCGGGCCTCGACTGACGGCCCGTGACAATCTCCCCCACCAAACTTGGTGACGCTCTCGTCGCGCCTCTCGAATAAAGTTGATATCGATCCTGGAGCTTCCTTTCGCGTTCCTTGGCTTGCTCCCAACTCGGAATCTGGCTTGATTGTCCCCCTATAAGGACCGTTCTCCCCATAAAGAGCACCGAACTCTGATTCAGATGTTCCCCCATAAGGACTGCTCGCCTTGGCTCGCACCGCCATGCAAAATTTCCCGTCCCAGGTATATCTTGATCGTAGGAACTCTTTCCTACCAGTTCTGACTTGCCCCGATCTGGACTCTCCCGATCTTTGTGCACAAACTTGGATTCCTTCACGTTGAACACCGAACGAACCTTCGGAACTCTAAACTGTTGCTTCGGCCCGCACCAAGTCTTGGCAACTCCATCTGATGGGTTAGGTTTTCTACGCCCTACACCCAATAAATCCAGCAAATCAAACTATAAAACACTATCACCGTGCTCAAGACGTACCTCACTCCTTTTCCCAGCATTTACTCTACACATCAATCCTTCTTCCCTGAAGTTTGATGCCCCATTGCTCCTCGACAATGCAAATCCCATCGACACTTCTCTCCCATTGAAGTTTGATGCCTCGACCACCTTGCTCATGGATGGCTCCTCGACGGCCTTCATGCCAACTGCCTCGGACAACTCTCGCCCATCCAAGGTAGTGTCCCCAACTGTCGCCTCCAACTCGATGCCTCCTTGGCTTGGAGCATCTTTGACAAGCTGAATGGCTGTCAGCTTCTTGGTTCCTCGCCCGTTGTCTCGGCACACAGGCACAACGCACCGTTGTCTCGGATCCAAGATGCACACGACGTTGGCAAATGGAATGATGAGAGCTTCAATACGGTCAATGAAGTTTAGTCCCAAAATAAAATCAAAGTCATCTAGCTCGATTACCTTGAAATTCTCCTTCGCCTTCCAATCCCCAATCTGCAACTAAATCTTCCGCACTGTTCCCACAACTGGAACTTCCCTTGAATTCACCTCCTTGATCTTACCGGTTGAGTCCACAACTTTAAGACCAAGCTTTTCGGTAGCCTTCCTGGACATGAACAGATAACTTGCCCCGGTGTCCACCAAAGCACTCCTCGATCGTCCCGCCACGTTGATGTCGACAAACATCAACCCATTATGCTTCTGGCCCTTCCCCGCCTTGATAGAATCCAATATCATCGAGCCAAGCGTCGCAGCCTCGTCACTCTCAGGCTCGTCCTCCTTGGACTTCTTGACTCGACCAGGGCATTCTCGCGCTAAATGCGACCCCTTACATCGGTAACACTTTCGATGTACTTTTTCCATCCTCAGCTTCCCTCCTTTGATGCTAGCGATTGTACCAACTCTACCGGGTTCTCCATCTGACTCGTCGTCCTCCTGGACAATGGCATCGAGGCGGCTCCTCTTCTTGGGACAGTCTTTCACTACGTGTGAACCATCACAATGGTAACACCTTATGGATCCTCGATCCTTCCGATCATCTGGTTTCGTATACCGGTCTGGTCTGGTCGATGGCCTCTCCTTTCCATCATCGCTGCTATCTCCGGACACGTCCTCGTCTCTCCCACCAATACCCTTGCCATGGGGCTTGGAAGACTTGGACTCCATAGACTTGTAAGCACTATAATCGGTCAAGGACTCCGCAATGGCTAGGGCTTTGGAAAGTTCCTGCACATCCCTCTGCTCTAACTCGGTCCTGTCCCATGGATTCAATCCATCCATAAACGTGAAAAGCGCATCATTCTCACACAAGCCGGGGATAAGGAGTTGTAGCTCACTAAACTCCTGGATGTAATCCGCAATGGATCTATCGTGTCGAAGCCTCATAAACTTGGTCCTGGCTTATTTCTCCGTGTTACTCGGGCAAAACTGCTGCTTGAACTCCGCTTGGAACTCCTCCCATGTTCCAACGCCCGTGCCTCCACTATTCTCATCAAGGCACCTACGTCGCCACCATAACAAAGTAACGTCAGTCAAGTAAACAACAACAGTATTTACCTTCTCGGCATCGTCTGTGATGCTCATTGCCCGGAAGTACCGCTCCATGCACCAAATGAAGTTCTCAACATCTTTCGCCTACCTGTTCCCCTTAAACTCTCTTGGCTTCGGAATGTCCTTCATCGGTCTAGGTGTCATCGTGGTTAACACACCGTTCCGCATGGCAGCCTGATAAACCATCACTTCCGCCTTCAGATCCACCATTTCCACCCTCAATGCCTTCAGCATGGCTTCGAGAGCATCTCTCTTTCCCTCTGATTGATCACCATGGTCATCCAGCTCCTCGATCTGTGTATCCACCACGTCGACTCGCTCCACAGAATCCTTCATAGATCCCTCAAGCCTGGTGACCCTCTCCTCGAGCGCCGACAACTTGTCCCTCGAGTTTGCTCGACTTCCTTTGTCCGCCTGGGTCTCCACACCCTTTTGGCTCACAGCAGCATTCTCTCCCTTCTTTGGTGCCATCTCAACTCGATGCTTCGTGCCTCAAACTAGCTCACGTCGCTCGAACCTAACTCTGATACCAACTGTCACGTGGCTAGAGTTCCAACCAGCCCACCGTGCGGCCTTAGGCGATGTGACTCAAGACAAACGCCTAAGTAAGCCTTTTCAACCCTCTCGGAAGATCAAACTTCCCAAGCACCGACAAACGCAAAGCGTTCTACGCAGAATCGGATCAAAAGAGATGAGCAAAGAAGAACTTCGAAAGAACGCTCAAGAACAAAGAAAGAACACAAGAACACTAAGAGGATTTAGAGTAAATGCCTTTATTCCTTGGAAACTTGGATACCTAAAATGAGGAGGGGAAGGCCTCTATTTATAGTTGAGTTCCCCTTAATCTGACGGTCTATACAAATTTACATCGACGGTCGAGATTGATCTTATCTAATCAAATCTCAATTTCAAATCTCTAATTATCACAAACATTATCTACATATTATATTTCAAATAAATAGATGATGCTTTGACCGAATTATCCTCCTGAATCCTCCACGGATCAGGCTAGGTCTGGTGGTCTCTTTGGGCCCAAGATCTCTATCTGAACCTCTTGGGAACCCTGGTGTGCACCCCGTGGTGCCAATGACTCGGGCCTCGGCTGACGGCCCGTGACAACTATTACCTCCTATACGCACATCCTCTTCACGAACCTCTATATCCAACTCGCTAATGTATTGCGCTTGTTTAGCCTTTCTCGTGTTACCTATCAATTTGTCTTTAAACGACAGCATCGCCGGTAGTTGCGCCACCCCTACCGTCTCATCAATTGTCGTAGCAGCCGCCTATCCCTCTAGGCTATCACTCCTCACAGCCTCCATCGCCTCATCTTCCTCTCCTATCGAACGATCCAAGTTCTGGCCTCTTTTCAGCGTCGGTTGCACCTCCGTAGGAACTGGTAATCCATGACGCTCCCTAGCGTCAACCATATCCACCACAACCACCTCGTGGTATAGTGGCATAGTGGCACACCATTTTCTCTAGAAATGAGGGTTCAAAACTTCAATCAAGTGATACGTGTCATCTTGTGATTAGAGGATTTAATTTGTTACATTTTAAATTAAAATTAGGACTAAATTGATAAACTATGTAAGTAATGATGACCATATGTGTAGCTAAATAGATTGATATCACTTAAATAGTTAAGTAGTTTTAACAGTATGTGGTCTGATTGATATCACTAAAATAATTTTGTGGTCAAAATGACAAATATTAAAAATAGAGGGGGTCATATAAAAACCACTCCCACAATTACATAGTCATTTAAGTAGTTTATCCTAAATGTTTTGTGCGATCAATAAATAAGATGATCACACATGATACAAAGTCAACAATCTAATACAATATTTTAATCTATATGATATAATAAATGCATTAAAATAAATAAGATAAATTGACCAAATAACATATAATTTACTGAATCTCATATAAAAAGCCAGTTATTGAGATTTAAAATTTTCAACTCTCTTTTAATTAATTCTTAGGGAATCTTTTGATAGGAGATTGTTTATTTCAATCGAGAGTCCAAAAAATGATTTTGTAAAAGTAAGTGTTAGGTTTGTAGTTTAAATTCTTTTAAGATTTGGTTTAAAGTGAGAATATTATTTTTAGTAGATCTTGTTTACTTTACATTAATTAAAGGTATGAAACATATGCTGAGTATAATTACTTTCTATGCAAGTTTTCTATGTAAACAAGCAACCTATCCCTATAAATAGATATTAAGAATTAGGGTTCTAGACACAACACAAGATAAAAATGTATATCAAGGCCCCTATAGAGCGTTAAGCCGCAAACATGTTGAAATACTTTATTCTTCATAATAGTACAAGTTCTCATCCTTTGTCCGTCATTTTTTTCGTTTTGAGTTTTTCACATAAATCTTGGTGTTATTTATTTTCTTGTTTTGTTTGTGATCACCATTTTTGTTTGTTTCTTCGTTATCGTGATGTATCCCCGGTATAACAAATGGTATCAGAGCTATGGTTTTAGCTATGCAATTTTGAAGGAATTTTTTGCTGCAGATTTTTGTTAGCGCTATTGGAGACATGCGAGCAGAGTTTTGCTGCAACGAGTTTTCAATTGCAAAGAGAGTAATTTTCAATTAATCCAATGATGCTTCATCAAATATTACGTAAGAATTGAAGTTGTTGAAGACCTGGTGACAGTGCTTCAACAGATGTTTGTCTTACATAAAAATATTGTTGAAGACTTGAAGAGAAATGCTCAGATTAAATTTGTGTCAATGGAGAGATTTGTTATATTTTGACTCAAATTCTAATTGTTAATTTAGTTGTATATTATTGTAATTCTAGTGGTTGAAGTTTACTAGGTAATTATGATCTACTTTAATAAGTAAATATTTATATTAGGTAAAAAATCTTATTTAATAAGGTTTCTTAGTGACCAAATATTTGGGTTTATAAATATAAACTAAGGTTTAACCTTTAGAATAATGAGAGGGAATTACTTCGGAGGAATGTAACAACTTTTAGAATCTCTGTAACAATAGTAGCTATGTTGTAGAGATCGGTATTGTAGGGACGTTGGGAAGAGTGTTTTGGTTACACCGGGTTCTAAGGTACATATATTGGGTTATATGATTACAAAGGACATCGTGTATTTGTACTATTCGTGTTCTCTACATTTATATTGGATTATTTGCTTCTCTTATTCGTAGAGATAGGCAAGGTCGAACCATGTTAAATCTCGTCTCTCTTGCATGCTTTCTATATTGGTATTGACAAATTAGTATCAGTGCTCTAGGTTTTTCATCCTGTTTACGATAATGGCAACAATGAAGTATGATATTCCACTATGCATCACAAAATTAGGTTTTTTGTTATGGCAAATAAAGATTCAAGATGTGCTTGCACAAATGAACTTAGTTGTGATACAAAGGTTTTATGAGATGACGCCAAAATGCAGAAAAGCGTCATATGGATCGAAAAATTGTATCTCAGATGCCCTTGCACTTATCAAACAATATTTTATAGAATGGTACAGTAGGGTAAGACCAGAATTCTTCAGTACATACTCCTTTGCCACAGATACAACCTCAATATTCTATTGTGATATTTAAACCTAAAAGGGATATCATATGTTCAAAGAGGTATGTGAAGGCTGATCTAAGGGCATACGCGTTGAACGTGTCAGGGGATATAGATGCAAGTGAAGAACCATCAACATTTTTTGAGACGGTTGGTGATGAAGACTCAAGCGAATGGATCTTGGTTATGCAATAAGATATGGAGTCACTCCCTATAGCTAAGTTTGAGCAGAGCTTGAACTTGGTCAAGTCTCATTTTTGAAGATTACCCTATTAAGGGGTTTTGTGGAAGAAGCAAAGAAATTATTCGACGAGAATTTTTCTTAGGGTGGAGATTTCTTAGAGTTGTGATCCAAATTCTTTTAGGATTTGGTTTAAAGTAAGAATCTTACTTTTAGTAGATCTTGTTTACTTTACATTAATTAAAGGCAGAAAACATATGTTGAGTAGAATTACTTTCTATGCAGGTTTTTTGTATAAACAAGCAACCTATCCTTATAAATAGATATTAAGGATTAGGGTTTTAGACACAACACAAGATAGAACATGTAGGTCAAGGACTCTACAGAGTGTTAAACCGCAAACATGTTGCAATCTTTTATTCTTCGTCATAGTGAAAGCTGCCATCCTATGTCGGTTGTCTATCCTATTTTGAGTTTCCCACGTCAATCGTGGTGTTATTTATTTTCTTATTTTGTTTTTGATCATCATCTTTGTTTGTTTCATCATTATCGTTTGCCACAGGTGTATCCATGGCATAACAATAGGGTTAATTAGAGATTTCATTGGGGAGGGTTCATGGGTTTACGCTCTACTTTGCACCCAAGTGGGCAGTGATGTGTCCAATTTTTACGGGTGGTGGGGGTAGGGATAGGGACAAAAATTAGATTCGCTTTAGGTGGTAGTAGAGACGTGAGTATGGCCTTGTACCCGCCCCATCCCATCCCCGCCCGCCTTGCATCATCCCACCTAGCTAGTATACATAATATGTATGTTTAAAAATAAACATTTTAAAAAATACATAATAAGTATATTTTTAACTGATTCTCAGGGCAACTCTTTCAGTATCTCACTTTATCTCTTTTATATGGAACCCTAGAATTACTCATGTCGCGACCATTTTTTTGAAAAAATCGGGAATGTGAAAAATAGCCTGACGATCGATCTTTTAAAAAATTAGGGTTTTTTATATTAAATCGAGTTTTCCTTTATTTATCTTGAAAAACACTTTTGAGTCGCCATCGATCACTTTGAGGTAGACCGGACACCTAAAAATAAACCAGAGATTCTATCTTTAAAAATTGGGTTCAGGAGTCGGTTACGTGTAGGGAAGAATTAGCACCCATACGAACGCCTGTTATCGGTACGTTTAATTTTACATTGCATTTTGGCATTTCGAATAATAATTTGAATTTAATTTATTCCATAATTATCAATTGAATTTGAATTCCAAATGCAGATATCCTTTTATAAGGAAATTCATTTTGTTCGAATACGAGATTAAAAGCACCCCGTTAGGTGGCACCCCCATTCGTATTTTAAAAATAAATTTCCAACATAAAAGGTTTTTAATGAATGATATTTTATTGTCTTGTTAATTTTAAGTTCTATTCCTAAAAGGCTCTATTTAATTAGTTATTAAATCTATGGATATTAATTAATTTAAGGGCTTTTATGAGAAAATGCCATTTTCATGAACACCTTCCACATATTTAAAGCCTTTAAACTAATCATATTCCTAATTAATTAATCTCTCTAATTAATTAAAGTTCTAGTCATAATTAATGCTCTAACAATTTATTTAATCAATTTTATAAGTGAAAATGTATATCGAATATACACATTTATGACCAAGGCTGAGATAACACCCCATTGTAAACAATGGAACACCATCCAGATTTAAACCTCAAAGATTCTATTCGATATGCATTTAATTGACTACAATGTATTTAATTAATAATGGTCTAATTTTAATTAAAAACTAAGTTAATATTCAATTTTAAGTGAAACACATATGTTAAATATAATTTATTAAAATCCAAGTTGTGATAACACCCCATTGTAAACAATGGAACCCCATCCAAATTTTGGATTTTAAAATTATATTTAACATAATTAATTACTATAATTTCTCTATCCTATTTATTGTTGAACCCTAATTAGAGAACCTAAACCTAAAGGCTCTAATAATTAATTAGCTAGATGAATTTAATTGTCTAACATGATATATTATATGTTATTTTAAAACATGTAATCACACATATAAATTAATTACATTAAATAAAAAATTAAATAATACTAAATTAAAAGAAATTGCACATTAAAACCGATTTTATTACTATAAGGACTAAAATGAAACAATTACAAATGTCCATTAGGGACCTAATTGAAAGAATGTAAACCTAAGGGGTACAATTAAGGGGATGAGGAACTAAATTGAGATGATTACAAAAGTTTGGGCTTAATTAAAAGGAAATAAGGACTGAATTGAAAGGATGCACAATATTGGGTAAAAACCAAATAGTACCCATATCAGAACGCGTGGGTCAAGAATCCGACCCGTTGAAAACACGCGGGTCGTCATTGACCCGCCTCCAAAACGCCGTCGTATGGTTCAAGCTATAAAAGCCCCCTTTCAGCTCCGAAATCACTCTTCTGCCCTCATTTTCCATATTACACTCTCTCTAGCTCCCTAATTCTCTCTGTCTCTCTCTCTTACCAACACAATTTCCCCAGAAAACAAGCCCCAAACTCGATCAAAATCTTGTGTTCATCCTCTTTTCTTCCCAAATTCAACCGAAATCCTCTATTTAATCCTCTACAAACACCTAAACTCCTAGCCTTTGTGTTTTCCAAAGATCAAACCCATCTTTTAACATGAGTTCATCCTTCGTTCTTCGTTTTTCCTCCATTCAATCTTCATAAACACAGAACTTCCTACTTCTACTGTTTTTTAAGATTGAACAACCCTCAATCCTCTTGTAATTCAAACTTGTTCATTATGAACTCGAATGATCCCTAAGATTCCGACCTCAAACCGCCGCACCAAACACCCTTAGATCTAGCTCCGCCCTACTCCGGTTGCTTACCCTGTTTACCAGCCACCGGAGGCGATGTCGATAGTCACCGGTCATCGTCTCCGGTCATCTTTCCCTAACTCCGACCACCTCCTAACCCCCAGCCACCGTTTGCAACTTTCGGCCACCATCAGGTTCCTTCAGCCACTGTCTGGTTCTGGCCGGCCGTCGTGAGGCGATTTTTGGCCGACGTGCCAGAACCCTAAAATACCCCCAAAACCTTTAGTTTTCCTCCATTTTTCGATTCGTAATCCTAGATCTACCCAGATCCTACAAGATCTAACCACTTCACCCTGCTAAGATCTACCCGAACCATCTATCATTTGTAACTCTATCAACAAACCCTAAAAAAAACTCTCTAACGATGGCTCTAAACACATTCCGAATGAGATAAGTTCACGGCGTCCTTTATATTCTTTTCGTTACTATTTTTTAGTTTTCAAAACTAAATCTAATATTTCATTTTTATTGCAGGAAAAAAAGATGTGAAGTTACCTTCCGATGACCTTTGATGTTCTTCGGCGACGATCTATTCAGCTACTCCGGCGACCTCTCAGCTTCATAGGTAACTCTCTGGCTTCTTCTCTTTCTTCAATTATTAGTGTAATAATTGAGTCATTATTACTATCATTAATTAACTATTTTTTCTCTCTCTGTAGGGTATTTATAGCTGGGATAATCGATGATGTCACAGCCTGTTAGCTGCTGACAGCTGTCTAGGGCAAGGGTTTAATCCGGGTGAAACTCAAGAGGACCAATGGCAGTATGCCATGTGGCTAATTGAGCGGGAAAAAGAAGCACATTGTGCTTGTTTGGGCTTTTATCTGATTTGTGCTTGTTGGGATTGTGTAGATAATAAAATGGGCGGGAATAAACTGAAAACAGTTTGCAATCAATTGTAATGGTTTGGGCTTAGTATTGTAATGGGCTTTGGGCATGTAAAATGGACTTTTTTTATGTTTGGACATTTATTTATTTATATTATATTATATTTATATATTACTTCAGTCAAAATTCGGGTATAACAGTTGCCCCTCTTTGCTCGTTGTTGTGGAACAGGGATAGAGCAAAGACTGAAAATACACAAATTTTGTCTAGACCTCTTGGTCATCCTCTGAAAGGCAAGTCTCTCATTACGAACAATGCTGAAGTTTGAAGCTGTTCTTCTTATTATGAAATTCTTCAAACTTCTGCCGAACTGTGGAATCTGAAGCTGTTCTTCTTATTATGAAATTCTTCATCTTCCAAGGCTTAGAATTACTCCTGACATTCTTCATCTCTTGAGGTTTGGAGCTGTTCTTCTTATTATGAAATTCTTCATCCCTCTGTTGAACTATGAAATCTGAAGTTGTTCGTCTTATTATGAAATTCTTAATCTTCCAAGCTCTGAAATTATTCTTGTCATTCTTCATCTTTTGAGATTTGTAGTTGAAATTCTTTATCCCTCCGTCAAACAATCCACCTTTCTGTAAGGGTATCAAACAAACGAGTTCTTCTTATTAGGAACTCTGGATTCTTTGCTAAGCAAATTCTTCTTGTTGCAAACTTCGTCTTTGTCGAGCAAACTTTTTGCATTTGAAGTTCTTCATTCTTTGCTGCGTGAACTCTTCCCATTAGGAACTCTATCTTTGCCAAGTGAACTCTTCTAATTAGGAGCTCTTCGTTCTTTGCTGGGAATGCTAATTCATCTCTTTTTCTGAGGAAACATTTGAACCTGCAACCAGAAAATATCATTGATTAATAAGAATTCAACCTGAAACAATATGATATCCCCAATTTCTCGCTTGAAGCATTGAGATCTTTGGTGTCATTGCTCATTTCTGCTTAAGATATCTCGATTATTCAGCCTAAAACGCGCATGTAATCCTCTATTTTTCTCTTTTTCTGTTGATCAACTTCCTTCTTCTATGCCTGCAAAAGTCAAATTTAACATTAATCTTCCAACATTGATTGTAAAAAATGTGCAATTTAAGTATATCAATAGGAAACTTCAAGTGCTTCAACATAAGACGCTGAAACTACAAATCTTCCTCATTTGCGCCTGAAGTTGGTATGTCTTGCTTTCCGATCCGACAACTTGAATCTTTTCTGTATTTCTTTCTTTTTTTCTTTTCTCTCTTTTCTTTCCTTTTGTCTTTTTTTCCTCCTTTTCCGTTTTCCTTTTTATTTTTCTTCTTTCTTTTTTCCATTTCTTTTTCCTCTTTTTTCCTTTTTTATTTTTTTTATCTCTCTTTCTTTTTCTCTTTTCTTTCTTTTTCTACCTTTTTTCTTTTTTTCTCTCTTTTTCTTTTTTTTTTGTCTTTTCTTTTTTTTCTTTTTTCTTTTTTTTTGAAACCAAGGGCCCAAAGGATTAATATTTTTGCTCATCATGCCCCACCGTCTTATTGCAATAACATTCGAAAAGTTCTTATCATTTCTAAATGTATTGGCCTGAAGGACTTAACATCATGCCCGAAGGACTTACTGATGAACCGAAGGATTTAGAATTGTAATACACTTCATTTTCTTCGCACACAATTACATCACTCCCGAAGGTAATGGCCCGAAGGACTTAACATCATGCCCGAAGGATTTAGAATTGCATTGCACTTCCTTTCCTGTGCAAACAATTACATCACTCCCGAAGGTGATGGCCCGAAGGACTTAAAATCATGCCCGAAGGACTTACTGATGACCCAAAGGATTAAAAATCATGCCCGAAGGACTTACTGAGGACCCAAAGGATTTAGAATTGCATTGCACTTCATTTCCTGTGCAAACAATTACATCACTCCCGAAGGTGATGGCCCGAAAGACTTAACATCATGCCCGAAGGACTTACTGATGACCTGAATGATTTAGAATTGCATTTCACTTCCTTTCCTGTGCAAACAATTACATCACTCCCGAAGGTGATGGCCCGAAGGACTTCACATCATGCTTGAAGGACTTACTGATGACCCGAAGGATTTAACATCATGCCCGAAGGACTTACTGATGACCCGAAGGATTTAACATTGTAATGCACTTCCTTTCCTGTGCAAACAATTAGAAAATCTTTGCTGAAATCCGTCTCCGCAAACAGATTGAAATCTTTGCTGAAATTCAACTCTGTAAACGGATTGGAATCTTTGCTGAGGTCCACCTCTGTAAACGGATTGAAATCTTTGCTATGATCTGCCTCTTCAAATGGATTAAAATCTTTGCTGGGATCCACCTCTTCAAACGGATTGATATCTTTGTTGAGATCCGCCTCTTCAAACGGTTGAAATCTTGCTGAGATCCACATCTACAAACGGATCAATATCTTTGCTTCAAAAATATGATTGAAATATTTGCTAATCTTTGCTAGTTCTACTTCTCCAATCTGAAGTTGTAAATTGAAATCTATCTATTCTTTGTTGATTCTTGTAAATTCCCGCAAAAATGTACAAAAATACTTTGAATGCATGAATTAGTATGCTTCTATCTTATAGATGCCTGGCTATATATGATGCATGAATTGTGACAATTGAGGACCACTCAGATGAACTCTAATCTTCTTAGCCTTTCCATTGAGCTTTTTGCTTCAGTTACAGCAATAAGATTGTTTTCCTTGAATCTTCTTTGATTGATCTTCTTTCTTGGCTTGATCTTGTTTCTTGACTTGATCTTCTTTCTTGACTTGATATTCTTAAGATTTATATTAAGCTCTTATTGTCTTCAAAATTTGCCCCAGAATCTGTGCTGTTGAGATCTTTTTCTTCCTGAGCCAATTTTGACCATTTTTAGCGATCGAATTCTTTCAGACTCTTCATATCTCTTGCCTCTTCAGATTTGAACTTTTATGCACCGTGATGCCCTACTAATCACTTTGTTTCTTGCCTTATTTCATTGAATCTTCATGTCTTCCATCATTTGGGTGAACAAGTACCTCAAGTCCCTGAACTTTCCAAAATTCTAAACTTTCCTCTAATCCCCAAGCTTTTATTCTTGCCATTGTTGTCACTATGTCCCCTGATGGATGATTCCTCTTTCTAACCAGAAGTCTGTCGAACATATAAGAGTCTCATACTCGGTCATATATTTATCAAGGAAATATGTATGTTTGTAAAAATGTTAGCTTGTTTATCAGTATTTCAATGAAGGATACTTTTCAAGACCCAAAAAAAATTGGGTATAAATAACGAAAACAGAATTGGATGCCTTGGATACCAAGTGCAAGAGCGTCTTTGATTCAACCCTCTTATAGTCCATTGAATGTTGTGTCGATTTTTGAAGTTAAAATTTCTTCCAAATCACTCGGTTCACTGCCTATGATTACCACGTTGCTTGATCTAGTCAGAAACAACTCCTTTTTTATTCTCCTCACTTTTTTCCATTCATAAATGTGTTCAAGGTTCCCAAACTTGTTTAACCAGTAGAGCGCAAAAATATCATTCTAAGAATAAAATTCTATAAGTGCATGTGTGATTCTGATTACTAATAATAATTATTATTATATTATAGACATGTCTTCAAAGATACATCTCTAACGCTTAGGTATTGGACGAGTGGAACATAGCTCCTTATTAGATTTGTCGACATCCCCCACAGCTCCATCAGAGTGTTCCGAGACTTATTTATTCAAATAATTTATTATTTCTCACCTTTTCATTTTATTCTCATTTTCTGTTTTTTTTTCTTCTTATTTCCTCACTTTTTCTTTTCTTTTGTTTTGTTTTTTTTTCTTTTTCTCTTTTTTTTCTTTCTCTCTTATTGTGTTTTTAAGGTATAGAAAACTACACTTAGAACTTCAATTTCAAGCAACTCTACTTGGTTAAAATTGTCTAGTCCACTTCACTATTTATGAATTTTAAAGATTTATCATCGAACATCATCAAAGGCGTGGTGATCTGACCTTTTCTTACCTTGCTGACCAGAGTAAATTGAGAAACAAACTTAACTTCATCGTCTTCACAACATCCAATGATTTTTGCATCGAAATCAGCGTCGCATCTTGCAATTGGCATCTAGGGGCCCACAAAGGATAAGAAAAGATATACATATATTTATTTCAAATACATTCCTTCAATGAAAACCAACAAACATGACATATGCCTTCAAGAAAAAACTTCTAATACTTTCAGACCAAGAATAACAAGCTTATTTTCCAGTATTAAATCAGCAATGGTCCCTGTAGATTGTAACCACATGATGCAGCAATATGGGTAGCACTGACTTCTTAAAATTCCAGACAATCTTGGAAGCACTCATCTTGATTCTCTGATTTCTTGACTGGTTTAACGGCTTGCCCCACTCCTTGCCATTATTGAACTAATCCTCGTGTCAAGATTCCATTACTGACTAACTTCCTAATTTCTTTCATCAAAGGTCTACACTTCTTAGTAGCATGTCCTGGTACTCCCATATGAAAGTCACAAACATTGTCTGGATTATAGCTATGAGCAAATGGGCATGGCACCACCTTCACTGGCCTAGGAGTGATATATTGTCCTTCAATAAGGTGAGGTAATAAGTATGAAATGGACACTCCAAAGATCTCCAGATTTGCACTTGCTTGAGGATTTTTCTGTGGTCGTTCTGATGAATTAATTGGCCTCCTTCTCTTGCGGCTCTGAGAACTTTGAACATTACACTCATTCACCTCTTTCCCTTGTTTTGCCTCTTGATCAGCACGATCTTCAAATCTTGATCTAATTTTCCCTTGTCGGATCCCTATTTCTATTGCTTCTCCAATCACCATAATATCACTGAAATTGCGCCTTGAATTCGCAAGCATTTCCTTAAAGAAAGGAGATGAAAGTGTTTGATGAAACATAAGAGATATTTCTTCCTCTGTCATGGAAGGTTGAACTTAGGCTGCTAATCCTCACCACCTCAATGCATAGTCTTTAAAACTTTCATCGAACTTCATATTCACGTTCTGTAGAAAATAACGATCTAGAGCCAGGTCTATAACATACTTGTATTGCCCCAAAAATGCTTCCAACTCTGGGAGGTCACATTTATTACTAAAATTTTAACCATAAAAATATTTGAAAGTTTAAAAGTCAAATCAAGTAATCCCATGCATAAATAAGTTATGATAATTAGTAAAATCCTCGTCATAATATGATTACATCATAAAAACCATAATGGGCAATATAGTAAAGTACACTATAACAAAATATAGGCTCATGTCACCCGATAAAGACAGTTTGGAAGATAAAAACATTACATCAAAATATATATGAGCTGAATGTGTAGATCCTCCAAGTTTCAAGTCCGGGAAGCCTATCCAAAAGTATTTGAAAGGGGAAAGGATTTGGGGTATAAGGTTGGGAGCTCAGTGTGTTCAAACAGTGCCTATAAAAATATTTTTTAGAATTTAAATAAACCAACATTTCGTGAAAACATGTTATAAGAGCATCTAAAGATTTTATGTAAGTCTATCAACCCTCCATCCAAACTCCAAGATGCAGTTCCCCAGAATGGTATCATATACATGCATTAACCTGAACTCATTGGGCATGGGTTCCATCCTAAGGGAATACCTTAGGTCCGGGCAGAATTACCCTAGCCGAAGAATAAGAACTAAATACAGGCGAAATTACCCTAGCTAAAGCATAGGAACCTTATACGAGCAGAATTACCAGCCGAATCAAGGCTGAACCTTCATAGACTTTATATCATAACCCAAGTACCCCAGTAAATCAGTATAGGCGGTCTTACAATATGTAGTAATTAATAAACATATTCATGTTCAAATAACAATAACCATAAAGCATACTTTTCATATCAGGTACTAGGGCATATATCAGACTTATAGTATAATCATGCTTAAATTCAAAAACAAGTTATGTTTATGCAAAATTAACATGCCAGTCATGTGCACATGATCAGTTTAATAAAACATTTAAACAGCATGTAAAGCATTCATATAGCACACAAGGAACACACCTCAAAAAGTTGGGTAGGTCAGATAATCTACTGGACGCCGAAACCACGCTCAACTACGGTGCTAGAACCTAAATTGAAAAAGATCAGGGTTACTACAAGAATTATGTTTTCACTAGGAATATTAATTAATTAGTTTAAAATTATACAAGTCATTATAGGTTCACGCGGCTGAACAGATCGGGATGAGCTAGGCTGGGCATAAATATGATCGGGAGATCTGTGAGTACCTTTAACCAACAAAGATTTTTATCAATCCTTTATTCAACTTAATTACCCTTAAATAAAAATACTTGATAAAAATACATGCTCGATTTTAAGGTCAAATTTGGAGGCTTTCGGGTTAGAATTTTGTGAAACGGGCTTTAAAAACAATCTCAAGACATCAAAAATGTAAAATAAGTATTTTTGGAAATTTTAACCTTTTTGTCTAAGTCAAAGTCAATGCTGACATCAGCTTGATGTCATGTTGACGTCATCAGTCAACGGTCACAGTTAACTGAGTTGACTCAAATAGGTTGTCTTAGATAGGTTGACTCAGATGAGTTCGGGTCAAACAGGTCAGCTTAGATCGGGTTAGACCAGACCGGTTTATAGGTGAACCGGTCAGGCGGTCAAAAATTACATCGGCCAGTACGTAGGTCTCACGCACAGTCTTACACAGCCTGAAAATACACCAAAATGCATTTTTCGTCCGGATCTAACATCCACAACATTTCATTAATCCCAGATTCAAGCAAAACTCATCGAAAATCAACCAAATCTTACCGAATTTACCCAAAACAGCCAAAAGCTAGCGGGGCTCAAACGTCAACGATTGGGTGATCGGTGGCCAAGGACAGACTCACCTCAACGTAGGGAAGATGGTGGTGCCACTGGAGTCTCCAACGGACAGCGAATTCGGCCAAAAAAAATATAGAAAACTGAGAAAAAGCTAGCCTTACATTCAACGAACATTCAAACCGTTCTCCACGATGATCGCGTAGCAGACCGATGTATGGTTTGAGAGGTTTTGATCAGAAGAAACTGACAGTTTGATTCGTGCTGACGGTGAACGAAATAGCTTGGTTGTGAAGATGGACGAACGACGTCAACTTTATGGGTAGGTGAGAGAGAAATTTTAGGGGTTTCTGGAAATTTATTCGAATAAAATGGAAGACAAAAGGTCGCTCAAGTTTTATTGTTTTATTAGGGCAACCCATATGACAAAAGAACCTTGGCTCAAATGGTTTCCTCACTTGCTTTTGCAGCAAAGGTCACGAGTTCAAACCCTATTGGCTGCAATTTTCTTATTATTTTCTTCTTTTTTCATCTTTCTTCCTTTCTTTTATTTATTTTTATTATTTTAGGGTGTTATACACCGCATTGGGATGTCACTGCAATACTGATGTCACTGCATAAGCGTAGTTTAGATTGCGTCCATGACTGTTGCCGTATTGACAGTTGTAAAAAAGATAAGATCAAATGACATTGGCAAGAAGATAAGATCAAAGGACAATGAGCTGGCAGCTAGTTACAACAAATTTTGCCCAGACATGATGTCGGTGCATTGAAACAGTCATTGTCGCTGCATTGACAGTTGTCATGATAAGATCAAAGAATTATGAGTTGTCTATTAGTACAACTGTCCTGTACGAAATTTTATCTAGAAAATCTATGAAGGAAACCTGTAAACACCCAATTGGAAAGTGATACGAATATATATATATACATACATATATTCTTACCCTAAAAGGGGAGGCTCATATTTTATCATCTTTTTCCTTCATTTTGGGAGCTTTTTCCCTCTTGGCCATGGCGGCCTAAGCTTTCCCTTGGGTGAACCAGCTTGAAACGGATGCAGATCAGCTTCTCACAAGAAGTTCTAAGTGCAACACAAGGAGGAAATGTGAAATCGAGTCGAGAGCCGCTAGGAATAGTAATCCCCACTTGTGTTTTGCATTTCTATTTTCAATGTTGATGAATACTCTTTATTTCAAGTTTGTATGGAAGTATATTTGATTTTTAGATTGAATGTTATTTTATTCCGCTTACTTCTATTGTTTACTCTTTGGGTGTGAATGTTTTGATGCACAGAAGTGTTTATTCCAGTCATTGTCATTGGAAGATGCAGTGACAGTTCATGACAACAGAAGTTGCATAAGAGTACAATGGAAGTTGACTCACTTGTTCTTGTATTTGCTTTATTAGCCATGACTGGAAGGTGTGGTAAGTGAGCTTTTATAAGGCTTTGATTAGAAGTAGAAGTGAAGTTTGGTAAGATATTCATTGTTTTTCATTGCGCCGACATTCATCTATTTCTTACACCTTGTGGTAGCATTTAGTATTCTACTGAAGAATTATTTTGGGGATCTCATCTTATCATTATCACATTTCTTCTATCTTTATTTTCAAGTATTGCTCCAACAACTTTACTAAAATTGATCTTATTTTATTCTTTTATTGCACTGACAATTTTAAGCATTTAAACAACCGTCCTCGTGAGATCGATATCTGACAAATTCACTTCTGTCTACTATACTTACACCGTCTGTGTACGCTTGCACAAATCGTGTGACGTCATTTCACTTATCACCTCCCAAACAATACTACCCCGAACATATACTTCTCAACCTAAACTATCCAAAGTGATACAGCTTGAGTAATTATAAGCCATATAACTTTATAACTTTATTTGCTTGTAAAATACATTAATTTGACGAAAATCGTTTATAAAATTTAAACTTTTATTTACAAATTATACAAGTTCTTAATAGTAAAAATGATATATTTTGATACATAAGCTGTGTAAAAAAATTTACAAAATTTTTCATATTTAAGCTATAAAATCTAAAACTTAAATTCTTATATATATTGGGATTTTGTAAAAACCCTAGTGTTTTTCTCTTCTACAAACTTTGTGCAGCTGCCTCCGCTCATCATCTCCTGCAACTTTTTTCCCCTTTGATTGGTGGTCGGCAACTAACTTTAGTATTGGTCGTCGACCACAGGGTTTATTATTTTTCTTGTTTTTCTATTTTTTTCATATTTTAATAAGAATCTCTGCCTTTGTGGCACGCATTTTCTCTGTCCTTGTGACACACATTTTCCTCTGTCCTTGTGACATGTTTTTTTTGCTTTGTGGTTTGTTTTATCTGGTCTTGTGGCATGATTTCAGCATACCCTAGCTGTCGTTTGTTGCTCGCATAGAGATTTTAACAATGCTAGTTTCTGATTATGATTTTGTCGATGATCATAGAAAGTTATATTCCCACCCGGTTGATGGTTGTTTGCCGATGTAATCAGTCCTAGTTAGGGAACATTCTGCCTGATAGTTTGGGTCGCTCACCACTCATTTTTTATCCGTTATATGTCTCGATTGGATAGAGACAAAGAGATTCATGAAAGCTTCTGGATTTTAACGCATGCTTATCTCTATGGAAGTTTTTACTTTTCTTTGTTTTGGGGTTGTAAGAGATTTTGGTGGATTAGTCATTTTGTTCTCCTTCCTGAATGCGTTGCAATTGTGATATCTTCTATGGTTTTAATAAAAATTCAGTGGCTATTATCAAAAATAATTCTTAATCCTAACACACTAAACCCTATACTTTAGATTCTAGCCATAAACCTTAAATTCTAACCCCTAGAACCTAAACTCCTAAACTCTAAACCATAACCAAAATCTCTAAACCCTAAAATTAAAAGACTTGTGTAAACTAAAATTTAAACAAACTTGTATATCAAAATATTTTCTAATAAAAATATAATTATACATAATTTAAAAATAAATACTAATAATTCCCGTCAGTTTACATCACGAAAATTTATTTAAAAAAGATTTAGATAAATCAGTACACACAGGTAAAATAATAAATCTAGAATGATGTTGTAATAACATGTCCCTAGCAATTTAAGGGATCTCCATATCCACAACCATAAGAGATTATTGGATGCACCCAGATCATCTATGGTCCTAGCTAATAAGGTACATTCATCTTATTTTAACTTTTAAATAATCATTCACTTTTTATTGATATGTAAAAAAGAGATAAAGATTTACCTTGAAAAAAAATAAAATAGATTTTATTGGTTGAGACTACGGATAACGTAGTGAACCGGAGTCCCTCAGTCTGCACCAATTCATAAGGCTGGGAAGAAAATTCAATAAAATTTCATTTTCAATGGACTGTAATTAATGCCACTAAAATTTAATTGATAAATTAGAATTTGGCAGGGAAGTTCATGGCATTATTGGCCAAATATTCCCTTTTAGGATTTTTTTAGAGAAAGACGCTATTTTCAAACGAATTGACGAGATTTTTTTAAACTGAACTCGCGGCCCATATGACGTGAGTTTTGTGTGTTGCAGTTATTTAAACAGGTCTCGATTGGCATGTTTAAGGTGAATTTGCAGGGTGTTGGGGAATAAATTTTCGTAGGTTTGTACTTTTACAGCATACTACCAATACATCTCTTGAAAATAGTATGAAACTCGAGGTGTATAATGCATTGTAAAGGCTGTAGAAATCACGTTAAAAACGCTATATTGCCATGTTTCTCTGCATGAAGAACATGGAAACATGGGTCGGTAGTCATATTTTAGTCGATATTGTGATACGTTGCGGGTTATTTTTCCTCGTTAACTAACTTTCACGTCGTAGTACGGGAACACATGCTTACAATGGTTCAGAAATCGGAGCATATAAGGCATCCTAAAGGCTTTAGAAATCGAGTTAAAAACATTATCACTATAGCAAAACATATATTTAGCGGCATTTTTTAGCCCTATAGCGGCGTTTTTTAGCGCCGCTAAAAACTTTTCTGCCACTTAGAAAAATGCCACAAGAAGTGCCGCAGAAACCAGCGCCGCAACAGTTCGCGGCGTTTTGTGGCAAAAAACGCCGCAAAAAGTCAAGATCTATAGCGGCGTTTGTAAAAACAAACGCCACTAAAGAATAGTTATTCGTGGCGTTTGTCCTTACAAACGCCGCAAAAAATCATGTTCTTTAGTGGCGTTTGTTTTTATAAACGCCGCAAAAAACTGTTCGTCAGTGGCATTTGTCTTTAGAAACGCCGCGAATAACTGTTCTTTAGTGGCGTTTGTAAAGACAAACGCCGCTAATAACACCATATTTTTTAAAAAAATATAAATTACAGATTCAAAATATTTGTTAAATAAAATATTTATTTCATCCCAAAAATATATTGTAACAATTAACTTAAAATATTTTTAAACAAAATATTTATTTCATTACAAAAAATACATTTTGTCACAATTTAATCCCCTCTACATATTTCGTTCCTAAGCCTCTCTTCCCCGATCTACTACCTCTCGGTCTCCACTAACGTCGACCACCATCCCGAATCCCTATACCAAAAAAAGTTAAATACAAAAAGTTAATAGGAGTTTCAGATAGTTAAAACAATCAATATGCCTTCTACCATAAGCAATGATAATGCTTCCAAAAGAAATAAGAAAGAACAATCAGTTAAGATTTTTGGGGCCCTTGTATCAAGCTAATTAGTGTAGTTTAATGGCTTTACTTTAGGACTATATTTATAAAATGGTCTATGAAATTGCAAAAATGATATCCTGGCGTTGCCAAAAAGAGTAGAAACTAGCCGAAGTTGAAGGATTTTACTCTAACCAAAATTCATAATCTGATACAGCCCTTCCCATATGCATACATACACATTCACGCAAATGATAGCTCCAGTGCTTTCTGTTTTTCAGTTTAATGCAGCTTATGTGAAAACTCAAAACACAACATATATAGAGACAACAAAAATCATATTTCTACCATTTAAATAAAGTGTTGAACATACATAAAAATTTCTACAGTGTGAAAAATGTTAAAACTGCATTTCTGCAGTGTTAAAACTGCTTTCTGCAGTGTGGAAAATGTTAAAACTGCATTTCTGCAGTGTTAAAATCCATAAACTGCATTAAACAAATAAGCCCCTAGGACACATATTTATGCATTTGTAAAGTTGATTTGATTAATTAGCAACAATAAAACCCTAATTTTTATTAAAAATTGAAAACAAATAACAAAAATGTCAAAGTCTACACTAGTGTAACTAAATTGTGTGAATATAAATAGTATAGAATTAATAGAAGTCTGTCTAAAACATTAAATGTCAAAGTCTACACTGAAAGTAAAATACAAGACTCCAATAAAAACATACAACAAAAATATGAACAGAAATAATCTCCACTTTAATTGTACTAAATAAATCAACTAAATGAAGCATAGATATCACAAAAATTCAAGAATTCCAGAACAAAGGCCTTACCAGTGACATCACCATAGAATGTGTAATTACTCATTTTTATCTGGTTTGTAAATCCAGTGTAAATATATTAGTGTAATTGTTAATATGTTATTAGGGCATGTACACTTACGTTATATTACGTGATTATTATATTATGTGTTATTAATGTATGTAATATGTGTGCATGATACGTGTGTAATATGTGTACATGTTAGTAATTATTGTGATATATGTGAATAATGTATGTACGTTTATATTAATTAGACGTGTGTATAGATAGGCATGCTTGCATGTACTATGTTTAAAAGTTGGTGATTGCATGTACGTATATCGTACGTGCGTGTGTATACGTATGTATTTTATCATCATCATCATTATTATTATTATTATTATTATTAGTATTAGTATTAGTATTAGTATTATGTACTATAAACAAATCTAGAAATACAGACTCAAACCATGTATTTAATTAACAGTCCAAGTCCACATGATGTTACAAAAACCCGAAAAATATAACATGGTTTATAAGGCCTATTTGGCCCAAAACCCTGAGCCCTATCAGACATCTAACCCTAATTACTTTGGGTATCTTTGCGCAGCTGATCTAGAACCGTTGGATCAAGCGTTGATCAAACGATCGTGATTAAAAGGAGATGCCCATCCAGATGCCGCGTGAAGGCCACGCTTGGGCTTGCCAGCTCCCCACGCGCGTGTGTGTCGCACGCGCGAGGCTCCTTGGGTTCCCCATATGCCACGTGTTGTCATCTGACAAGATCTTCCATCCCAATATCAGATCAGGGCCCTCCATGCAATGAAGCTTCCCAACCGTTGGATCAAATCTGATCCAACGGCCTGGATTCAATCTGGCCGAACACCACGCTACCACCATGCTCCCCATGTCGGCTGTACCATCAGCTCCAACCACCGCCATGCGAAGACAGAGAAAAAGAACAAAAATGGGCTTTGTCAGTATCAAATCAAACAGAAGCATGTACTATATATTTTTGTTTCTACTAAACAATATTAGAGGGGAGAGATATATGTATAAAAAAAACGTGTAGGGGATTCAGTCAGGGGACCTGTTTCAAAAAATACAAAAAATTAGTCTTAGTGGTAAAGCCTTTTTCTTTCCTTTTCTTTTTCATGCATGCAACCATAAGGTATGAAAAAAAACTAAACTAGAGGGGAGGAGAGTGAAATTTTTCTTTACCTTCGTCGTGCGGCCGTCGGTGATAAGCCTCACGGTCTCCTTCGAGCCGTGCAAGGTGAGCTTAATGGTCGTGCTTACACAAAAAATGAGGGGTTTATTTAAAAAAAACAGTATCGGTTTCTTTTTCTTTCCTAGATCTAGGGAGAAACAAGTGTTTTTCCTAAAACCGAAGGCTAGATTAGGCTTCCAAACGCGAAGAGGGGTTGATTCGGGGGTGCTGGATTCTGGGTTCGAACCTAGAGGGAGTTTTTTCGGTTGAATATCTTAAGGGGTCTGAGAGGTAAAGTAAACAGGTTTTAAGAAAAATAGAGAAAGGTTCAGATTTTGGCTTTTGAATGTGTTTTATAGGATCATATTTTTTTAAAAAAATGGTCTAATTAGTTTATAAATCCCTCTGCACCCTGAGTATTTTCAAATCGAGCATGCTGCATGGTCTATTTACAACCCCGATCTTCCTTGTATTTTAAAATCTTAAAAATCAACCCCTGAATTAGACCGAAATCAGTTTTAAATGGTAAAATCAATGGCTTTGACCCTCCTCGTTTTCAATAATTCTAGTTTGAAGCTGCCCCTTG
Source organism: Hibiscus mutabilis (assembly GCA_019671005.1). Classification (NCBI taxonomy): domain Eukaryota; kingdom Viridiplantae; phylum Streptophyta; class Magnoliopsida; order Malvales; family Malvaceae; genus Hibiscus; species Hibiscus mutabilis. The sequence goes on along the minus strand of CM033737.1, from coordinate 13,556,339 downwards.
GCAATATTACATACCTGGTCCTTTAAAGTTTATTTCAGCTTTTAATTAAGTCCCTAATTAAGTCTTTTGTTTATTTAACTTCCATTTCTGGATTTTGTTTCTCTTTCGTTTTAGTCCCCCTGATGTTTTTATGTCCTTTGTTTTTTACTTGTTTTTTAGTATGTTATGTTGCACATATGTTTCATTTATGTCGTGTTTATTTATGTTTCATTGTTCGTTATTTCCATTTGTCATGTTTTAATTAGTTTGTTCATATCATATGTGTTTTCTTATGCCATGTTTTCTTTAAGTTTCATATCATGTTTGCATGTTGGCTTTTATGTGCTTTCTTTTGTATGTTAGGTTATATATTAATTTAGGGCATGATTATTTGTGTCATTTATATTTTATGCTTCATTTTGTTTTTATGTATATAAGTTGTCTTCATTATGTTTATTTATGCATGTTTTTTATATGCATCGTCATGCAAGTTTGTTTATTTTGTTAGATCATAATGAATTAGTGTTAGTTTTATGTTTGCTTTGTTTTTAGGTTGCATGTTAGTATGCTTTTTGTTTGTTTCATTTAGTTGTGATATTATGTTATATATATATATATATATATATATATATATATATATATATATATATATATATATGAATATGTTACTATTGTGTTAGTTTAACTTTGAAGCATGATAGGAAATTAAGTCCTTTATTATATGATTGCTTTATTTTCGTGTAAACTTATCATGTCTAAGTTTTAGTTTTTATGTGATGTTTTTGATTCTAGTATCATGTCTAGGTTTGTTGCCTTGTTTTGTTAGTTTAGCATTATGTCTTATCCATGTCATGTATGTGATATAGTTGTGGTTCATATTAAGGTGTTTAAGCATGTTAGATTTAATTAATTAATTTTGGAAAGCATGTTTTTCTTTTTTATGTTTATGTGCATACTTTGTTTTGTTATTGAGACATATTATGTTCATGCATTTGTTTTGTTTTGTAATACTCGTATTGTATGTTTTTTTAAATATCATGTCAATGTGAATTGTATATTCTATATTTTGCTCTTTAAGGTTGCATAATGGAATATAAATTGTCAATGTGGTGCCCTTTTATCCGAGCGTAAACGAGGCCAGTATCAGGCGTAGTGATGGTGGTTAGGCGTTTACTCTCGGATAATGGGGCTTTTAAAATATACTCTCACTTATAACTAAATTTTAATTTAATCTTCACTTTAATCCGAAAAGTCTAATATTAATAAAGCGGTAATTATTAAAGTGCCAATTTTGGGTGGTGTGGGGGTGCCAATCCTTCCCCATTCGTAACCGACTCCCGAACCCAACAGTTTTCAAATCTCTGGTTTTATGGTGTCCGGCCTACCTAAGTGGCCGGTGGCGACTCCAATTTCTAAATAAAACGCGGTTTCTTTAAAATCCCACGGAAGACATTATTTTCAAAATAAAGAAAAACAAAAATAAAAACCTCGTTTTTTTAGCGTAAAAAGGATATCGCTACAGATGACGACTTCACTGGGGACCATATTTGTTTTTCAAAAACAAAAAAGAGAGTCAAGCTTTCTCAAATAATTACCGCTTTAATAATATTAGAAGTTCCGGATTAAAGTGACTATTAAATTAATATTCGGTTGTAATTGCGCGTTTATTTTAACGCATTTAAAATTCGGCATATAAACCCGTCTTTTAAGTGAGGGGAAAACGCTAATGCTTTCATGGAGATATCGTTCTCCCGTGTAGGCCTAGCAAGTACCTTCGGGGCTCGAGTACCTTATGCTTTTGTAAGGATATTGTTTCTTCGTGCATGCATAAGCGAATGGGTCCCCCTAAATTGAACCCGGTTGAAAGGTGCCTATAATGGGTGATGATCGGGGGCCTTGCTACTCTTAGTAGAGGATAGCGAGGATAATTCGGGTACCTCCTAGAACCAAAACTGCATGTAGAGAACACATAGAAACCCACCCTGCTAGAGCCATGCGGATAACCTAGGTATCTTAGACGGAATGTAAATAGGATTGCTTTGTTTGTTTATCGCATTTAATTTGCCCTTTTTATTGTGTACTTATTCTTATTGTCCGGTACTGACTTGTTTCCTTTTTTGTTTTGTTTTTGCATATATCATCGCATTCGCATTACATAGGGTATTGATTCCCGAGTGGTTTCTCCCATAATAGAAGATTGTTCATGATGGACCAAAGGTTCTTTGACCTAAAGAAAGGGGGTCCAGTTCTAGAGTTTCATCCTGAGACTAGGCCAAAGACAGCAGAAGAAGGATCGTTTAGGGACTCTAGAACAGATTCGGTAAGCAATGTCAGTTCTGGTAACAAACGAGATGAAGTACAAGAATTAAAGAAGCAAATGGCCGAGATGATGGACCAGATGAATGTTATGATGAAAGGCAAGCAGCCTGTCGAACTCAGAAAATAATCGATCAAGGATCAGAATGTGGAACAGAATGGTCAGAATGTCAAGAGAAGCAACACCGTTAAATACGACAAATCGAATCCCTTTGTGATCAATGTCAAGAAACATACAAGCGGCATATCTGGGGTAGATACCAAGGGAACAGAGGCAAGACCAGGGGACGCTCGAGAATCCAATGACATCAGAAGGCATTATCCTATACCCATGAGATACACCGAGCTACTTCTGTTGCTTGTCGAAAGGAGCCTTATCGTACCGGTGAAGTCTGTACCAAAGAGGCCTCCTTATCCGAAGGGTTACAACAGTCGTGTCTGGTACAGCTACCACATAGGCGATTCGAGTCATCACACTGAGAATTGTAGAGCCCTGAAGGATAGAGTTCAAGATCTTATCAGAATGAGAGTTTTGGGTTTCGAAGATGGACAACCCCGATTCTACAGTGAACCAGCCGTTGCCCGAGGGGCAAAGTCGAAGGAGGGTCAATGCACAGTCCAAGGTTTGGGTAACACAAAAGTGGGTCACTCAAGTGAGACAAATTCAGGTGTCGACAGTAAAAGCATCTCAGAGGATTAACTTGCATTCGAGTACGGTCAGCTCAAGCAGGAGAGGTATGATCTGAGCAAAGAACCAAAGAGTATACAAGACGAGTATCGAAACTTGCACTTTGAATTCAAGAATGCCGATATGGGTGACACCTCTGAAGAATGGGTTAATGGCATGATTCAGTTGAAGAACAATTTGGAACGTTGGAAGCAGAAATGCAAGAATAGCAAGAATAAAGTCAGATCATTGTCACAGAAGCTGAAAAAAGCTGAGAGCCAACGCGACATCCTCCAAAGTGAGTTGGAAAGAAGTCTGGCCATGAACGAGATCCTGAAAACAAGTCTGCAGCAGGAAGGGGAGGAATCTCAAGCCCTTCAAATGGAGAACACAACACTCAAAGAACAGATAGGAAAGCTCAAGACTTCTCTACGTACCAGCGAGATTCGTACTGAAGAGTATAAGCGGGTCAGGTATGAAAGTTTCAAAGAAGTAACTACCAAGCTGCAAAAGGTCAAACAGAAAATACAGGAGAAAGACCAAGACATGAAGATCGTTATGACTTAAGCCTAACAAGTAGCTCAATAGGTAGCAGATTTAGCTGATGCAGTATCGCCAATAAGCAAGAATATGGATCCAGCGTTGGATCGCGAAGGAAAGTTGATGGGGCTATTGAACGAGGTTAAGAAACTAGGTGCTAGGGCTCACCGCTATCTGTAAACCCCTAATACCGGATGTAATGAAACCTTTTGGTCTGAATGAAAGATGTCCTATAGGGAAAAATCACTTGCGAAATCGATGCCTTATTGCATTCATGCATTGCATTTGTATCATGTCCTTTGCATTGTTTAATAGTTTTATCATCGCATGGAACTTCATCATTTAATACTTGGGGTTCGATGGCAGAATTAGTTGGAAAATGGAACGAACTAAAGAGTCGAGGCTTGACCAGCTAGAAGAAAGAATCGAGAAAGAGCTGAAGAAGAAAGAAAAGATAAATGTTTTCAATACGAGGGAACTCTGCCTAGTCCCTGATTTGGTCATTCCTCTAGATTTCAAGATTGCCAGATTTGCGCAGTATGACGGAACCAGTTGCCCGAAGATTCACTTGACCATGTTTTGTAGAAAAATGAAGGGATACATAAAGAATGAAGAGTTGTTGATCCACTACTTCCATGATAGCCTGACTGGACCTGCAGTAGTGTGGTATAACTGTTTGAACAGAACCAAGTTAGGTCATGGGGTGACCTTGCTAATGCCTTCTTGAGTCAATACAAATATGCTTTAGATTTAGCGCCCTGTCGTCAGTTTCTTCAGAATGAGAAAATGAGACCAAATGAAAGCTTCAGGGAATATGCACTAAGGTGGCGATTTTTGGTGACCCAAGTCCAGCCTTCTATAGCGGAAGAAGAGTTGACTCCCCTGTTCCATGCAACGCTTCCCTCTCCTTTCTTTGATGTGATGTTGGAGAAATCGAGAAACAGATTCAAAGATTTCATGACGATTGGAGAGAGGATAGAATACGCGATCAAAGAAGGAAAATTGGGGTCTAAGTCCAAGGACCAAATCGAAGATAAGATAGATAAAGACGGAGAGGTAGATGAGTGTCATCTCTAGGGTTCGTGTGGCCGTAAAAGAAGAAGACAGACTGACACCTCGGGGTCATCAAGGAAAATTCCTCAGATGAGCGCAAATTTGGAAGTGTGCAGAGCATCCATCTCAGACATATGGCCTCATTTGGTAGGGGGTCACTATCTTACTCCTAGACCGATGAAGATTTCACCTGATCCATCGGCCCATAGTTTTGACTCGAGTAGCACATACGAATTCCGTATAGGGGCACTGGGGCATCCCACCAGAAAATGTATACCTTTATTGTAGGAGATCAAGAAGATGATCAATGATGGGACCTTGACACAAGAGCTGATCCAGCAGTGGAGGACCAAGAATGAGAGGCAAGTCTATATAGTAATGAGGAAGCCAGAGATGTCCCTACATTAAAAGACTTTCCTGAAGTAATACAAGGTATCAACTTTACTACCTGTGGCCCACACGTGGTAAAGATCTTTGTGAATGGGCATGTTTGTTGATTTTTATTCCAATGAAGAACACATTTCGCTTAACATACAATGTTCTTGAAAGCACATAGATGTATATTTTCTCGCCGTTGTAGGACACTGGATATCAATTGCAAGATGTGACATTAGATGGATGTTGTGACAACGATGAGGTGCGATCTTCCCTACTAGACTCTAGTCAGCAAAGCAAGATTACTACTCTTTCGATGATGTTCAAGGACAAAAAATCTCCGAATGTCAACCATATAGAGTTGCTTGAAATTGAAACTCTAGGCATAATCTTCTAGGTAGTAAAGAATTAAAAAAAATAAAAATTAAAAAAAGGGAAGAATTGAAGGAAAAAAGAAGAGAAAAAAAGGAAGAAAAAGAAAGAATGAAAGAAAATAAAAGAAAGAAAGAGAAACGAATAATAAAAAACACTCCTATGTTTGAAACCTGGTAATAGGCTTGTTCGGATAAGAGTGTGTGAATTTTGGGGCACTCCGCTGAAGTGATAAGGTGGCAATACACCATCCAATTCAAGAAACCTTAGCTTCATGAGCGATGGTAGTAACTTGGGGCAATGTTGTTTGCTCCATTGTTGTCCTCAAGACAAAGGACTGTGATGAATTGATTTCCTCAAATAATGATAAAGCGTAAAAAGGGAAAAAAAAGAGAAAAAAAGAAAAAAAAGAAAAGAAAAGGAGAAAATGAAGAAAATGGGGAAAAAGAAAAAGGAGGAGAAAGGAAGAAAAGAGAGAAAAATAAACGATATCATAGGTAAAATTAAAACTCGCACCACCTAGAACTCTATTCTTAGAGTAATATTTCTGCGCTCGAGTGGTCATACAAGCCCACCCATTTTGGGGGCGGAGCAGATGATGAGAATTGAGAAAGAGTAGTATTCTGCAGCAACGCGGTAATCATGAGGATGAACCGAGTCACCTAGGAAGATTTCACAGCCTTGAATTACTGAATGGTTGAATCTAAGACGCTCTTGCACTTGATATCCAGAGCTCCTATTCTGTGATTTCAAGATCCTGTATGTTAATCTAAATGATACCCTTCAGTGGGATGCCAATCAACAAATTGACAAGTCAAAGCAACAATGATTTCCATGTATTACTTCAGAGATAAGATCCAGAACACAAGGTTGCAGACATTATTGGAGCACCTAACCAGAAACGACCCCACAATGTATATGATGAAGATGATGACAATAGCATATGTGTCAGACAGCTCAAGAACAAGAAGTGGGTTTTAGCCATGATGCCTTGGCTGGTTCAAGAAAATGAAGGACGAACCGGGACGAGAATGAGATTACGAAATACGGGGGATGGTAAGAGGTAAACATTGAGTCTCTAAAGGATTAAAGCACAGGGATCGAGAAATGGTTCCCGTCAATAGGCAGCAAAAAGATTGAGATTAAGTTCAGAACATAGAAGCATTTTGCTCACCCCAATGACGAAACTAACAAATACTCAAAATGTTGGGTCAAAAGAGTTGGAAGGTAGCCGAGCTCATGATCGAGTGGGGCAATGCGAAATAGGAAGAATGGTAAGAATCTCTGCACATTCATAATATAGAGTTTGTTTGTGGAGCGGCTAGAGACCCCGAAGAAGAAAGGCAAGTGCTCGTGCAGGAGAACAAGAGCGGGTACTCATTTAACAAAAATTGATAGAAATGAAGATCAAAACTGAGCATACTACAAAAAAGAAAAGAAACAGAGAAATCCGAAGAATGACTTTTCAGGGCATAGGATTTTAAAACATGTCTAAAAATAAAAAGAAAAAGAAAAAAGAAAAGAGAGAGAGAGAATTATATCGTGAAAGGGTTAAAAGACATGAATCAGATAAATAACTAATCAAAGGGCATACTGCAACAGAAGAAAAGAAAGGAAATATGAGAAATAACCTTCTAGAGCATAAGACTTTACAACAGAAAAAGAGAAGAAAAAAAAGAAGAAATAAAAAAAAGAGAGTGAGAGAAAAATGATGATAAAAGAGAAGAAGGAGAAAGACGTAAAAGAGAGAAGAAAAAATAGAGAAAAAAGAAAAAAAAAGAAAAAGAAAAAGAAAACACGACATTGCATGTATCATATAGATAGAGGCATGTCAATTTTTGCTTGTTTTTAGACATGTATTTGAAGAATTGTAAAAGAATTTACTAAAAAAAGAAAAGATCGGCAGCCATAGCAGCGTGAGGCCAGATGTTAAATCCTTTGGGTCATCGGTAAGTCATTCGGCACGGTGTTAAATCCTTTAGGCCACCATTAAGTCTTTTGAGCATGGTGATAAGTCATTCGGGCCATCAGTAAGTCCTTCGGGCATGATGCGGTAGCCATAGTAGCGTGGGGTCAGATGTCGGTAGCCATAGCAGCGTGAGGCCAGATGTTAAATCCTTCGGGTCATTGGTAAGTCCTTCAGGCACGATATTAAGTCTTTCGGGCCATCATTAAGTCTTTCGAGCATGGTGATAACTCCTTCAGGCCATCAAGCAGCCATAGTAGCATAAGGCCAGATGTCGGCAACCATAGCAGCGTGAGGCCATATGTTAAATCCTTTGGGTCATCGGTAAGTCCTTCGGGCACAGTGTTAAGTCCTTCGGGCCACCAGTAAGTCTTTCGAGCATGGTGATAAGTCTTTCAGGCCATCAGTAAGTCCTTCGGGCATGATGCGGCAGCCATAGTAGCGTGAGGCTAGATGATGGTAGCCAGAGTAGCCTGAAGCTATATGTTAAGTCTTTCAAGTCATCGGTAAGTCCTTCGGGCACGGTGTTAAGTCCTTTGGGCCATCAGTAAGTCCTTCAGGCATGACACGACAGCCATAGTAGCGTGAGGCCAAATGTCGGCAGCCATAACAGCGTGAAGCTGATGTTAAATCCTTTAGGTCATCGGTAAGTCTTTCGGGCACGGTGTTAAGTCCTTCGGGCCACCAGTAAGTCTTTCGAGCATGGTGATAAGTCCTTCGGGCCATCAGTAAGTCCTTCGAGCATGATGCGGCAACCATAGTAGCGTGAGGCTAGATGACGGTAGCTAGAGTAATGTGAAGCCAGATGTTAAATCCTTCGGGTCATCAGTAAGTCCTTCAGGCATGGTGTTAAGTCTTTCAGGCCACCATTAAGTCTTTCGAGCATGGTGATAAGTCCTTTGGGCCATCAGTAAGTCCTTTGGGCATGATGCAGCAGCCATAGTAGCGTGAAGCCAGATGACAGTAACCAGAGTAGCGTGAAGCCAGATGTTAAGTCCTTCGGGCATGATGATAAGACCTTTGGGCTACCAGTAAGTCTTTCAAGCATGGTAATAAGTCTTTCGGGCATGATGCGACAGCCTTAGTAGCATGAGTCCAAAGATATCAACAGCCTTGAAAAAAAGGAGAGAGAAAGAAAAAAAGATAGAAAAAAGAGAGAGGAGAAAAAGAAAGAAAAAAGAGAAAAAGAAAAAAAGAGCAGAGAAAGAAGGAAAAAGAAAAAGAGAAAAGAAAAATCAAAGATAAAGGTTATATAAAGGAGAAGCCTACTTTTCGAGCCCCCCAGTGAAAGGCTCCATGTAGGAAGAACCCTAACTCCAAAATTTCAAAGAAAAAACCAAAGGTGGAGAAGTTCTATATAGGAATAAGTTACGAGTCTGAAGATCCGGCTGAGGAAAAGCGGAGAGTTCCAGAAGAACACGTGATTCTAAAGCCACAAATAGAGAAGTCGGATAAAAATGAGTGTTTTTTGGTCTTTGCTTTATTCTCGTTTCACAAGAACAAGCAAAAAGGGGCAACTATAATCACTCATTTTTATCCGGTTTGTAAATACAGTGTTAATATATTAGTGTAATTGTTAATATGTTATTAGGGCATGTACACTTAGGTTATATTACGTGTTTATTATATTATGTGTTATTAATGTATGTAATATGTGTGCATGATACGTGTACATATTAGTAATTATTGTGATATATGTGAATAATGTATGTACTTTTATATTAATTAGACGTGTGTATAGATGGGCATGCTTGGATGTACTATGTTTAAAAGTTGGTGATTGCATGTACGCATATCGTATGTGCGTGTGTATACGTATGTATTTTATCATTATTATTATTATTATTATTATTAGTATTAGTATTATGTACTATAAAAAAATCTAGAAATAAAGACTCAAACCATGTATTTAATTAACAGTCCAAGTCCACATGATGTTACAAAAACCCGAAAAATATAACATGGTTTATAAGGCCTATTTGGCCCAAAACCCTGAGCCCTATCAGACATCTAACCTTAATTATTTTCGGTATCTTTACGCAGCTGATCCAGAACCGTTGGATCAAGCGTTGATCCAACGGTCGTGATTAAAAGGAGATGCCCATCCAGATGTCGTGTGAAGGCCACGCTTGGGCTTGCCAGCTCCCCACGGGCGCGTCTGTCACACGCGCGAGGCTCCTCGGGTTCCCCAGATGCCACGTGTCGTCATCTGGCAAGATCTTCCATCCTAAGATCAGATCGGAGCCCTCTATGCAATGAAGCCTCCCAACCGTTGGATCAAATCTGATCCAACGGCCTGGATTCAATCTGGCTGAACACCACACTGCCACCATGCTCCCCACGTCGGTCGTACCATCAGCTCCAACCACCGCCATGCTCGGGGACATGTAAAGACAGAGAAAAAGAACAAAAATGGGCTTTGTCAGTATCAAATCGAACAGAAGCATGTACTATATTTTTTGTTTCTACCAAACAATATCAGAGGGGAGAGATATATGTATCAAAAAAATGTGTAGGGATTCAGTTAGGGGACCTATTTCAAAAAATACAAAAAATCAGTCTTAGTGGTAAAGCCTTTTTCTTTCCTTTTCTTTTTCATGCATGCAACCACAAGGTATGAAAAAAAAACTAAACTAGAGGGGAGGAGAGTGAAATTTTTCTTTACCTTCGCCGTGCGGCCGTCGGCGATAAGCCTCACGGTCTCCTTCGAGCCGTGCAAGGTGAGCTTAATGGTCGTGCTTACACAAAAAATGAGGGGTTTATTTAAAAAAACCAATCTCGGTTTCTTTTTCTTTCCTAGATCTAGGGAGAAACAAGTGTTTTTCCTAAAACTGAATGCTAGATTAGGCTTCCAAACGCGAAGAGGGGTTGATTCGGGGGGGGCTGGATTCATATCATATGTTTGTGTCATGTTTTAATTAGTTTGTTCATATCATATGTGTTTTCTTATGCCATGCTTTCTTTAAGTTTCATATCATGTTTGCATGTTGGCTTTTATGTGCTTTCTTTTGTATGTTAGGTTATATATTAATTTAGGGCATGATTATTTGTGTCATTTATATTTTATGCTTGTTTTATTTTTATGTATATAAGTTGTCTTCATTATGTTTATGCATGTTTTTTATATGCATCGTCATGCAAGTTTGTTTATTTTGTTAGATCATAATGAATTAGTGTTAGTTTTTATGTTTTCTTTGTTTTTAAGTTGCATGTTAGTATGCTTTTTGTTTGTTTCATTTAGTTGTGATATTATGTTATATATATATATATATATATATATATATATATGAATATGTTATTATTGTGTTAGTTTAACTTTGAAGCATGATAGGAAATTAAGTCCTTTATTATATGATTGCTTTATTTTTGTGTAAACTTATCATGTCTAAGTTTTAGTTTTTATGTGGTTTTCTTATTCTAGTATCATGTTTAAGTTTGTTGCCTTCTTTTGTTAGTTTAGCATTATGTCTTATCCATGTCATGTATGTGATACAGTTGTGGTTCATATTAAGGTGTTTAAGCATGTTAGATTTAATTAATTAATTTTGGAAAGCATGTTTTTCTTTTTTATGTTTATGTGCATACTTTGTTTTGTTATTGAGACATATTATGTTAATGCATTTATTTTGTTTTGTAATACTCGTATTGTATGTTTTTTTAAATATCATGTCAATATAAATTGTATATTCTATATTTTGCTCTTTAAGGTTGCATAATGGAATATAAATTGTCAATGCGGTGCCCTTTTATCCGAGCATAAATGGGGCCAATATCAGGCGTAGTGATGGTGGTTAGGCGTTTAAAATATACTCTCACTTATAACTAAATCTTAATTTAATCGTCACTTTAATCCGGAAAGTCTAATATTAATAAAGCGATAATGATTAAAGTACCAATTTTGGGCAGTGTGGGGGTGCTAATCCTTCCTCATCCGTAACCGACTCCCGAACCCAACAAATTTTAAATCTCTGATTTTATGGTGTCCGGCCTACCTAAGTGGTCGGTGGCGACTCCAATTTTTAAATAAAACGCGATTTCTTTAAAACCCCACGAAAGACTTTATTTTCAAAATAAAGTAAAACAAAAATAAAAACCTCATTTTTTTACAGTAAAAAGGATATCACTACAGAATGCACCAAAGATTCCAAAGACCGGTTTCCATGATAGCGTGCACGCAATGTAGATTTTAAAAGGAAAAGTGTAGGAAACCCGTGAACTCTATACTTTGAGAGTATGCTGAAGAAATCAAAACCCACAATTTAGTTTAACAAGATATACATACTCATGGCATGCACTTACCAAATGACATATTTAAAGCAGAGAACATCATTATAAAAAATATGGCATAATTAACAAAATCCAACAACGTTAAAAAATGTAACATTGTTGCAGACTAGCTATTTCCCAAACCTCCCCATAGCTCCAAGCGGAGACAGTGAGAAAAGAGCAGAAAAGAGAGCGAGTATAAGTTTGTCGAGTCTCCTCTCTAATGTACTTCTTTTTGAGGGAACATTCATGGAATTCATCATAACCTGCAAACTCATCCCAAATGACCACAAAAGACATTAACTTAGAAGAGCAGATCAAACAAATAAGGGAATATAAGTGGATAAACATGCGTAGAATCTTCCAAGCTCAATCAACTACAAAATAACAACACCGTTGCTAAATTGCTAAGTATCAAAGGTTTACATTTTTATAATTATAAAATCACGATAAAAAAATTATACTTTACATTTTCTAAAATTTTTCTTCCCTAGCTTCTCCCCCAAACTGGGGTTGGGAAAACTAAAACAAGGGATACTCAATTTCCATTACTTTCTTTTGGTTAAATAAAAGAAATCTATTCAAACAAGGGAAAGTTTATTCTTTTTGGTTACTTTCCTTTCCCTTACCTTTCCCCAATCCAAACAAAGGGTTAAAAATGTTTGTAATTAAACATTTCCCAGAAACAAACATATTCCAGCATGTTATGTGTTCAGCATACTGCATATAAGAAATGCTAAAAAAATCTGTAACCAACCTTTGTTTCATGACCAGTAAAAATAACTGCACCAACAATAAAATCAGTGTTTTTCAGACTGCAACCCAGAAATCAAATTGCCAACATTAGCTCTATTTAATTTCAACAAAAATAGCATCAAGTACAGCAATATTTACCAACAAACTATTAGCAATGAAAACTAAGAGACCCAGCAATCCAAAAACCTAGTTCAGAAAATCAGCCGAAAAAGAGAGATAATTTTCAAAGAGAGGCATAAAATGAATGAAAACAGAAAGAGAAAAAAGAAGGAAATGGAAGACGGAATCTGAAGGTACCTCGTTAACACCTGACCGGTGAGAGTGTGGGTGCGAGAGATGCGAACGAAGAGTGGATTTAGGGTTTGAGATTTGAGGGGATCGGGCTGAGTGTTTATTTTGAGAGGGGTTTGTCAAAACGCGTTTTTGTGTTTTTATTAATATTAGATATAGCACTTTTGTGGCGTTTGTAAAACAAAACGCCACTATATTCATTTTTATTGCGGCGTTTTCTGGAAAACGTCACTATAGATCACCTATTTACGACATTTTATTAGTAAACGCCACCATTTCATATTCTATAGTAGCGTTTGTATTATAAACGCCGCAATAGGTGATCTTTAGTGACATTTTTCAAAAAACGGCGCAATAGAAAAGAATATAGTGGCGTTTGCTCACAAAACGTCACAAAAACCGCCGCTATATACTAAGCTTGGTGTAGTTTATCTAGCCATCTTCAAAAGCCTTAAAAAACATGGGAACATGGGTTGTAGTCAAGTTTGAGTTGATTTTGTATTATGTTGGAGGATATTTTTTCTTGTTATTTAACTTTCACGTCGTAGTACGGGATGGGTGCGATATGCTTTGACTTGCTAGGGGCTGAGCCAGAGAGGATGAATGGCGGTTGTGTGTTATTGAGGATGGGTGGATGGCGTGCGATTGTGGAGTCTTCCAGACATTCAAGTACCCGTATGCGCACGCCTTCACTGCATGTGCATTCGTTCATTTTGACACCATGACACTCGTTGAACCTGTATACCGACTTGAAAACATATTCAAGGTATACCAAAACGAGTTTCCTCCGATCGGGAATGAACGTGATCGTCGTATCATTGATGATGAACCTAAGATATGCCCATATCCTTCCCTGCGCTTTAAGAAAAAAGGTCGGCCAACGTCAACTAAGATTCACTGTGCCGAGGATATGGTTCCTCGAGAACGGACCGAACAACCTAAACAGTGCTTTAGATGTAGGAACACTGGACACGACAGGAGAAAATTTGCTCTTAGGACCGGCCCTCAAAACAACTAATTGTACTTCTACATGTAATGTTTTACCACCATTTTTAAAGATCTTTGAAGCTTTATTTTCTGTTTTATGTACCTTTTGTAACACGATTTCTACACCCTTTATGATGCCATATAAACGCCAATTTTAGCACCATTATAAACATATACTTCACTTCTTCCACGTTTCTTCAACACTGCAATACTACACGTTTTTCGAAGGAAGTGAGTTTCTTCAGCGTTGCAAAGCAGTCCAATCAATTTTGCTGAGTAATCCCATGTCGCCACTGTTGAATCCTGGATTTTCAGGGGTTTTGTCGGTTGAGAGGCTTAGGGTTGGCGATGATGATGGTGGCTAGAATTAGAATTGCAGAAGGGTTGTAGCTACAGAGGCATTCACTGCATGCCCAGTCATTTTTTTCTGAAAAGACACATCAATCAATAATCAATTTGACCAAAATCTCTTCATTTTCTGCTATTTTAAATTTACTTTTCCCATTCACTCCCACCCCTATTTAACAACATGAATTTACCCATTTCAAACACAAACTTTATGCCTTTCACTCATCCTACCCCTATTTAACACCATGAATTTACCCAGTTCCTAGTAAGTTTTGAATTTTCCCTTTTGGCTAAATTGGTAGAATATTCCCTTTTGGGAAAAATTGGAAAACATCCCTTTAGAAATCATTTGGAAAAATAACCCCCATTTGGTACACGTAGGAACATATATATTTAATAATATATGTTCATAGTTAGAGTATTATTGCGTTCATTTCACATAACAATTAATAATCAATTTGACCAAAAGCTCTTCCTTTTCTGAGATTTTAAATTTTAAATTTACCTTCCCATTCACCCACGCCCCTATTTAACACCATGAATTCACTCATTTCATACACCAACTTTATGTCTTTCACTTATCGACCCATACACATGCCATGCCTATCGACTCATGTTTGCTTTTTGTTCATGGGAAAAAATATGGGTAGAAAGCATTTTTAATGCGATTTCTACACCTCTAGGATGCCTTATACGCGTCAATTTTAGCACCATTGTAAACATATTTTTCAATAATACGACGTGAAAGTTAAACCAAAACAAAAAATCTCCCAACATACCACAAAATCAACTTAAACATGACTATGGACCCATGTTTGCTTGTTCTTCATGGGAAAAAAACATGGTTAGATAGCGATTTAACACGATTTATACACATTTTAGGATGCCTTATATGCGCCGATCTTTACACCATTTTCAAGAGATGTTTCAGTACTACGACGTGAATGTTAAAAAATATGAAATAATATCCCCCAACACCCTGTAATTTCACCTGCAACATGCTTATCGAAGCTTGTTTTAACAACAGGATTGTAACAAACTCACGTTGCACCAAATGTGAGTTACATCCATATCGCGCAAAAAAATCACGTCTTTATCTGAATATCTCGCTAAACTAGCATCCTGTAGGACGCGAGTTCTTTTAACTGAATATTTAAAATACGCTAATAGATAAGACACGCCACATCAGATAGAATACGCGTCCTGCATAACGCGAGTATTTAATTCGCACTCTATAGAACGCGAGCCGTTCTTACGTGTATCGAATGGGGTATTTTTCCAAATGACTTCTAGAGGGGGTGTTTTTCCAATTATTTTCCAAAAAGGGAATATTCAACCAAATTTTCCGAAGTTAATTGGGCGTGGTGGGTGCGAAGGGCATTTTTTTCACGCCCATTCTCATCAAGATTTTTTATTCTTATTTTTGTCCCACGATTCGTTGGGAATACAATATCTAAAATCATCTTTTTTCTACGATCAGTAAGGTTAAAATCATCCCCGTCTCACTACCTACGTGACTCTCAAAACATACCTAATTTCGTCTTTACCCACCCAATGATTCACTTCGTATGATATATTTATAAATATTAGTTAATTAAATATAAAAAAATGTTATGAAAAAAATGAAATACATGTCATTTGGACTTTCACCACATATGTGACAATATTCCAACTGAATAACATACAATATTAGGAAAATGAAAATGAAAGTAGAAGAATAACATACCTATGAGTGAGCAGAAGAAGACAAAAACTAAAAAGAAGGCTAGATAGCACAATAAAGAAGAAATCTAAAAACCTAAATATTATATATATTGCATTTTTCGTAAATACCAATGAGCATGCTTTACCACTAAGTTAATTAATTAATCTTATTTTTAATTGTATTTTTAATAACATGTTATAAGATATGTTAGGGTGGGTGCGAATGATGTGGTGCGGGCGAAAATGATGCGAGGTGGGTGAAATGGGGCGGGTATAAAGTAATAGTCATGACTGCCCCACCACCCATGGTGGATATATGATTTTTATCTTCTTCCCCACTCCACCACTCGCGAAATCTATTGTAACACCCCGATCTAAATCTGAATCTAAAGTATTACATTCAGGTCTCCCAAAATCGACCCATCAAAAATTTCCCTTTTAAAACCACAAGTTTGGCAATTCTCAAAACAATTCATTTTCATAAATCCACATAATTAAATAGCATTAAAAGAGTTTACAAAATAAGATCTCCAATTAAAATACACCGTTTGACCAATTAATAGCAAATCAAATAAAGTTACAGACTCGACTGTGGTAAGGTCCTATGAATACAATTAGTCCAAACTAAAACATCAAGTATTGTACTTTGAAGCTGGCTCAGTGCTGGGAAATCCTCTTTAATATGCTCCTCCAAAAGAAACCTGTCAACCTACGCTCGAAAAAACCACAATTCCGCACACTAAGCTAACAAAGCTCAGTGGTACATTTCTACTCTACCGCAATTCATGAATATCATAAAACAAGCATGCATGATAATATAATTAAGAGTGCACAGAAAGGCTTCTCAATATTAAGGATCATCTTCTAGCCTACCCTAGGTAGAGTTCACAAATATGTCTCAAGCTACCATTAAAATATAAGAAGTCTCACATGCCATCACTTGGCTTTACCATATTCGAGGTCACACAGCTCATCGAGTTACTCGAGCTCACACAACCCACCGAGTTTATGCATTCCATACCCTGATCACATAGCCCAAGGGTAAAATAACCAACATCAAATATCCACACAGAAACATAATTAACATATATTCCCTAAATATGGCCAACGAAGCCCTACATTACCCGTGCTCACACAGCCGTCGGGTTACCTGTTATTACATAACCGTCGGTTTAATGGACCATATCCGGATCACCATAGCCACATATATGTTATAGACCTACTTAGATCATAATAGCCACAAGCAGTCTTTACCTGAGATCACTCAGCCAATCAAGTTACTCGAGTTCACATAGCCCATCGAGTTATGTTTCCTTATTCGGTTTACCATATCCACATATAGGTTTCTAACCGCATCTAGATCATATAGCCCATGAAAACGTCGGATGTACTTGATCACACAGCCTGAAGTATATATCCCTTTAAATAAGTGCCCTTGCATTGACTCTAGGGCATCCAGGTTCCTGACCAAGAAATATAGGATAACATATACTTTCTAAGCATATATACATCTCACCAAGAGATAAGAAGCATCAAGCCAACCATTACAAATGCCCCAAGGCATATTTCATTTGTTACAATAATTATTATATGTCTTTTACGCTCATTTACGACATTCTCATTTGATCATCTCATTATTAACAGTAACTAATCTATATGGATGTCCCTTCAGCAGATAGCAAGGACCCCAATCTCTACACAGCATCAACCGATCCACCATGGATCCTCATAGATTATTAATACGAGCAATCCACTCAACAATAACAAAGCCATTAGCCATTTATTCCACACGTGGATTATAAACCTTGATTTCTCAATTTTAGAATTCATTTTATACCATTAGAGACCCATCGACCCCTATACCTTGAATTATAGAAAACCTAAACGCAACCTCAAATTTCTTGGGCAGATTGCCCTACGAGTACCGATACACCTACATGTGTATCGGTATACCCCTTACGGTACTGGTACTCTTACACGAGTATCGATACTCGATTTAAGTTTGAAAGAAATGGGTCCTCAAGTCATACCAATACGCTTACCCCTGTATCGGCACTCGGTATCGATATGTGAACCACCCCGTACAGATCCTTATCCGTACCGGTGCTTCCACTTTTGTGTACCAGTACGCGAAAGCCTTCCTCAGGCAATTGAAAAGTAGTACCGATACGCCCCCTAGCGTACCGGTACGCGAAAACACCACTGGAATTCTCATCAAGCATGGGGTATTGATACGCGACTAGCTATACCGGTACGCCCCTTACATAACTCTCATCTTTCATACAAAGGTGTATCGATACGGGCTACCCCGACTAGTATGCGAGCCCAAATTTCAAAATTTAAAGCTTGAGATTTCATGATCTTAGCCCTTAACCTATATGGTTCAGCCCTAAAACGTTCCTAAAAGTTATTTAAGGTATATTATGTGGTTTACTACCAAATTTACACATTAACAACACTTAAATCTGGATTTGCCATTAAAAGGGGTTTAAAGCTCCTAAAACTTTAACTTTGCAACCCAAAACCATAAATCACACAAAGCAATCATTTTAGGATCCTCATGAAATGAATGAGTCAAAAATGTACTGACCTTAAGCAAGAAATTCCCAGAATGAAGCTCTCACCAAGCTTTTGCCACTTTTCTTCTTTGCTCCAAGCTTCAAATCTAATTTCCACCAACTTTGGGGATATTCACTTGAAAGATAGATCTTTGTATGCTGATCAAACTTCCCTACACAACCAAAACGTGGTTCACAACACAAAACTCAAAGATTCAACCTTTTGATGGGGGGTTTTAGGGTAAGAAGATGGGTTTGGGAAGATGAAGAAAGCTCTAGACAAAATGAGCTCATGCCCTTTTGCTTTTGTAGAAAAATTAAAGAGTCCAAGAGCCTCTTTGTCTTCTAATTGTGTATTTACCAAAATGCCCACTTTAACTATTCCTAACCCAAACCCAATATAACCCAAAAAGGGCCCAACAACAAGAACAAGCCTAAAAAGGCTCCTACAAGACCAACGACATGGCCCTACATAATTCGAACATTCGACCCGATGTGTCAGTCCAAGACCCAGGTCAACGACCATAGTTGACTAAAAAATTCGGGTTGTTATATATGTAATTATTCTTTCCCAATTGAATGCAAAGTAAAACGAGTTGTAACTTCCCGAATTTTTTACCCATTTTGAAATCCCTAATTTTAAGAATTTCCTATTTATAAAAAAATAATTTTTAGAGATTTTGAATCAATTTTTTAAAAACTGGAAATCAAAATTCGGTATCATTTTGCAATTTTAAATTTTTCAGACTAATCTGTAAATTTTGAATTTATCAATAACTTCATTTTTTAAAATTTCTAACCCTGGGACTAATTTTTGAGAAATATGGATTGCAAGGTTAAAATAATAAATTTTGAAAGTTCAAGAACTATTT
Source organism: Hibiscus mutabilis (assembly GCA_019671005.1). Classification (NCBI taxonomy): domain Eukaryota; kingdom Viridiplantae; phylum Streptophyta; class Magnoliopsida; order Malvales; family Malvaceae; genus Hibiscus; species Hibiscus mutabilis. Next base: position 13,537,289 of record CM033737.1, on the reverse strand, counting down.
TGTAATTTTCTAAAAATCAAGGTTCAAATCTTAAAGGAATAATAAGTAGGTGCCATTTTTTTAAACCCTAAGAAGTACGAAGCCAAGTTGGGCATTAAACCCATTTTTATAGGTTATTAATTATCTCTAATCCCATAAGATGATTTTTTTTCCATTGAACCATAGCCACTGTTGTGTTAAAACCCTTATTGCAATTCTTGTTTTTCTTTAGTTCAAAACCACGTTTAAACTCTACATCAAACCTTTGCACCGTCATATAAATACCGAGCTGTGGATCCTCCAATAGTTGGTTTCCATGCTCCACGTGCCTAGTGTTGTGGCCATCCCCTGTATAGGGCCACAACCTGGTAGATGCACCATGGCCAGCTATGTATAGGGCCTATGGTTGGGTAAGTAATAGTTGTCCTCATTTCAATCATCATAATGTTTACGGAAAAGAGTCTGTATTTCTATGGTTAGGGAAGAGTGTCCTCATTTCGAGCATTTCAACGTCTACTCGGGTTATTTCTATAAAGTTATTTTCACATATATGTAGGGGTGGACACTCGGCAGAGTTTGGACTGATCCACTAGTAAATGTTTGTATCCTACATACCATCGAGGCGACCCTTACCACCCGATTCGATGGTGTGGGTGAGTCTTCTTTTGTAACCCGAATATTTCTTTTATTTAATAAAACCACTTTTTCTTTCAGGGAAGGTGGGGGTCGACTATGGGCATCCGTTATGCCCTATGATAACGACTTGTGGCTTAAGGGATCATGTTGTGGCTTAAGAACTGACGCATTGCTTTCTTTAGCTTGAACAGATATACAGAGAACAAAGGCTGACTTGGTCGGGAAGCGTTCCTTTCAAGTGCCATACGACATACTTATCGAGTGGACGAAGGTATGTACGTGACACGTGGTATCATAACTAGATTGTTGTGAATTTGAAGATAGCACAGAGGTGCTTGTGGGGTAACTATAGTGGAATCAGTGCATAGAGGTGCCTGTCGTTAACCACTATAGCGATCGAAGCATACGTGGTGTAGTAATCCTTTCTTTTTTTTACGGGCGTTTTTGCTAAAAAAAGGGGTTTCAAGGTGTTTTGGGGTCTTTCGGTTATTTTAGAAATAATGTCTTCCGTGGGGTTTTAGAAAAACTATGTTTTATTTAAAAAATAGAGTCGCCACTGACCACTATGGTAGGCCGGGCACCATAAAACCAGAGATTTTAAAAATGTTGGGTTCGGGAGTCGGTTACGGATGAGGAAGGATTAGCACCCCCACACCGCCCAAAATTGGTACTTTAATAATTACCAATTTATTAATATCAAACTTTCCGGATTAAAGTAACGATTAAATTAAGATTTGGTTATAAGTGCGAGTAAATTTTAAGGGCCCCGTTATTTGAGAATAAACCGATAAACCACCATCATTGCGCTTGATACTGGCCATGTTTACGCTCGAATAAAAGGGCACCGCATTGACAAATAATATATATGTTATGCAATCTTAGAAAACATTATCAAAACATATAACATAACATGGTAATAAAAAGCATCATAGCATATAATATTAAACTAAAGCCAAAACATAAACATGATAACAAAACATACGTATAAACAAAAGCATACATATAAACATGTAAAAAAAAAACATGCTTCAAGATTAAATTAACTAATTATAACATGCTTAAACACATAAAAAAGACCACAAATGCAACATATACAAGACATACATATAATGTGATGCTAAATTAATAAAACAATATTACCATAATACTACACTTAAACTTTAGCATATGACACAATTTATGCATACATTAAAACATCATGACATTAATAAATAACCAATATCACCACACTAACATATAACCTAAAATGCACAAAAAAAATCATAAAACTCATATAACCATATAAACATAATATGCCAACTAAAGTAAAACATAACATATAAAACAAACATGTATACAACATGAACAAAGAAATTAAAACATAAAACATGATATTACAAATTAATACATATGTAAAAAAACATAACATATAAAAAGCATATAAACACAAAATAGCAATGTAACCATACTAAAAAAACAAAAATACAGAAATAATTAAATCATACAAAGGGACTGAAATGAAATAAAAATAAAACAAAAATAAAAAATTAAAAACAATAAAAAACACAATTTAGGGATGGGATTGCAAGCCGGACAAAACAAATGAAGACTGAACATGTAATAAAACCAAGGGGCAAGCTCGAAGTGAAAAACTCAAAGGGACGAAGGGACTAAGGGCATGATTTCACCATTAAAATTCTGATTTAACCAAATCCAGATACGAGTTTGAAAGAAAATAAAAAGAAAGGAGGACCGAGATTGCAATTTGACCAAGCGGCAAACTCAAAGTGAAAATACTGAATGGGCAGAGGTCCTTATTAGGCAATTAGACCATTTAAAAAATTCAAGCCTCTATAAAACACACTTATCCGGCTAATATCCAACCTTTTCCCTATTTTCTAAAAACCTTTGAATAAAACACTCCCCCTTTCATTTTTCTATCAAATTCGAACCTCCAAAACCTTTGAAAACAACCTCGGCCGCCTTCATTTCTAGAATCCGGCGATGGTCTGGCTACTCTGGCCACCGCCCTCAGCCTTCAACCATCCTAAAAAACCCAAAACCAAGACTTTTTTCAAAAACTAAAACCCTTTTTTACCTTTAAATAAACCGAACCAAAACCCTTTTATGTTTTGAAACTAAAAAACCTACTTTACCACATCGGCCTCCATTTTCAACCGATTAACCCTTAGAGGGTTTGTTACCGGCAACAGGGGAGAGCATCCGGCGAGGGTAAACCCTTTCCCTTTTTCCTTTTGTTGTTGTTTTTTATACCTTTTCGAAATGAGCATGCATGCAAAAGAAAAAGGAGAGAGTTGATTACCACTGGAAACTTTAGTTTTTTTTGTTATTGATTCTTGGATCTCGTAATTCCCCAGTACAAAAAGGATTAAATCTATATATATGCCTCTTCTTTTTGGATTTGGTTGCTTACAATATTAGGCTAAATAATTGCTATTACTGTGGTTGATAATGATTTAAGATCTGACTTCTATGTTTCTAATTTTGCATGTCCGATTTGGTGAGCCGGTAAGGGTCGTTGTACGGAGGACAAGGGCGGAGCAACCACGTAAGGAAGCTGGTGGATGTGAAAGGTTACAATCGGCCAGAATTAATCTTGGTCGTTAGGATTTGATCCAACGGCCAGGATTGTTTAAAGATCGAACGACCCGGATCAAAGACACGTGGCGCCTTGAGATATGAATGGTCAACGCGTGCATGCCACGCGCGCGTGCGAGATAAACCGGCCCGAGCATGTATCCCACGCGACATCTGAAGAGTCCATATTCTTTTGATCTGGGCCATTAGATCAAATCTTGATCCAATGGCTCAGATCGTGTGGCTACAAGAGAAAAAGAAGAAATTAGGGCATATATGAATTAGGGTTTTTGGACATTGGGTTAGGGTTTGGGCCAATCAGACCATGTAAATTCAATTGGGTTTTGTATATATATAATGTACTCGGATTGTTAATTTTTTGGGTTTAAATATTTGGATCCATTTATCTTTACTATGGCCTAAACTGATAGTAATAATAAGAATACTAATAATAATAATAACGATAATAATAAAATACACGCACACATACATACATAGACACACATACGTATATATAACATACACATACTTTCAAATACTTATATATATCACATACATTTAAACACAAACGAACATATATATATATTCACCCATAATTGATATAAACATACATACATTAGTACACATATAAACAATGCAAAACATACGTGACATAAAATGTAAACACACATGATACATATACACCATAATACTTACTAATAAGTACATAATACATAACATACATTCCATACATGCATTTACACACATCACACATATATATTGCATATATATTAATAACACACATGCACGTATATATACGTAATCATGCAATAATAATATTAATTAATTATTATATTAGTATGTCTTATTATTAACAAAAATAGATAAAAATAAGTGATTACAGTTGCCCCTCTTTGCTTGTTCTCGTGGAACGAGAACAAAGCAAAGATTATAAGCACTCATTTTTATCTGACTTCCCTATTTGTAGCTTCGTAATCACGTGTTCTTCTAGAACTCCCTGCTTTTCCTTAGCTGACTCTTCAGGTTCGTAAGTTATTCTTATATAGAACTTCTTCACCTTCTGATCTTGGATCTACAGGTCATTCCTATATGGAACCTTTCATTTTGAAGTCTTGAGTTACGAGTCCCTCCTATATAGAACTTTTCAATTTGAGACGGTAAAGCTTGGAGTCCTTCCTATATAGAACTCTTCGCCTTCAACGCGGCGGGTTTTTCCTATATAAAACCTTTTGTGCCACGGATGGATTCTTCCAACTGGGATTTCTTCCTATATAGAACTGCTAGTCTTCAAACCCTGGTGCCGCAAGTCCTTCCTATATAGAACTTTTAGCTTCTGAAATCTCGGAGTCACGGGTTCTTCCTATATAAAACCTTTCACTGCGAGGGCTTTTAAATATAGGTCCTTCCTATATAGAACCTTTTTTCTTTAGATTAAGGATTCACGCCAAACTGGCTACCGATCTTTCTAGACTCACGCTGCTAAGGCTACCGAAATCTTTTTTTAGATTTAGGGATTTACGTCAAAAATGGCTACTGATCTTTCTGGACTCACGCTACTAAGGCTGCCGAAATCTTTCTTCAAATTTGGGGATTCACGCCGAAAATGGCTACCGATCTTTCTAGGCTCACGCTACTAAGGCTGTCAAAATTTTTCTTCAAATTTGGGGATTCACGTCGAAAATGGCTATCGATCTTTCTAGACTCACGCTAATAAGGCTGTCGAAATCTTTCTTCAAATTAATCCACCTCTTCAATAAGAAGTCTCCGATCAAAAGTCATTGGCAATCTGTAAGTACCTGCTTAAAATAGCCAAAATGTTATAATAAATGAGTTAGCATGCTCCTAATACTAGGGATGCATAACTACACATGATGCATAAGTGTTAATATCTCGATGCGCCTACTTTTGCAGTCAGTCAATCTCGACCCTCTACTTTCTTTCTCTTCATTTTCTTCTTCTGGTGGTGGTACCCCATCTCACTGTTAGGTTCAACCATTTCGGCCTTTCTTTTCTGAGTTTTAAATTCTAAGTTCTAAAGTGCCCTTTCGAGTTTTCGCTTTAGATCTTTTTTAGGCGCCCTTACGGGTTTTCACCTAGAAGATCTCGACTGTTTTCTTGAATATTTTCTTAGACAAGTAAGAATGGTGCATGACGTTGGTTATCATATTCTGATGTTCAAAGTCTTCCTCCCATCGTGCCTCAACATTCATTATGTAGAAAGCTTGAGATCAAAGTTGATTCTGTTTTTTAATCACCTGCATTCCCAGGGTTAGATCATAGTAATGCTCAAAAATCATTTGTTTATCATAAGTCCATGTTAACATGTTTGTATGATGCTTGTGAAAACAATAAGAAGACAAGGAAAGGAAGGCACAAAAACATGATCTTATTGACATTAAGGACTTGGAACAGTTTTAGAAAAGTCATGGCAAACATGAGGAAAAGGGAAAGCATAACATGAAATACAAAACACCAAATATCCACTGTATGAATGATGCTTGATCCTGTCAACCGAAATAGAATCTTTGCCTGGAGCTCCTTCTTCTGGAACCTAGGAGGGTAATTCTACGTGTCGGAGGCCCAATCTCAAAATTTATCTGAGCAGCCCTTAACGGGTTTTTAACTCAAATCTCTCATTTACTTTAAGACACCCTTTTTCGACTTTTTGCCTCGAGCCACTCCCTTTTTTTAACCTAAGACGCTCTTTGTAGGTTTTCACCTCATTTTTCATTTCATTTTTTTCCTTTTTTTTCTTCTTTTTTTTCTTCTTTTTTCTCTTTTTTTCAAACATAATACTTCTTAACTAAATCGAAATTCATGGGATTTTTTAATTCTTCTCCATCCATTTCAGTTAAAATCAATGCTCCTCCCGAAAAGGCCTTTTTGACGACATATGGTCCTTCCCAGTTAGGCATCCACTTCCCTCGAGAATCTTTCTGAATTAGGAGGATCTTCTTAAGCACCAGATCTCCCTCTCAGAATTCTCACGGGCGTACTTTCTTATCATATACTCGCATCATTCATTTTTGGTACATTTGACCATGGCAGATGGCTTTCAGTCTCTTTTCTTCGATGAGATTTAACTAGTCGAGCCTGGTTTGCACCCACTCTGATTCATCCAATTTTACTTCATTCAAAACTTGGAGTGATGGAATCTCAACCTCAATGGGTAGTACTGCCTCGGTGCCGTTCACTAGAGAATAGGGCGTTGCCCCTGTTAATGTATGAACAGATGTTCGGTAGGCAAACAGAGCAAATGGTAGCTTCTCATGCCAATCTTTGTAGGTGTCTATTGTCTTCGTAATGATTTTCTTTATGTTATTGTTTGCCACCTCTACTGCCCCAATCATCTTAGGACGGTAGGTCGTGGAATTATGGTGTGTTATTTTGAACTGGTTGCATACCTCAGTCATCAATTTGTTATTCAAGTTGGAAGTGTTGTTGATGATAATCCTTTTTGGCAACCCATATCAGCAAATGATCTCCTTTTTCAGGAACTTGCACACCATTGTCTTTATGATATTGGCATAAGATACTGTATCAACCCATTTAGTGAAGTAATCAATGGCAACCAAAATAAAACGGTGCCCGTTGGAAGCCTTCAGATAAATCTATATAATGACATCCATGCCCCATGCTGCTAACGGCCAAGGCAAGTTCATGGTGTGTAAAGGTAAATGAGGAGCATGGATCTTGTCGGCAAATATTTTGCACTTATGGCATTTTCTGGAGTAATCGATGCAATCTCCATCCATTGTCGACCAAAAATAGCCATATCTCATGATTTTTCTAGCTATTGACAGACCATTGGTGTACGTTCCACACAAACCATCATACACTTCTACCAAAATTTCTTTTGCCTCTCGGGCATCTACACATCTCAACAACATTTGATCATGGCCTCTTTTGTACAAAATCTCCCCATCCATAACATATCATGTTGCCATCTTTCTGAGTGTTTTTCGGTCATTTTTATTTGCCCCTTAGGGATACTTTTGAAACTTGATATATTGCAAGATATCGTAATACCAAGGGTTACCATCTATTTCTTCTCGCACATTATAATAGTGAGCTGGCCTTTCAAAAGTTTGCATCTCAATTGGCTTTATTTCTGCTTCCGTATTTGCTTTGAACATGAAGGCCAGGGTTTCCAAGGCGTCTGTCATCTGGTTATCTTCCCTAGGAAGATAGGTGGAACTGACTTTTTCAAATTCTTTAATGAGATCTTGGATCAACTCATAGTATTTGACTAGCTTCAGATCCCTAGTTTCCCATTTTCCCCGCAAATGATAGATCACTAAAGACGAATCTTTGAATACTTAAAGTTCTTTGATCTTTCTTTCGATGGCTGCATTCAGTCCCATGACACAGGCTTCGTATTCAGCTATGTTGTTTGTGCAAAAGAATTCTAGTCTGCTGGTGAAGGAATAGTAGACATCCTATGGAGAAATTAGCACGGCTCCTATTCCGTGACCAAGGGCATTGGAGGCTCCATCAAAGTAAAGCTTCCACGAGTCGTCATCCAAAACAGCGTCTTCCCCAGTTGTAATACACATCAAGTTCTCATCTGGAAATTGAAGTTCAACGATTCATAATCATCGGAAGCACAGCTAGATAAGAAATTCGCTATAGCACTTTCTTTCACAGCTTTTTGGCTCACGTATACAATTTCGAACTCGGATACCAGCATTTGCCAGCTAGCTATCTTCCCCGTTAGTATCGGTGCTTCCATTAGAAACTTTAAGGGGTCCAATTTGGATATCAACCAAGTGTTGTATTATAACATTTACTACCTAAGCCTTTTGGTAGTCCAAACCAAAGCATAACATAGCTTCTGAATTGGCGAGTATCGTGTTTCGCAATCAGTGAACTTCTTGCTTAGGTAGTAGATGGCTCTTTCTTTCTTTCCAGACTCATCATGTTGCCCCAACACACAACCCATCGAGTTTTCAAAAACTGTCAGGAAAAAGATCAAAGGCATATTTGGTACCGGTACGACTAAGATCGGAGCATTCATCAGGTACTTCTTAATCTTCTCTAGAGCCTCTTGACATTCTTCATCCCAGGCCCCTGGGTTATTCTTCCTAAGTAGTCTGAAGATAGGGTCGCACTTATATGTTAATTGAGAGATGAAATGGGATATATAGTTTAACCTTCCCAGGAAACCCAAACTTCTTTTTGAGTGCAAGGCGGTGGGAGGTCCTAGATAGCCTTTACCTTTTCTAGATCTATTTCAATCCCCTTCCTACTCACTACAAACCCCAAGAGTTTTCCAGATGTGACTGCGAAGGTACATTTAGCCAGGTTAAGCTCCAGCTGATATTTTTAGAGTCTTTGAAATAGCTCCATACTCACTACTTCTATCTTTTTGTACATCATATTATGGAAAAGAGTCACCATTGTTCTTTGATAAGTCGCCCCTGCGTTCTTGAGTCCGAAAGGCATCACCTTGTAACCAAACATACCCCACATGGTTACAAATGTGGTCTTCTCCATGTCTTCTGGGTCCATCTTTATCTGCTTCTATCCTGAGAAACCATCCATGAATGAGAACAATAAGTGTCCCGCGGTATTGTCCACCAATGTGTTAATATGTGGCAAAAGGAATTTGTCTTTAGGACTTACTCGATTGAGATCCCTATAATTTACACACATACAGACATTTCCATCATTCTTTGGCACCGGTATGATGTTTGCAACCCATTCAGGGTATTTGGCAACTTCTAGAAAGCCAGCATCAAACTACTTTTTTACCTCTTCTCTGATCTTTAACAGCATGTCAGTCCTCATTCTTCTGAGCTTTTGCTGGATTGGTTTGCATTCTGGCCTCGTTGGCAGTTTCTGCACCACTATGTATGTATTCAACCCTGGCATATCTTGATAAGTCCAAGCAAAGACGTCCTTCAACTCTTAGAGCAGGGCTATCAGTTTGTGTGTGGTTTTTGAGGAAAATGTAGTCTCGATTTTCACTTCTTTTCTCTCATCATCAGTTCCCAAGTTCACAATTTCTGTTTCTTCTTGCTGGGGCATGATTTGCCTTTCCTCATTGGCCATCATCCTCACCAACTCCTTAGGAACCTTGCATTTTGTCTCGTCGTCCTTCTTTTCAATTTCTATCGAGATCTCGGGGCGCTTGAACATGCATGCAAAAGAAAAAAGAGAGAGAGTTGATTACCACTGGAAACTTTTTTTTTTGTTATTGATTCTTGGATCTCGTAACTCCCCAGTACAAAAAGAATTACATCTCTATATATGCTTTTCTTTTTTGGATTTGGTTGCTTACAATATTAGGTTAAATAATTGTTATTGCTGTGGTTGATAATGATTTAAGATCTGACTTCTGTGTTTCTGATTTTGCATGTCCGATTTGGTGAGCCGGTAAGGGTGGTTGTATGGTGGACAAGGGCGGAGCAGCCATGTAAGGGAGCTGGGGGATGTCAAATGTTACAATTGGCCAGAATTAATTTTGGCCGTTGGATCAAATCTAATCCAACAGCCAGGATTGTTTGAAGATCGAACGGCCTGAATCGAAGACATGTGGCGCCTTGAGATCTGAATGGTCAATGCGTGCATGCCACGCGCACATGAGAGACGAACCGGCCCGAGCGTGCATCCCACGCGGCATTCGAAGAGTCCCTATTCTTTTGATCTGGGTTGTTGGATCAAATCTTGATCCAACGGCTCAGATCATGCGGCTGCAAGAGAAAAAGAAGAAATTAGGGCATATATGAATTAGGATTTTTGGATATTGGGTTAGGGTTTGGGCCGATCAGGCCATGTAAATTCAATTGGGTTTTGTATATATATAATGGACTTGGACTGTTAATTTTTGGGTTTAAATATTTGGATCCATTTATCTTTACTATAGCCTAAACTGATAGTAATAATAATAATAATAATAACAAAATACACGCACACATATATACACGGACACGCACACAAACATACACGGACACATATACGTATATATAATATACACATACATTCAAATACTTATATATATCACATACATTTAAAAACAAACGAACATATATATATTCACACATAATTGATATAAACACACATATATTAGTACACATATAAACAATGCAAAACATATGTGACATAAAATGTAAACACACATGATACACATACACCACAATACTTACTAATAAGTACATAATACATAACATACATGTCATACATGCATTTACACACATCACACATATATATTACATATATATTAATAACACACATGCACGTATATATACGTAATCATGCAATAATAATATTAATTAATTATTATATTAGTATGTCGCAATATTAACAAAAATAGATAAAAAAAAAGAGTGATTACATGCGGTGCTCGATCTTGAGTTAGCACAGTGGTGTTTATTAGGAAATTATCATGGAATCAGTGTACACGAGGTGTCTGTCGTTAAACATGATGATTATCCTAGCACAGTGGCACATGAGTTAGCATGGGGGTGCTTATTGGAAAATTGTCGTGGAACCAGTACATACGAGGTGCCTGTCGTTAACCACGATGATTATCCTAGCGCGGTGGCGTATGAGGGCACGGTGGTGCTTGATATTATTTAGCACAGAGGTGTAAACGAGTTAGACCTAGTGGCATCAGTTCACGAAGGTAACTATCGTTAACCACTATGGTTGTTTTAGTGCAGAGGCACTTAATATGTCTTGAAGTGTTGACTGGGTTGTCATAGCGAAATTCGTACACAAGACGTGTTTGACGTTAATCACTATGGTTACCTTATTATCGAGAAACTGGCTACTGCTAGTCCAATGATGCTTGCTTGGTAATCATATTGGAATTAATGCATAGAGGTGCCTGTTGTTAACCAAAATGATTATCATAGCATGATGTCGCTCGAGAAATGACCCAATGTGGCACTCGTTTATGTTTTAGTGCAAAGGCGATTGTTGCGTTAATAAGAAGAATGTTGTTGGCTTTAGGACACAGTAGTGCCCAACTTTATCAATGGGACACTAAAAATTATTTTGTATCTTGGCATAGTGGTGCTTGTTTGTGTTCACAAGATACAACGATGCTTACCTACTTTCCAGATGGCTAAAAGTCAAAACAATGGGTCAGTGGATTCTGCCAAGTTTAAAGAGTTTGAAGCTACGGTAGCTACCATGAAAGCTCATATGGTCACGAGCGATCGTATTAGAGAAATTGAGGAAGTCCAACAGAAATTGGTTGATGCCATAAAGGAACTAGACAATGAAGAAAATGAAGCTATAAGTGATCTGAAGAATGAGTTGTCTGAACTCAAATGTCTCATTAACTTGGTCCAAGTGGCTGTAGGTAATTCAACTTTAGGTGAAGAGGGCAAAAGGGCCAAGGCCCAAGAGCTTCAATGGTTTGAAGGGAACAGATATGCCAAAGAGCTTGAGAATTTCTTACTTGACATTGAACAATACTTTCGATTAATGCATATCACATCAGATGAGGACAAGGTCTCCACAGCCTCGATGTACTTAACAGGGATGCCAATTTGTGGTGGCAGTCCAAATTTGATGGTGGTGTGTGCTCCATTAAGACTTGGGAGGAGATGAACAAAGAACTAAAGCATACGTTTTTCCTTGAGAATGTGGAGTATAATGCACGAAAAAAGTTGAGAGATCTTTCCCACACAGGATCAGTATGTGAATATGTGAAAGAGTTCGCCGCGTTACTGTTAGACATCAAGGATATGGCCGAACAGGACAAAATGTTCTACTTTCTTGAAGGACTCTAATTATGGGCAAGAGCAGAGGTCCAGAGATAAAGACCGCAAAATGTGGCAGAGGCGATGGCTACTGCAAAATGACTTAGTAACTACAATGAAGGCTCCACAAAGCGTAAGGGTAAATTTGCGAATAGTGGTCGCACTAGTCGGGGAAATGGAAATGATAACAATAGTTGGAATGGAAATGGCAATGGTACCGGTAATGGTATGGGTCATGGTAATGGCAATGGCAGTGGGATGGCAAGTTACAAAGTAGCGCGAGTGGAGAAACCTTCAACTTGGGGAAGCGATACAGGGCAAAATAATGATTCCCCTAGGCGAGGGCTACGCTGTTTTCTTTGTCAGAGTCCTCATCAACCGGCAGAATGTCTAGAGAGAAGTACACTATCGGCGCTGAGGACTACTACCAAAGGTTCATACCATTTTGGCCACCAATCAAATAACAATGGGGATGAGCCAGCTAGAGTGGGTTCTATCCGTTTCTTATATTCTATGCAATCAGAACAAGATAAGGCTAGGACTAAACTAGAGAGAGGGTTCATGTATGTGAACATAGTTTTGAATGGGAAAGTCACAAGGGCTTTGGTAGACACATGAGCAACTGACTCCTTCATTTCTCCAGAAGAAGCTGAAAGCTGCAATCTGAAACTGACCAAGGATGTGGGGCGAATAAAAGTTGTGAACTCTAAAGCATCAAGTATATGGAGAAGTGTTAAGAATGTAAAGACCAAGATTGGATCATGGGAGGGAAAGATCAACTACACAGTAGTTCCTATGGATGACTTTGATGTCGTCATAGGTTTAGACTTCATGATATTTGCGAAAGCCATCCCAGTCCCTTCTGCTAGGTGTTTGATCTTTCAAGGGGAGCAACCAAGAGCGGCAAATGCCAAGATCCTTCCGAAGGCCGGGAAGACATTGTCAGCAATGCAGTTACATAAAGATGGAGTAGATGATTCCATGAAGCGTGAAGCTCAAGTCTGCCTGGTCGATGGGGATGTCGACAAATTAGGTGGGGGAGAATGTTGTGGCCATCCCCTGTATAGGGCCAAAACCGGGTAGATGCACCATGGCCAGCTATGTATAGGGCCCATGGTTGGGTAAGTAATAAGTTGTCCTCATTTCGATCATCATAATGTTTAGGGAAAAGAGTCTGCATTTCCATGGTTAGGGAAGAGTGTCCTTATTTCGAGCATTTCAACATCTACTCGGGTCATTTCCATAAAGTTATTTTCGCATATATGTAGGGGGTGGACATTCGACAGAGTTTGGACTGATCCACTGGTAAAGGTATGTATCCTACACACCATCGAGGCGGCCTCTACCGCCCGAGTCGATGGTGTGGGTGAGTTTTCTTTTGTAACCCGAATATTTCTTTTATTTAATAAAACCACTTTTTCCTTCGGTGAAGGTGGGGGTTGACTATGGGCATCCGCTATGCCCTAGGATATCGACTTGTGGCTTGAGGGATCATGTTGTGGCTTAAGAACTAACGCGTTGCTTGCTCTAACTTGAACAGATCTGCAGAGAGCAAAGGCTAACTTGGTCGAGAAGCGTTCCTTTCAAGTGCCGCACGACATACTTATCGAGTGAACGAAGGTATGTACGTGACACCAAGCAAGGTGAGCCTGCTTAGTTATTATTTCTTTGTTTTGAAAGAATGAAGAAATTTGCACATTTAGGCGGTGAATTTAGTTCTCAAACAAGTGTTGAAGATTCCCTGCTGATATTAATACATTTACCGTCCTAGATTAATAATATGCAAATATTTATAAATACACAATCTGTTTTCAAACATGTGAATTCCATGAGCATAAATATACATATACATATATTTGTACATATATATTAATAAGTTTTCAAACGAAATTTTTTAATTTCGGACTATTTCTTCTAAGACATGTCTAAGGGGTTACAGGGAATTATCATAGTTGAAAACCAAAAAATAGAAAATTTTATTAAAGCAGCAACATTCAGATCAAATAATAAAAAGCTTTGTATGGAGTAATACAAAAGAGGTAGATTTAACCAAGACGCCCCCCTATCAACGCAATACTCGTCCGCATAACCATTGGCGACGCAAAACTCATTGCACTCAACATCTCCATTGATCGCCGCACACTGATCAAAGCACTGGGGAACGGGACCCTGATACACACACCATTCACATCAACCTCTGAAAAACCCAATATCAATAAGGGCAAACGAAAACCAATTACTTCAAGAATTAATGTATAGCCAAATAATGCAGATAACTAAACTAGATGATATAAGCAATGAAGCTATATAGCTCTCTATTTATAAGGGTGAAGGTGACGGGATGGAACTAGGTTTTGCCCTTGATATAAAAGGAATATCTGTAATTATAGTAATTTACACCAAATTTCAGCTGTATTGTTTCCATTACTTCAAAGTTTTTTGAATTTTTATAATATTAAAATTTTATTTAATATTTTTGAAAAATAAAACATGAATAATCAATATATTACACATCCATATTGACATACAAATTATCTAAATAAATGTTTTTATGGAATTTTATTCTTTTAACATTGTTTTACATGGGTTTAAATATATATTTTGTATCTAAACTTGACAGATTCACCCAAGTTTGTACTTAACGAATTTTCTCTCTCAAATTGGTACATGAACTAGGTATCTTCTCCCAAGTCGGTACCTAAAGAATTTTTACTCCCGAGTTGGTAATTAAACTAGACACTTTGTCAAAATTGATACCAAAACTTTTAAAGGAATATTGCTATGGTTTGTAAAAAGTTTTAGATGTAAAATGAGCAAGGCGTGCAAAATCATATATATATATATAACACTTATTGTAAAATAGATTTAGAATTAGTATTATTATTTATTAAAAATTGTTGAGCTCGATGAATCAACCGAAATTGCTTGCCAATAGTGGAGAAGTTGCTATCGGGTGATTTTTGTGGGAATCAAAAAGATAGAAAATTGACACAAGTATTTTAGAGTGGTTCGGCTTTCTAACCAAAGCCTACATCCACTACCTTAGCTTCCCAACTAAGGATTTCCCAAATCCACTAAGAATTTCTCCCCCTTTTACAAGGCTTAGGAGGCAACCTTTGCAACCTAGACTCAATTACCAAGCCTAGCATCCAAAGCTTACAACCCAAGCTTTGGGAATCCTCTTAACAAGAGAAAAACAAAGCAAACAATAAAATTCCTAACTTAGGTATGTGTTTGCACTCTTGTTCTCACCCAAAAACCTAATACACTTGATCTTACATAAACATTTTGGCTCACAAGTGTAGTCTATACAAAGAATGGGAATTAAAGCACAAAAGACTTAATTACAATCATAGACATGTTGGGATATTGATCATTAGTTGTTCTAGGTGCTTGAAGGGCCCTTTTATACTACCAAATGAGTTCCTAGCCATTGGAGACCGTTGGGGATGATTTGGAGCCGTTGGAGACTTTATTTCCCACAGTAAATGCAGTTTTGGAGACAGTCGCATTGATACACGGGGTTGTCGTATTGATACTCGTTCCTCAGAAACTAGTCGTTATGCTCGCCCAGCCTTGGTGTATCTGTAGCGACCTCTTTTTTCAAAAGTCATTTTGATTGCTAAAAAGGGTAATAGGTTTCCTTTGGTTTTGGGGAAAATATTTGGAAAATAGGGAGTCTCTTTAAAATTTCGTGTTTTTGAAAAATAATAAAACTTGGAGTTGCCAGCGGCCACTGAGATAGGTCGGACACCATAAAAACCAGAGATTCACTTGAAAGTCGGTTCGGGAGTCAATTACGGATGGGAGAGTTTGGCACCCCACACCGCCTAAAAATTGGTACCGTAAAAAGAAAACGAATAACTACCGGGTTGTTAATATTAAACTTTCTGAATTAAAGTGACAATTAAATTAAAATCCAATTATACGTGCGAGTAAATTTTAAGGGCCTTGTTATTCGAAAGTAAACAAGAAGACCACCATCACTACATTTGATACTAGCCGCATTTACCCCTGAATAACAAGGCACCACATTAACATATTTTAATATCTGGATGCAAATTTACATGGCATATGAACAATAACATGATGAAAATAAAGGCATAAAAATTACAAATAAGGATCCTAAACACCATACATCAACAACATGTCATGAACATTATTATATATATAATATGGTCTTATATATATTATAACATTTAAACTATATGATACATAACATATGAAAAAACATAGAATATATACATATATACAAACCATATACTATATTATCATATACTATAAAACATTTATATAATATATACACCATATGTTACATACTACATATATAAAAAAACAAATGTTATATACTATATGCTAAAAAAAGTTACATAATATATACTTCAACCACACTATATACACATGGATATACAATATAACAAAACAATAAATATTCAACATGAACAGCATATGTAACTGGAAATTTAAATATGCATGCAATGGGGCAAAGAAAGATTTTAATACTGGATTTAGGACCTAATTGAACAAAATCTAAAGCTTTAAGGACTAAACTAGGAGTTAAACTCATTTGAAAATAGATTAATCTTGGTCGAGGATGAAATTGAAAGTTTTAAAAAAACCAGGGACTACATAGGGGATTTTGAAAGACGGAGGGGCCAAATAAGTTGTTTGAAACCACGAAATGACCGACCAAGAATAAAGCCATTTTTAAAAAATCAAATATGTAGAAGATTAAGGACGGTATTGAAATGTTTTTGAAAGTTTCGAGGACCTTGAGTGTAATTGAAGTTTGTGGAAACTCTTCTGCGTGCAAATAGGGGAGTGCGGAAGGGTTTATTATGCAAATATCCCATTTCTAAAATAAAGGGGGGTATATATCAAACCATTTAGGCAAAAAATTCGGCCTTAGCCATTTTAAAATGTTGTACCATTTTTGAAAACCCCCAAATGCTCTCAACCCTGGGATGAATGCCGCCGTGGTGTTCATCTTGAAACCCAAAAACCACATTCTGTTCCAAAACCCAGCCACCGTACCTCCTTCGACCGCCATATGTCAGCTCTGGAGATCTAAAAAACCCTTTACAAAAACTTATCTTCCTCTCTCTAAACATGAATCTGAGCCTGGATTCTCAAAAACTAAACCCAGCTTTCCCATATCTACCAAAAATAGAAACACTTTCCCCTTTAGATCTAGGTTTCGACCTTTGAAAACTAAAGGTCTCGGACTCCCTACCAGTTCACCTCTTTCGGCCGAAGGTCTAGGGTTTGTCACCGGTGGATGGAGTCGAAGAGACACCCCTAAAAACCCAAACTTGTTGTCGACTCACCCCTTTAAGCCCGGAGGCAGTGGGCTTATCACCGACGAACGAACATGGACAATGAACAGACGACCCTAAACCAAGGGTAAGAAACCTCTCCTTTAGATCTAGGTTTTTTTTATTATGCTATGTTTTTGTTTATGTATGTCAGTGTAGGAAGGATATACCTCTAAAAGGTTCTTTTTTTATATTACTCTTCAATCTATTTTTTACAATATCTTTGTGTTTGGTTTTATAACCGAAAGGGGTTATATGCAAAAATAAAAAAACTCCTTGATGTTGTAATTTGCTTTGAGATCCGCCAAAACCCTCTGAAAATTTATTATTTTTGTTGCCTCTGACCTTAGTCCCTTTTTGCTAATGTTTATTCATTTTTGTTGCATGGGCTTCGTGGCTGTTTGGTGAGGAGGAGGGGGCCCGAGAGAAGTTCTGGCGAGGCAAATGAGGCATCAGAGAGTGCGCGTAAAGATCTAGAGCATCAGTGCGTGTGGCACACGCGCGCGTGAGGGCATTGAAAAGCTGGGCGTGAAGGTTCTAGAGTGTTCTACGGGCGATCTGGGCCGTCCATTCAGATCCCAGATCCAACGGCTATAACCAATGCACTGGCAGATATGAGGGCTCTCCTAGGGTTTCCTTTCAAAACGTGATATGGAACGTTGATCAAGTTCCCAAATCTAACGGTCCAGGATGAGTTGCGCAACAACCAAAAGATAGTTAGGGTTTTGGACATTAGGGCATACTAGGTTTTGGGCTTTATCGGGCCTTGTAATATTTATTTATTTGGTTTTTTAATTTGTAATTAGATTGTTTAAGTCTTTAGGCTTTTATTAATTATTTAATTAATTTTTAATTTTAATATAATAATAATAATAATAATAAACTGAATAATAAAATAATAATATTAATATATAATACTAATTAAAACAAATATTCGTAATAATACTTTTGTGTTTTAGATATACTGTAATATTAATATGGGCAATACTAATAAACAAAGCCCAAATACTCACAAAAATAAATCGGGTTAACCCCCGGATAAAATTAGTGATTACAGCTGCCTCTCTTTGCTTATTCTTGTAAAACAAGAATAAAGCAAAGACCATAAGCACTAATTTTATCCGACTTCCATGTCTGAAGATTCCGAGCTGCAAGTCCTTCCTATATAGAACCGTTTGCCCTTCCTCTTCCAAAAATTCTAGAACTCCGAATTCTTCCCTTGTAAGGCCTGAAGAAATAAAGCCCATGAAGTGATGCTTCGATCCTTGATCACTTTGTCATAGAGTGGTACCTAGCCTTGAGGATCCCAACCGATGATGTCCCAATTTCTAGTCGTCTTGACACCGGATGACATCTTGCTTAGATACTGCCGGAATGTTCTTGATCTTTATCGCCATGGCATAGAGTGGTTTCTCGCCTTGAGGATCCCATATATGATGTCCCGATTTCTTATCGTGTTGACATCGAATGACATCTCACTTAGAGATGGCCAAAATGCCCTCGATCTTTATCGCCTTGGCATGGAGTGGTTTCTCACCTTAAGGATCCCACATATGATGTCCTGATTTTTTGTCGTCTTGACACTGAATGACATCTCGCTTAGAGATGGCCGAAATACCCTCGATCTGTATCGCCTTGGCATAGAGTGGTTTCTCGCCTTGAGGAACCCAATATATGATGTCTCGATTTCTTGTCGTCTTGACACCGAATGACATCTCACTTAGAGACAGCTGGAATGCCCTCGATCTTTATCACCTTGGCATGTTTGTAACTCCCAAATTGCTGAAGATTGGAGAACTTCTCAAGGATCTTTGACTTTGTGTTGGTATCTACTTCTTCTTTCTTGGAATATAGGATCTATTTTCTTTTTTTTCAAATACTTGAAAAAACAAACAAAATGATTTGATGATGCTAGTTAGCATGCTCCTACCTTAAGGATGCCTATCTATTAATGATGCATGACATAATTTAATTAACGCTCGGGCGCTTTCTTTCTTAGCTTCTCTTTTTGGCTTTTTTCTTCGTTTTTGCACATTTTTTTCTTCTTATGTCCGGACTTAGTCCTCATTTAACCCTTATATTCTCCAAATCTTTGTTCTAAAGCGCCCTTTCGAGTTTTCACTTCAGAGATTTTTCTTTTTCAAAGCGTCCTTTCGGGTTTTCACTTTGAATTTTATTTTTATTTTTTTATTTTTCTTTTTTCTCTTTTTCTTTTTTCTCTTTTTCTTTTTTCTCTTTTTCTTTCTTGGGGTGCCCTTTCGAGTTTTCGCCAATGGCTCTTCTATCTTGGACCTCAATATGGAGGACGTTCGTCATCTTTTGGAAAATCTTGTCAATTTTGCATGTCATGTCCTTTAGCCTTGACTTTGGCAGACTTCTTTTTAACAGAATCGATTTCTGTCTTGGAACAACCTACACTTAAAGGATTAAATCATAGTAATGCCAAGAAATCCTTTGTTTTTTAATGATCTACGTCAATTTATTTGCAGGAAGCTCATGAAATAAACAACGAGAGGAAAAGAAAAGAAATTTCATTAATATAAAAGATGTTGGAACAATTTAAAAGTCATGGCAAACATGAGAAAATGAAAAAGATATAAGTAATACAGGGTGCAATATCCCCGAGCATCGACTGTATGAATGATGTGAAAGCCCATCAACCATGGTAAATCTCTCACTGCCGGTCCTAGGCTGAAATTTTCGATAACCCAAAAAAAGATTCCACCATAAATCAAAGTAGGACTCTTCCACTATAATAGAACCTATCAATCGGATTTTGGACCTCAAAATTCATCTGAACAATCCTTTTTAGATTTTCAATTCAGATCCTCCTTTAGTTTCAAGACGCCCGTTTCTGAGTTTCCATCTTGAACTCTCCTTTTTTTTCTTTTTTTAAGCGTAATACTTCTTGACGAAGTTCAAATTTACGAGATTGCTCATTTTTTTCTTATCTATCTCTTCTAAAATTAATGCTCCCTAGGAAAAGGCCTTTTTAACAACATAAGGCTCTTCTCAGTTAGGCATCCATTTTCCTCGGAAGTCCTTTTGAATTAGCAAGATCTTCTTGAGCACCAGATCCCCTTCTTGAAATTCTCTCGGGCGAACCTTCTTGTTGTAGGCACGTATCATCCTCTTCTGATACATTTGACCAAGACAGATGGCCCTTAATTTTTTCTCCTCGATGAGGTTCAATTGATCAATCCTTGCTTGCATCCATTCGACATCATCCAACTTCGTCTCATTCAAAATTCTGAGCGACAGAATCACCACCTCAATAGGTAATACCGCTTCCGTGCCATAGACCAAAGAATACGGCGTTGCCCCTATGGAAATCCTACGGATGTTCGGTAAGCGAATAGTTCATGCCAATCCTTGAAAGTGTCGGTAGTCTTGGCTATGATCTTCTTGATATTCTTATTTGCTGCCTCTACTGACCCATTCATTTTGGGACGATAAGTAGTAGAATTATGGTACACAATCTTGAACTACTTACATACTTCGTTCATCATCTTGTTTTTTAAATTGGAAGCATTATCAGTAATTATCATTTTCGGTAAACTGTAACGGCAAATAATTTCCTTCTTCAAAAATTTACATACGGTTGCTCTTGTAATGTTAGAGTAAGAGGCGGCTTCCACCCATTTGTTGAAGTAGTCAATGGCCACTAGGATTAAACGGTGTCTATTGGAAGCTTTCGGGTGTATTTGCCCGATAACATCCATGCCCCAAGCAGCAAAAAGCCATGGTGAATTCACGGTGTGGAGTGGCACTGGTGGAGAATGTATCTTATCAGCATAGATCTAACATTTGTGACATTTCTTTGCATATTTGATGCAATCTTCTTCCATGGTAGACCAGAAATACCCATATCGCATGATCTTTCTAGCCATTGAGAATCTGTTAGCGTGGGTCTCGCACAAACCGTCGTGTACCTCAGCTAAAATGGTCTTAGCCTCTCGATCACTAAAACATCTCAATAATATCTTACCCTTACTTATATTGTACAGAACCTGGCCGTCAAGGATATACCCTAACGCCAACCTTCTAATGGTCCTTTTGTCGTTATCGTTGACTCTTTTGGGTAAACCTAAAACTTGATATCGTAGTACTATGGGTTTCCATCCTCCTCCTCTTCCAAATTATAGCAGTAGGCCGGTACTTCAAAAATCTACATCTCAATCGGTTTTATTTCGGCCTTCGAGCTTGCCTCAAACATGGAGGTCAGAGTTGCTAGGGTGTCAGCCATCTGATTATCTTCCCTTAGTAAATAAGCAAAGTTGATTTCTTCAAAATTTTTAACCAACTCTTGGATTAAATCATAGTACTTGACTAGCTTCTGATCTCTCGTCTCCCACTCTTTTCAGAGCTGATAAATCATCAAAGATGAATCCTCGAAAACATGAAGCACCTTGATTTTTCTTTCTATAGCCGCCCGGAGTCCCATAACACAAGCCTCATACTCAACTATATTGTTGGTACAGAAGAATTCCAACCTACTTGCAAAGAGATAGTTGACCTATTCAGGAGAAATTAGCACAACCCCTATTCCATGGCCTAGGGCGTTTAATGCTCCAACAAAATAGAGCTTTCAAGACTCATTGGTGAGCTTCTCCTCAAATAAGGCACCGATCAGATCTTCATATGGAAAACTAAAATCCAATGGCTCAAAGTCATCCAAAGTGCGGCTAGCCAACAGATCTGCCACCAAACTTCCTTTTACTGCCTTTTGACTTACATAGACGATATCAAATTCTAACAGCAGCATTTGCCAACGGGCCATTTTCCCAGTTAGTGTGGGTGCTTCCATTAAAAATTTCAGCGGATCCATCCAAGAAATCAAGCAAGTAGTATGATACAACATGTATTATCTGAGTCGCTTAGTAGGCCACACTAGGGCACAATATAGCTTTTAAATCAACGGGCTTGCATTCCGGTATTATAAGAAGCTTGTGAACCACAATATCTGTGTTTAAACCCAACATATCTTGGTATGTCCATGTGAATACATCCTTGAATTCTAAAAGCAACTTCACCAAATCATGTCTTACTTTTGATGATAGAGTAGTACCAATCCTCACCTCTTTCGTTTCTTCTTTGGTTCCCAAGTTCAAAACTTCTAATTCTTCTTGATGGGACAAAATCTATTTCTCTTCACTTGCCATCAATCTTAACAGTTCATCTGGGACCTCATATTCTACCTTATCATCTTCTTCATCGATTTCAGTCAAGCACGAGGGTTGTTCAAAATCTACCCCGGGATTAGATTCAGAATCATTCATACAGTTAATGTTAAGGGGCCTACACAAATTTGAAAGTATGTATTGGGAATAGAAATAGTTTATGAAATAGATAAAAAATGAATAAACAGTGAATAAAATGAATGCTATGTTTGCCATTTGAGAAAGAAATACGGAAAACATCTTTTTCATTAAAAGCGAAATAGAGTTGACATAGCAGCCCTTTTAAAAAGGATCCCTATTGCTCTCGGGAAAAAGCGACATGGTGGTTCCGAGCATTACTCTAATTTGGTCCTAAAAACTACAAGCAGATCCATGCTGGTCCAATTGTCGAGCTTCTTTCCCATGAGGCACAGGTAGATCTTGGCCAAAGGCTGGACAGTCTTGTCACCCTCGGAGATCACGTTTACATCTATTCCCTCCATAGCTTCGCAGATCAATTCTTTGTTGAGGATCATCTCATTCTCTTGGTTGGCTTATTGGACCTTCAGCTCGGGGTTCACGACTCCTTTAAATACAAAAATATTCTTGAGATCTGCATAAGTGATGGGAGTCCACGAAATATCCTCTCCTTTGAGTCGGGCCTTTCGTTGTTCTTCTATTCCACTATTGTTTCTTTTGTAGAAAGTTAGGTTTATATCCAAGACCAAAACGCTCATGCTTGTGGATAATACTTATAGGTCAAGATGTCCTTGCAAATTCTTTCCCAAACCTCTTCTTTTTAAGCTCTTCTTCCTAGTGTTTCTGTCACCACCATCTTAGAACAGTTTGATAGTCTCGGGCATGGAATCCCGTTCCCTTTAGCAACAAAAGTGCCATTGATGAACTCCAATGCCCTAAAGGTACATTCTATTACCTCTTTATCGGTCGAAATGTATGGAGCATCTAAAGTTGCCGAAGCCATGATGGCTTGCTCGACATTAACTGTTACTAACTTTCCTTCGATGACGAACTTCGATTTCTGGTGCAAAGAGGATGGAATAGCTCTGCCAGAATGGATCTACGATCGTCCTAACAAACAATTATAGGATGGCCAAATGTCCATAACCACGAAATCCACAGTGTATTTGCTTGGACCAATGAGCAGGGGTACTTCAATTTTCCCGACCACGTCTTTGGGTCCTATCAAATGCACGTAGAGTATTCTGGAAGGGTTTCATGTTTGAGCTATCGATCGATAGGCGTTGCAGAGTAGCTAGAGGCATAACATTCAAGGCAGAGCCATTGTCGATGAGCACTCCCGGTAGTATATGACCTTTACAGTGAGTGGTAATGTTTAGGGCCATGTTAGACCCCTATCATTCTCTGATATCTCATCGTCACTGAAGGTGATATGATTATAGGCAATAATATGGCCGATGATCTGGTCTAGCTTACCGATCAAAATATTACCTTTGACAAAAGTTTGGTTTAACACCTTTAATAGTGCCTCGCGATGTTTTTCTGAGTTCAACAGGAGGTCGAGCACCGAAATTTAGGCTGGCTATTTTTTGAGTTGATCCACCACACTGCACTCACTGTGGTTTAAGAATCTCAAAAATTCTTGGGCTTAAACCTCAGTTTGGCTCATTAATTTTTGGGAGGCTCTTCTCTAAATATCTTTGTAGGTTCGAACTCAGTTGCCTTGCTTTTACCCTTCGGCTCCTCTATTGCCTTCAAAGTTTCTAGAGCGTAAGATCGACTGCTTCTCGTAAAATTTCCCATATCGTTTATCTCTTCGGGGTTTGGTTTTGCAGGCTTTTCTTCTGTGGGCTTTATCTTCGCAACTAGCTTCTCTCCTTCTTGTGAGCTTGAACTTCCTAGTATTGAGACATTAGTGGTGCATTTCAACAGAATCATTCAGGTATCCTTGAAGCGGAATGATGTCGGGGCAGAGATTATAATCTTAGGGGCCACCATAAGACCTTTTTCCCCATTGTGTGTTTTCTTGACTTGGTTTGAGGCTAAGGACAAATGACATTTTTGCACTGTATTTGGCATCTGAAGCATCCAACGTACAAACTTCTGGCTCGCTACTTCTTTCTTCTTCCTCAAAGAATTCAATCTCTTTACTATCCATCAATTGCTAAACTACCTGACGAAACTCCTCGCAGTCTTTTATCTGATGATCCCTTGACTGATGGTACTCACAATAGGTTCATAACCCTTTTCACAATCAACATTCCTCAGTCAATGAGATGAGCCATGCACAACTGCTAAAAAACCCATCTCAACGGGGACTTTACTTCTAACACGCTCTCTTTTGCTCTTCTAACATTACCTTCATCAAGAGCGTTTACACCATGATCTCTATGATTCGGTAAGGGGTTGTTGGCGGTAATGGGTTACCCTAATTGTAATACTCCGGTCTTGATCAAATTCTGAACAAACTTCTTGAACGCCACATAATTTTCAATCGAATATCCCGGAACATCATCATGGTACTCACAATGTGCCTTGGGGTCATACCATGATGGATAAGATGAGTTAAAAAGGGTCACATAATAAGGTCGAACTAGATCTGCCTTGTACAACTGCGAGTAGAGTTCCTTATAGAAAATCGGCAGCGGAGTGAGATTTGCTCTCATTTTCTTTCTTGGGCCCTCAACATTCTCTTCTATTGAAGTTTTCGGTGTTTTCGACAGAAGCTTGGGGTTGAGATATGGTGAGGTTCTTGACAGCCTCATAGGTGTTTGTGTTGTTAACTTCATGGTCTTTCTTCTTGAACTGTTTGCGCGACGGTTCCCCTCCATCAATCCTCCCACTTTTGGTGATTGTTTCAATACATTCATCGGTCAACACCATGTCAGCAAAATTGCTAATAGAGTTACTGATCAAACAATCATAGAGTGTCTCTTTTAGCGTATCCATGAACATAGGAGAAATCTCATTCTCACGAAAATGAGGTTGAACTTGCAGGCTCTCGTTACGTCTTTGCTCTATCCATTGCAATAGGAACTGATTGGGAACCATATCAGTGATGTGCTTATATTGGTCAGTAAAAGCCTTGGCCAAATCCTTCCATGACTTTATCTGAGCTCGTTTCAATTGGTTATACCACCTCATGGCAGGTCTTACAAGACTGTCTTGGAAACAGTGTATTAAGAGCTTCTCATTATCAGTAAACCCGACCATTTTTACGGCAAAAAATGGTTATATAGACAGTGGGGCTAGTTGTCCCATCGAACTTTTCAAATTCTAGGGGCTTGAACTTGTACAAAAATTCTACATCGGGGACTAGACTGAGATCTCTAGCATTCAGGCCATAAGAACCAACCTCATCCTCTTTTACCTAAAATATTTCTTCAAGATCCTTTCTAGTATCTTCCAACTGCTTCGAGAACTACGCCTTCACTTGATTCAATTTTTCTAATCCGTCGAAGTCCGGGATGCTATCTCTAATGTGTTCAACATTTGCAAATGTTACGGCTGGTTAAGGTGGAGTAGAGGCACCTGCATGATGAGACGAGGATACCCCTTGTGGGGGGGTTCGGTGTAGGATTAATGAAGATAGGGTTTTTAAAGAATGAAGAATATAAAGGGTCTCTCAGGTTTTGAGTAGGATTCACAACGGTACTTTTCCCTCTTAGGTCTTTACCGCGACTGATTTACAGCATTTGAGATATTTCCCTCATCATATCTTGTTGAGATTTGATCATGGTATCTCTCAGTTCTTGTTATGCTCGCTCCAACTGTCCTCTAAAGTCGGCTTCTAGTTTCGTAAAGCTTTCCTCCATGATTTTTGTTTGTAAACGGGTTTGGTATATGTGTGGAATGATTGCAATTTATATTTCAAATTTTGTCACAACATTCTCATTATTAATTATGTGACATAATCAATTAATGCAAATTATATGCGATATATAATGTATTAATGAATAAAAATGCAAGCATGTATGCAAATAAAAGGCATTGATTCCGTTGGTGATCGCCCTCGAACAACTTTCATTGAATATTACAAGGCTCTCATTACAAAGAAAGATAAACTCCTACAGATACGCCCCAGCTCTAACTCCTAACTCCTCGATGGCTTCAAGCAACTAAATGAAACTATGTGCCTCTTCCATGTCCAGAGCTACAAAAGGAATGAGGGCTTCGACTTCTTTGGCTAGGTTTCTCACGTGCTGGCGACTTCTTGCACTTGCACGATCAGGTCGGTGTTGTACTAATCTCGATCTTGAATCATACGAGTAGCATCGCGAAAGCGCCTCAACCAATAATTGTCTCCTCCCTCGGCGGCTTCTTCTAGAACCACAATTTTTCCTAGTTAATCTTGGATTGTAGCCTCTAATGTATGAATCTGAGCTCGGAGTGTTTTGTTCTCTTACCGGGTAGCTTAAAGCTTAAAAAACCATTTCAAGCAAGGAATTTATGAAAAGACCGATCTAGCTCCCCAACCCTTTATTTTAACTGAGTATTTCGGGCTTGGCTTTGACTCAAGCTCTCAAGGGTGGAGTTATATAGACCTTGCATCTCGAACAATCAGTTTTTGCTCTATTGGGATTTTTTCTTCCACGGGGTAGCATCCATCGCTTGCTTTATTTTCTTAATTTCTTGTTTAGCCTTTGTTCTCTCTCGCTGAATTGCGATTCTAGCAACCTTCCTTTCATTTTCAACAGTTTGCTTGCATTTTTCTACCTCTTTCTCGAGTGCTTACTTGTCTTTCTTTCTCTCTTTTTCGACTAAGCATATCCAATTCATTCTTTTTTTCCACCGCTAGAAACTATTTCCGATCGGCATTTCCCACTAGAGCCTGAAGCTTAAGAGTATCCTTTTGGTAGAGAGCATTCTTTTCCTCTAAATCCACATTAAGCTTCATCAATCGTTTGATAGTCCCGTCTCGCTCATCCAATTCTAGGCCAACCCTATAGAGCTCGCTTGTATGCTCGATTTGTAAAGCATCCATCTTCTTATTCACCTCCTCTATCTCGCTTCTTAAAATGTCAGCCTCAGAATGAACCATTTTCAAACGTTCTTCAAGTGACATAGTCAATCTTTGATCGGGCTCCGGAGTCTTGTCATTAATTCTTTTGCTTATCTAAAAAGCGTAGTCCGGGGTGAACATGCACTTTGTATCCTCTTCGACCTTTATACGGTAAAGGTGATCCTAAGCTCTATAAATAGTTTGAACCTTCGCCCTATATTCATTTTTGAAGGGAAACTCAGAGGTTCTTAAGCCGGTGGTGACGGGCACAAACTGTCGTGACCCAAATTGCCTTGACACCAACAAAGGAGCGCAAGCGATTCCACCGTACAATCCTATCAACATTAGCCAATCGCAATCCCCGCATCTATATAAGAACTGAAGGATACTACCAAGCGAAGGCACCCTCCACACAATATCTTCATCTTGAATATTTTTAAAGATCGCCCTCCATTTCTGTTTGTCCAGCTCTTCCCACCATTATTGTGCTAGGTACTCTCGCAAGGGGGGAAATTTCCTGAAAGTATCCCGAATAGAACCCTAGTCGATGTCTTCCAAAGGTGACTCCAAATCCATAACTGAAGCAACTGTGCACAACCCCTCAAGTTCCCTTCTTCATGCTTTTGGCTCTCGTTCAAGGAAATAAAAGTTTCAGTCAAGATTGCCGATTTCGGGTTAGCCTTCTTCTTTAACCTTTCGAACAAGTCCAAAATGGCTACATCAATGTTACCCAAAACTCTAGGGAAAATGATCAAACCGTAGATCCCCAAAGCGAATAAATCCATCTTCACTCCTTCATCTGGGTGTATCAATATGATATCTTGAATGCATTCCCATGAAAAAACAGTGTTGTCACCTCGAACCTGAATCAAACTTTTGACCCAATCTTCACTCATATCGGCTAAGGTTCTGAGCTTCAAAGGTAATTCTGGGTCCTAGACGATTTTGTGTAAATCCAATCTTCATGAATGTTCTTCTGATTAAGCAAAACTATATATTCTTCGATTGTGGGCATCAAATTTTTCTCGTTGAAAGTGATGCAACAGAAGGCAAGATTCCAAAACTGAAAGATGGCTCAGAGCATAGGCTGGTTAATTTGAACATACATCAAATATGCTATGTCACCATAATTTTCCCAGAACAAATTTTGCAATCGCCGGTCCCATCTTTCCCAAATCTGTTTCAAATCTCATAGATCATTTTGTTGTAGACTGACATATGTATACCTCGCCACAATGCGCTCACTCGGTAGACTATCACCTTGAACCCTTTGTTTGACTTCGGACCAATTTCGAACGGCTGAGTTAATTTTCTCCTTCTTGAGGTATCTTTTATCCATGATGAAATATTTTAACTCGGCAAACCACTCGAATCAACACCTTCATGTCATGCAATGCACATGCGAAAAATATATGCAAAATAAGACAAAAAAGAAACAAATTAGTACCAGATAAAATCAATAAACATATAAAACTGAGAAACGAGAAGATAAATCAGACAAAACAACCCTATTTACATCATTTCTAAAAAACCTAGGTTAACTGCATGGCTCTAAAAGGGTAGGCTTTCTATGTTTTCTACATACAATTTTGGCTCTAAACGGTACCCGAACTGTCCTCGTTGTCCTCTTCTAAAGAGTAGCAAGGCCCCAGGTCATCACCCATTACAGGCTCCTCTCAACCGAGTTCAATTCAGGGTGACCATTTCGCTATTGCCG
Source organism: Hibiscus mutabilis (assembly GCA_019671005.1). Classification (NCBI taxonomy): domain Eukaryota; kingdom Viridiplantae; phylum Streptophyta; class Magnoliopsida; order Malvales; family Malvaceae; genus Hibiscus; species Hibiscus mutabilis. The sequence continues at coordinate 13,508,211 of CM033737.1, read as the reverse complement.
TATAGGGAAACAATATTCCCAAGAAAATAGAGGGTAGTCGAGCCCCGAAGGTACTTACTAGGCCCATACGGAGGAACAATATCCACACGAAAGCACTAGAGTCTTCCCCCCACTTAAAAGGACGGGTTTAAATGTCAAATTTTAAATGCGTTAAAATAAACTCGCATTTATAAACGAATGTCAATTAATTGTCACTTTAATTCACAATTTTTTATATTAATAAAACGGTAATTATTACCTATCTTTTTTTTGAAAAATAGCCCGACTCACTTTAATTTTGAAAAATCGAAACCGGTCCCCAGCGGAGTCGCCAGCTGTAGTGACCTTTTTTTTCAAAAGTCATTTGATCGCTAAAAATGAGTAATAGGTTTCCTATGGTTTTTGGGAAAATATTTGGAAAATGGGGAGTCTCTTTAAAATTTTGTGTTTTTGAAAAACAATAAAACTTGGAGTCGCCACTGAGGTAGGCCAGACACCATAAAAGCCATAGATTCGTTTAAAAGTCGGTTCGGGAGTCAGTCACGGATGAGAGAGTTTGGCACCCCACACCTTCCAAAAATTGGTACCGTAAAAAGAAAACAAATAATTACCACGTTTTTAATATTAAACTTTCTGAATTAAAGTGACGATTAAATTAAAATCCTGTTATACGTGCGAGTAAATTTTAAGGGACTTGTTATTCGAAAGCAAACAGCAAGACCACCATCACTACATTTGATACTGACCGCATTTACCCCTGAATAACAAGGCACCACATTAACATATTTTAATATTTGAATGCAAATTTACATGGCATATGAACAATAACATGATGAAAATAAAGGCATAAAAATTACAAATAAGGATCCTAAATACTATACATCAACATGTCATGAACATTATTATATATATAATAAGGTCTTATATATTATAACGTTTAAACTATATGATACATAATTTATGAAAAACATAGAATATATACATATGTACAAACCATATACTATATTATCATCTACTATAAAACATTTATATAATATATACACCATATGCTACATACTACATATATAAAAAAATAAATGTTATATAATATATGCTAAAAATAGTTACATAATATATACATCAACCACACTATATACACATGGATCTACAATATAACAAAACAATAAATATTCAACATGAACAGCATATATAATATAATATAATATAATATAATATAATATAATATAATATAATATAATATAATATAATATAATATAATATAATATAATATAATATAATATAATATAATATAATATAATATAATACTAATTAAAAAATATTCGTAATAATATTTTTGTGTTTTAGATATACTATAATATTAAAAAGGGTAATACTAATAACCAAAGCCCAAATATTCACAAAAATAAATAGGGTTAATCCCCGAATAAAATTAGTGATTACAGTATCAATACACTGTTGGAGCGTATCGATACGGTGTATCGGTACGCTACAGCCCATATCGAAACAGTGTGTCGATACGGTGTATCGGTACGCTGCAGGGAAATAGTCGTTGGGGGTTTTGAACTAGCCGTTGGGGATTTGAAAACAAAGGGTATCGGTACGCGTATAGACGTATCGGTACGACCCTAACCGCATCGATACGCTAAGATGCGTATCGGTATGGGGTTTTGGTTCTGGAAAATTTCTGTAGCTGAAAACCTAAAGTGTATTGATACAGTAGTGCTAAAAACTTGAGTTTGGATACTTTAAGACATTTTAAACACTTAAAAACCTTTTGAAAATACCTCAAACTTATTTTCAAGTTGTTTGAACTTAAAAACATTTTTGAAATCTTTTCAATTTAATCTAAAAATATTTTTCAATTATTATACCAAAACTAAAATCTCAAAAATCTCCCCCTTTTTGATATAATAAAACCAACTTGAAAATTTGTGTTTGGATTCTCCCCCTTAGTAAAATAAATTTTGAATAAGAGTTTAAGAATATAAACATAGTTAAAGCTCCCCCTTATTCATTTGAAAATTCAATTTTTCAAAACATTCTCCCCCTTTTTGTTATATCAAAAATGGTTCAAACCAAAGTTTGAAAACTTTTAAGTCCATAAAAATGGAGAATTTTAAAATAAATTTTGACTAAAATATGTTTTGTTAAAATAGGCTCCCCCTTACTCAAGCATCAAATGAAAGGTTAGTCCAGCAAATATATGATAAACTAGTTGAATTAAAATAAATAAATCGGATTAAAAGCAAATAAATTCAAATTATTTTACCACTTGAACCAAAGGTAGGATGTAAAGTCTTCATTCTTCAAGTGATCTCCCTTGTGTGTATAGAGCTCCCCCTTAATTTCATCACTTGTTGATCAAAGCTCCATCACAATTATAAAAGACAATCATTTGATTTTTGGTATCCAAATTACTTTGGATCCATAGGCATTAGTAGCACAAACTTTAGTTCCCTTAGGAATCCATTTTTCAATTTCATATTTTTATTTGAAGTAATTAGTCCTTTTGGGACCCAAATACTTCTAAAACATTTAACGTTCAAAAATCTAGGGGCACTAGATTGTCTTACATAAAAATTTGATTTTCCAAGATTAGTTTTCTTTTCTAATTCATTGGAAATAAAATCTTTTTCTTTCTTAAGATCATCCACTTCTTTTTATGATCTTTTTCTAATTTTCGAAGCAAATTTTGTAAATGTAAAACTTTAAGCTCAAAATCTTTCATTTTTGCTTCAAATTCCAAATTGGTTTTAGAAAGCAATCATTTCAGTTTTCAATTTTGAAATCAACTTCTTATTTTTTGAAAATGAAGGTTTAAATTCAAAAAACCAAATCGTCATATACTTCTTGTAACTCATCAAATGTATAAGAATTAGAAATAGGTGAGTTAGAAGCTACCTCTCCCTCTTGGAGGGCCATAAAGCATAGGTGGGCTACCTCATCTTGATCGGTGGAGTCTTCATCACTCCATGTTGCCACATATGCTTTCTTTGAAGATGTTCCCTTGTTGTTGAAGCGAGGGCAGTCGTATTTGGTGTGCCTCGTCTTCTTGCGTTCATGGCTCTCGTGGGGATCCTCATCTTCTTATTCGATTCATGCTTGGATTCTTCATTTTCGCTCTTCATAAATCGGGCAAACTTCTTGAAGAGATAGGTCATCTCTTCATCCTCACTTTCCTTCTCACTTTCCTCCTCACTTGAATCTTCTTGATGGCTTGTGGAGGATTTATGAGATACTATGTTTAGATCTTCAAATCTGAGCTCTTTGATCTTCTTCTCATTCTCCTCTCTTAATGGTTTGGGCATTAACTCATTGGTAAGAAGAGACCTAATTAGCTCTATCTCTCTACTTTGTGGATCATGGTAAGGGAAGTGAACTGGGTTAGAGAGAGATTTTTGGGTCCAACCTGAAAGTGCATTTTGTGGATCACGGGGTTAGAGTTTGAATGAAAACAGGGTTGCTTGTCGGTTTTGGAATCTAAGTCCGACAGCTGCTGGCTCGTACAAGAGTTTAAGTGAACCTGAAACAAGGAGAAAAGAAACAGCATAAAGTGCAGGCATTCCATGGTTTGTGATCTGTGTATGGAAGACACTGGATGAATGATGTAAATACCCAAGATTTATGAGTTTTGGAGGACTTTTCTCATACTCAACATTTTCGGGAGGTTAAAGAAGTTTCCAACTTATGAGTCACATGGGCATTCCAAAAAAGTTTAAACAGAAGAAGAAGATGAACAGATCATATAATGGACTAAAATAAATAGAAAATAAAATCTGGCATACCTAATGTGTAATTCACCCATTTTATTTAAGTCAGCTTGCTTTTTTTATTAATAAAATAACACGTGGAGTGTTTTGATTGGCCCGTGAGAATTTTTTTAACGGAGGTTAACGAAGAGGACATATGAGGTCACGATTTTTAGTTAAGGGGGCAAAACGTCCCGAAAAATACTTTAGGGGCTAACTCTAGAAAAAATACATAGTTTAGGGGGCAATGGAGTCATTAAGCCTATATTAAAAAGCAAAATATTGGTTTCATAATTGTTAGGAATCCATTCCATTAAATAAGATGGATACTTATTCACACATTAATTATTCATTCGTTAACTTCCTTTGTCTTCATTTTTGTCATGAGGTAAATCAATAAAAAGCTTGTTTTTTTGTTTGTTTCTTCATTATTATTTTTCACCTACTTCAAAATCGATAAATTGACATCTGAGGATTTTTATTTTGAGAGAACTAGGTAAAACTGAAGAGACAAGATTACAATGGCACCACTAGTCATCAATGGAGAAAATTATCAAACTTGGGCTATCAAGATGATCATTCATTTATAGGGTTTTGATATCTGGGATACATTGGAAGATGATTATGAAATTCTTCCACTTCCAACGAATTTAACTGTGACACAAATGAAGAATATAGGGAGAAGAAGACAAGGCTAAAGTCAAGTCTTGCATGTTTTCTACAATTTTAATGTCAAATTTAACCAGAATAATACATTACGAAACAACTACAAAAATCTAGGAGCATCTTAAAGAAAAATATGAAGAGAATGAAAGAATCAAAAACATGAAAGTAACGGATTTCCTTTGTGAATTTGAAATGAATAGAATGACGGAGTGCGGGCTATTAAAAGAATATGCTAAACAATTTCTCAAAAACCATCGACAATGTGAGAATGATAGGAAATTTTTCTCTGATAAAAAAGTTGTTGAAAAGATTTTGGTTATAATTCTTGAAAAGTATGAACCTATGATTTTTTTCATTAGATAATTTTAAATATATTTTAAGTATTATCTTGGAAGAACTTTTAACAGCTTTACAGACTTCAAAAAAAATGAGACTCGTGAGGTAAGAGAATTTTTTAGGTGCATTTTAAGCCGAAACACATAAATGAAAAAAAACAAACAAAAAATTCATAATATGACAACAACAAAAAACCCCAAATAAATGGATACTATCCACCTTGTCCGAATTGCGGAAAAAAAACAAATTATCCTTAATAAAAATATTGGTGGAGACCATATGCGAAATGCAACAAATGCAAAATCACATATGAAAAGGATTTGTAGAATCAACAGCAACAAGATGCGACCAATATAGCACGTGAGAAATAATAAGAGGAAGAACTCTTTGTTGCAATATGTTTTGCAAACACTAATCTCTTGAGAGTTGGCTTGTCATAGTGGTTGTACAGATCACGTGACAAGAAAATTAAGATCTCTTTAGGCAACTTGATAAAATAATTATTTTTAAAGTTAAAATTAGAAATTACCAGTATATTCTAATAAAAGACCAAAGAGAGAGACTTCTTAAGTCTACACACTTTATCTTTCTTAAGAGAGGCCACAAAACCTGGTGGTTTCTCCATATTGATCTCCTCAACTAGATCATCATTCAAGAATGCAGAATTTATACACATATCATGTACTTGTAATCTATGAATAGAGGCTAATGCAAACAAATCACGAATAATTGAGATATTTGTAAGAGGGAAGTAAGTATCAAAGAAATCTATTCCATATTTTTGAGTAAATCTCTGTCTACTTGTCTTGCCTTATACTTGTGGATTGACTCATTTGGTCTAAATTTCTCTTTAAAGACTAATTTATTAATTATATCCTGCTAAAAACAAGAATCAATAGACCTTATAGTCTTATCATATAATATTGGATCTACATCTACTAGAAAAGTCTGAGCTGTAGGATCAGATATGAAGTCTAAATCACTTATTTTTATTTAGTCACAAATATTTAATTACCTTAAATTTAGAAGTTTATTTTAATAAAAATGTACACGATCTCTTAAATCTTAGAACCGACCCTACTTTTTCCCGTATAATATTTAGTTTCCTTTTCTTTGCTTTGTTTCTTGTGAGTAACTCATTAATAGAAAACCAACGCCTTGGAATTTTTAGTAAAGCAGACTTGTGGACCATGAGCTCTTTCTTTAGATTTTCCCTCGCTTTCTTTCCTCTTTCTTGTGGAAATTCTGGCATGAGGACCTTAGCATACGGTAAATTTTTAAAATTTATATTGAATATATGGATTTTAAAGAATTTTTAATTATTTCTAAAGATTAAATATAAAATTGATAAAATAAAATTTAATTATAAAAAATTTAAAGTTATTTTATTTTTTTAGTTGTCACGTCAACAACTAACGTTTGGTATGTAAATATGAATTTCTTTAGATGGAACGTAACATTTCCATAGGAGTTACTTTCCTATAAACAACCTTAGATGTAACGTAACTTTTCCGTAGGAGTTACTTTCCTATAAAACATGGAATGTTATTCTCTTACGTTTTGATGGAAAATAAACAAATATTTCTAAAATATATGTTTTTTATGTTGGGTATTAGTTGATTCAAGTAAAGATACATTGCCATTCTTTTTTATATCTTGCATTAATTTATGAAAAAAATGGTTTGAATTTTTTTATAATATTAATATTTTTCTATATATTTTTTGAAGAACATAACTTGACCAATTATCAATATATTAAACATACAGATTGACATACAAACTTTCCAAAAAAATTATTTTTTGGAATTTGTACTCTTTTAACATTGATACATTCAATAATATCTTAAAAAGCAAAATATTGGTTACATAATTGTTAGGAATCCTTTCCATTAAATAAGATGAATACTTATTCACAATTAAGTATTCTTTTTTTTTTTGAACATACACATATTATGTATTCAGTCGTTAACTTCCTTTGTCTTCATTTTTGTCATGAGGTAAATGGTCATCTTTTTTATACTTGCATGATCGAAAATTACAATAGTTGTGAATTTTTACCATTTTGAAATAATGCATTATAATTATATATATATATATATATATACTCTCTCAGTACATATATACGCATTATATAAAATTATCAATTATCAATTTCTTTTAAAAATTTATCAAATTTCAGTTATACACGTGTCATATACCAAAGGAAAAAGTTAACGTTGTCATCTTATTTGGTCACTTTCGAAATGTATATGGGCTGAATTAATTTTTAGAAGGACCAGTTTGGTCAATATAAAAATTGACAAAGACTTGAGGAGTATTTAAACCTAATATTTCAATTCAATTAATGTTAAATTTAACATTTTGTACTAAAATAATGACTTTTCTAAACATACATAGACTAAAATTTTCCTTTCAGGGCTCTAGAGGCATACAATCACTATTGGTAAAACATGGAAAGCTCGTCTTGGCGGCGCCAAAAAGGAGATCAAGGAAATTCTCAGGGAAAAGGTAAGCTTCTCCGGCCCTCAATAGAAGAACAAGGCGGTAAAAGGGGAGCAGATAACTCAGGCAGAGAAACAAAAATGTTCGTCAATAACGTAAGTAAGAGAATACACTGGGTCTCCCTCAAGGAAGCATTTTCAGCATACGAAAAGGTATCTAGGGTTTATATCGCATACAAAAACGTGAGAAGAATTCAAAGCCAGACAACCTTCGCTTTCATCAGCTTCGTAAGATGGGAGGACGCCAAAAGGGTAGTTGAACAGGGACATGGTAGAAAGATGGACGGCCATGCAATAGTTGTGTTATTCGAGAAGAAGTGGCTACTATCACCTCTGGTGGAAAGAAGCTGTGAACATCCGAATATGACCCCACGACAAGGAAAAGAAAATGTTTACTCAACTGTAACTAAAGACAGATCGTATAAGGAGGTGCTGCTAAACCAGAATATCCTTGCGGTGGATAATAGGGATCCTTTTCAGAGGTTAAATGTCTGCAAGGGTACACGGGCGTCGTCATCCAACCAGATGGATGCCACTCCAATCCAGGTGACTATCCCTGAAGCCGAAAGAAATGGTTGAACCGGTGTTTTGTGGGTCAAGTTAAAGGCATGTATGACGCTAATTTCGTGCAGCAGGGGCTTCGATCAAAAGGGTTTAACATTAAATTAGGTGTGTGGTCCAAGTTTTATGTCATAGTTCAGTGCCTGGAAGCCGAACAAGTACCTATCTTCTGGGACCTGAAGGAATCGTTGTTGCATTCATGGTTTGAAGATACTGATAGCAAACTTTTCGGCTGAGAAGAAGTTAAAATTATGGCTATTGATAGAAGGGATACCTGTTTGTGCTTGGTTTCATTCTATGATAAATGCAATAGCCGGCAAGTGGGGAAGGGTTTAGAGAATTGATTACGAGACATCAAGGAGGGATCGTTTTGACCTTGCTCGAGTACTGGTTGGTGTCAGTTCAGTATCAGACATTCCCTATGCAGCTAGTTTTATATTTAATAGAGAAAAATTCCAGGCTAAGTTATTGATGTCTGAATTTGACGATGACCGGTGTTAGATCGACAGCGGGAGGGCGGCCACCTCCGAGGATGAAGCTTTCAGCTGTCGCTTAGAAGACTGGCCCAATGTTTTCAATCTGAGGTGGTTTTGCCTAATTCCAAGAAAGAAGGATACAAACCGATAGCTCAGGCCCCACATGTAGGCACAGCTGTCACCCTTGGAGAATCTGTAGAGAACTTATCCGGAAGAGGTACACCGTGTGTGGGCCTCAACAGTGGACTTAATAATTTAGAACCCCTGGTCGATGTTCCAATCATTTTGGGCCAGTTACTCTCAAACTCCACCTCGAACAACAGCGAGCCCATTGCTCCCGTGCTAGACAAGTCTACTGGTCTCTTTAAGATAGTGCTAAAGTTTCTCATTTCCTTTAGCAACCCAATGTCTTAGCCCCAAAGACCCAAAGCGGTTAAGCAACATCCTAGGTCCTGCTCTAGAAACCCGATACCTTCTAATAAGAGGGGGAAAGTCCTCGTTACAGTAGGGGATCCAAATGTCTTTGACTGCCGCTCTTCCATTATCAAGTCCAACTTTATAGTGCTTTTTGGGTTTTTACAATTTCAATCTAGTGGTTTATTCTGTACCCTTGCGAACGTTTATGCACCAAACGATGGTGTGGAGAGGGAGCGTGTATTTACAAGTCTGGTATCGATCATTTATAATATCAATGCACCGATCCTGATGGGAAGTGACTTTAATGTAGTAAAAGAGGCTAGTGAAAGAACTGGTGTAGCCGTAACAATGGGAGAAATAGAGGCTTTTTCAACTTTCATCAATTCATTGTGCTTAGTAGATTTGCCATTGATCGGAGGTATTTATACCTGGTCAAGCTTGCATGAAAGTCCATCTTTCAGTAGATTTGATCGTTTCTTGTTATCCCCTCAGTTTTTTGGGTGCTGGCCAGACTTATCACAACAATTGATTCCAAAAAATATTTCAGATCATAATCCTATGGCACTATCGATGTCGTTACAAGAGTGGGGACCAAAGCCTTTTCGATTCTTTGATCACTAGGCAGAGGACAAAGGCTACACCGATATAATTAAGGAGGTTTGTGGCAAGCAGCAGCAGCTCGGAATAGGTAATCTTCTAAGGGAATGTAAATTTCAGTCTAAGAATTGGCTCAAGATCATGAATCAACTCGAAGTCAACTCAATATCTGAATTAGAAAGAAAACAGACAGAGCTCGAAGCATTGATTGCTAAACGGTCTAAGGATCAAAAGGTGTATATGGATTTGAAGTTAACCCGAATAAAGTTATGGCAAAGAACCAAACAAGAGGAACGCGATTGGTTACAGAAATCGAGATTGTGCTGGTTTGTTTCTGGAGATAGAAATTTGAAATATTTCCATGCCGTAGCCTCAAATAGGAAGACAAATAACTCAATCAGCCAATTGAAAATTGGAAATGGAGTGTTAATTGAGCCAAAAAGAATTTAAGGAAGAGGTGGAAAACCACTTCAGACAGATTTACAACAAAGCTCTTATTCCTTTAAAGGTTGGCCGGATGGGCTGCGATTTAAAAAAATTATGTTTAGAAGCCGGAAGTAATCTAGAGAAACCTTTCTCTCTAGAAGAAATCTAGTTGGCCCTCAATGCACTAGACGGCTCCGGGCTCCGGGCCCTGATGGCTTCAATGTGTGTTTCATAAAATGATTCTAGCCAAATCTTAAAGAACAAATACTTGGGTTCTTTAGAGACTTCTCACAAGGTAAGCTGCGGGATCCCTCAATTAATCATTCCTATATTGTTTTAATTCCAAAAGTGAAGAATTCTGTCTCGATTGGTGATTACCGACCTATTAGTCTCGTGGGTTGCTTTTATAAGTTGCTTGCCAAAGTCCTTGCTATGCGGCTAAATCTTGTCATCAATAACCTAATTAGAGAGGCTCAATTTGCATTCGGCCACAGAAAACAAATCCTCGACTGTTTCTTGATTTCCAACGAGATTACTGACTATACCAAAAGGAGGGGGATCCTCGAAATAGTTTTCAAAGCGGACTTCGAAAAAGTATATGACTCAGTAAATCGGGACTTCTTGATGTATATCATGGACAAAATGGTGTCCGGCTCCTGTTGGTGCACATGGATCAGATGGTGTGTTTCCACAGTGAAGATTTCAGTTTTGGTCAATGGTTCACCCACAAAAAATTTTGCTATCTCCCGTGGTTTATGACAGGGGTGCTCACTTTCCCCACTCCTCTTTAATCTTGTCGCAGAGGGGTTCAGCTCACTACTTCGAAATACAATGGCCAGAAGTTTTTCCAGTGGTATTCAGATAGGCAGCAGCACTTTGACAATCTCTCATTTACAATACGCTAATGATCTAATTTTGTTCAGTGAAGCAAGTGGGGTGCAAGTAAAGAACATGGTCCGTATTCCCAGAGGTTTCCAAGTTGTACCCGGACTTAAGCTTAATCTGAGTAAGTCGAAGCTTTAGGAATTAATGTGGAGGACCCAAAAATAGAAGCATGGGTGTCAATACTGAAATGCAAGAGTGAAAAATTCCCTAGTACTTATCTTGGTCTCCCCCTCGGCCAACCGAAGAATTCAGCACTGATTTGGAATCTGATCGTTGAGAAATTTCAATCCAAGTTGCTAGGTGAAAGTCGAAGCTGCTATCGTTTGGGGGCTGAGTCACGCTGATTAAGTCAGTTCTTTCCAACATTCCCATGTACTACTTGTCCATCTTCCTATGCCAACTTCGGTAAGTTCATTATTATCTAGAATGATAGCTAAATTTCTATGGGGATCGCTTGATCGTCGCTCCATACATTGGGTGAAATAGGAGGTTCTGTGCTTGCCCAAAGAGGAGGGGGCCGCGGTTTGTATAACTTCAAAGCAAAGAATAAGGCCTTGAGATGCAAGTGGTTATGGCGGTAGAGAACTGAAATCAACAACTTATGGAGAAAAACTGTAGCTCCAATTTATGAACATAATCATTACTCCATTCTGCCTGCTAATGTTAGCTCCTCTAATAAATCATAGATTTGGAGGAGTATAACCACGCAATTAACAGGTCAAGATCCTTTCTTTTATCAAAATATTCGATATTGTGTGGGGGATGGAAAGCTGATACAATTCTGGTCTGAGGTCTGGGTAGGATCCGTTGCGCTAAGTGTGTCTCACCCTAGAATATTTGCTCTAGCAGTGAATAAAAGTGGTGTAATTGCTGATTTTAGTTGTATCGTGGATGGTATTTGGAGATGGAATATACAATTGAGAATGAGGTTATTTGACTATGAGCGAGTCGTATAGAGCGATTTTATGTCTCATATCTCAGGGTGCCGGTCTCATCTTGATTCTCAAGACAGTATTAGATGGGCTACTTCGTCTAATGGTGTATTTTTGAAAAAATCCTATTGCCAGGTGAGTTCCCAAAACAACAGTGTTAAAGATGATCTTGGAAACTAGTTTGGTGTAACATAGCCCCTCCGAGTATAGGTGTAATCACTCATTTTTATCTAGTCTGTAAATACATATTAGAATAATTATTAGTATATTAGCGTTGCATGTATACATTGTATTATATTATGCTATATGTTTATTATGTGCATGAGTGTTATTAATATATGTAAAGTGTGTGCATGTATATTATAAACTATGTATGTATACGTATTAAATACAGTGTATGTGTGTCGCGCATGTATTTATATTTAGTACGAGCGTATTTGTTTTTACAGATAATGTGTGTAGATGTTATGTTAATTATGTGTATGATTATATATCTATGTATGCTAGTATATTATATTAATTAATGTTTGCATAGGTATATACGTATGTATTATCGTATGTATATTATTATTACTAATTGTTGTTATAACTAATATTAATATTATTGGGCTAATATAAAATGAAATCCAAAAAAACATATTAAACCCCAAATAAATAAATTGTCAGTCCAAGTCTATTACAAGTCTAATATTATTAAAAGGCCCGGTTGGCCCAAACCTAAGACCCTATTTAAATCTAATTATTTTTGTGCAGATAACTATGGGCCGTTGGATCAAGATTTGATCCAACGGCCACGATCAAGTAGGGACAAAATATCTAGCCAGCTACGTGCACTACACGTCTGGACGGTTCGAGTGCCAAGCGCGCGTGCGGTCCACGCGCGGACTCTTCGATATCCCACGCGTGCGTGAGTCCCAAGCGCTATAACTCATCGACTGCTGAGCCACACGTTTCACGATCTGGAGCCGTTTCACCGATTGAGGTTTCATCTGGGCCGTTCATCCTTCAAGCCAGCCCGCCCGTTAGATCAGATCTGATCCAACGGCCGAGAACGCCTCTGGCCGAAGACAGAACCCCCATACCGCCACCATGCCGGTCTCCAACCACCGCACTCAGACATATCAAAACACAAGAAAAGAAAGATTATGTCAGTATCAGTCCAGATCTGAAAATAGATATTATATTACTTGTTACCAAACCAAAAGACAGGCATATATGTATGAAACAAACAATTTGTAAGGCAGCCAAGTTGTAATCGAAAGAAAAGAAATACAAAAAAAACCAGTCAATACTCTTCTCTTTTCTTACCTCGTTGCATGCATACAAAAATACACGTAGTAAATAAAAAAGAGAGATTTAGAGTCGTTACCCTCGTCATCTGCGGATCTCCCTTTTACCAGTGACAAGCCTCTTCGGCCTTCCCAGGCCGAATATGGTGAACTGAAAGGAGTGGGAGGCCCCTTTTTGGTTTCGTTTTGGGATTGAATAAAAAAAAGGGTTTTTCGTTTCGTATTTCTTAGATCTAGGACGCATATAGGCTTTTTCTCCAAATCCAAGTTCGTATTCGTGTCGAGGGTAAGGTAAGAGTCATTTTGGTGTTTTTTCGGGGTTCGCCGGCTAGCGGCGGCCGGCGGCGGAGAAGACGGCGGTCGGCCGCCGGTTTCTGGGTTCATCAGGGATGGTCAAGAGAGAAAATGAGAGGTGTGGCTTGTTATAAAAACTGAAAAATGAACGAAATGGGAAAATTTTGAGTCCGGCAAAAAAAAAGGGTTTTATAAGCGTTGTTATTTCGTGAAATGGGGAAATTACGTAATAAATCCCCTTGCGTTTTCAATATTTTCGTTTGTGTCTCGCCGCAGGGGATATTTACAACTCTGGTCTCCCTTGTATTTCAAAATCTTGCAATCCAGTCCCTAAATTACATCGAATCCGTTTTTAAATGGTAAAATTACCCCTTTAGCCATCCCGCGTTTTTGGATTTTTCACTTCGGGTCTGCCCCTTGGTCCAATTACAGTTTCAGTCCTTTCAAGTTCGGTCCTGTTTGCATTTTCGTCCCTAAATTGCATATTATTATCCTTTAATTTCTGCTACTGATGTTTATTTCTTTTCATTTCAGTCTTGTTTCCATGTAAATATTCATGTTCGTATTATAATCGTGTATGTTGATGTAGCCTTTTGCCTTATTATATATCTCTCGTATATGCCTTGTATTTTTATGTTTACATGTATATGCGTGTTAAGTTCATGATGATTATGTGTCTTTATGTATTGGTTCAGTTATTCGTATCATGCATATTGTGTTCTAGTCGGCTCGTACACAACATGTTTTGTATTTTAGTACGTATTGTATGTTCTCTTGGCTTTTAGGTTACGAGTTAGTATATTTCCTTTTTATGTATAATATATTGCTCTATATGTGTTGAAATGTGTTTTATTTCTAATATGTATGTCTTCTTGAAATATATGTTTTTGTCCATACATATATTTATTCATGCTTTGTTATTATGACATGTTAAATTTGTTTTTATCTACTATTAAGCTTGATATGTATATGTGTGTTTTAATTACGTATTTTATTTATGTTAGATTAGTATTCTGTCATGTTAATATTTATTGCATTTAAATTATTTGCCATGTTTTATATTTTGCCACTAAGATTGCATATCGAGATATAAATTGTCAATGCGGTGCCCTTTTATCCGAGCGTAAACGGGGCCAGTATCAGGCGTAGTGATAGTGGTTGGGCGTTTACCCTCGGATAACGGGGCCTTTAAAATTTATTCGCAATCATAACCGAATTTTAAACTAATCGTCACTTTAATCCGGAAAATCTAATATTAATAAAGCGGTAATTATTAAAGTACCAATTTTGGGCGGTGTGGGGGTGCTAATCCTTCCTCATCCGTAACCGACTCCCGAACCCAATAGTTTTCAAATCTCTGGTTTTTTATGGTGTCCGGCCTACCTAAGTGGCCGGTGGCGACTCCAATTTTTAAATAAAATACGGTTTTTAAAACCCCCACGGAATAAATATTTTATATCCGAAAAATCACAAACACCTCGAAAACTCGACGTTTTTAGCGAAAAGAAGGACATCGCTACAGATGGCGACTCCGCTGGGGACTATTTTTTGTTTTTCGAAAAAACAAATGAGAGTCAAGCTTTTAAAATAATTACCGCTTAATTAATATTAGAAATTTCTGGTTAAAGTGACTATTAAATTAACATTCGGTTATAATTATGCGTTTATTTTAACGCATTTAAAATATGGTATATAAACCCGTTTTTTTAAGTGGGGGGAAAACGCTAATGCTTTCGTGGAGATATCATTCTCCCGTATGGGCCTAGCAAGTACCTTCGGGGCTCGAGTACCTTATGCTTTCGTAAGGATATCGTTCCTTCGTACGGGCATAAGCGAATGGGTCCCCCTGAATTGAACCCAGTTGAAAGGAGCCTATAATGGGTGATGATCGGGGGCCTTGCTACCCTTAGTAGGGGACAGCAAGGACAATTCGGGTACCTCCTAGCACCAACACTGCATATAGAGAATACATAGAAACCTACCCACTTAGAGCCATGCGGATAACCTTAGGTTTTAGACGGGATAAATAGGGTTGTTTTGTGTGTTTATTCTGTTTAATTTTGTCCTTTCATTTATATATTTATTAATTTTATAAAAACTGACTTGTTTTCTTTTCGCTTTTGTTTTTTTCATAAATCATACATTTGCATCACATAAAGGTCTTGGATCAAGTGGTTTGCCCGACAGAAAGTCTTTCACCATGGAAAAAGGTGTCTTAGGAAAGAAGAGCTTAATTTGTCATCGGACATTGGTCGAGGTCAACCAGAAAACCCAAGGGGACAGTTCACCGAACGAACGCGTAATAGCAGGGTACACCTATGTGAGTCTCCAACAGAACAACTTATGGGATCTTCAAAGCATTTGGGAAAGATGGGGTGAAGACTACAAGACTTGTTCTGCGATAGTTATGGCGACATTGCACAGCTGTTATATGTTGGGTTAACCAGCCTCGCTCGAGCTATAGTCCATTTTCGAATTCGGCTTTTCTTCGCTTCACCTTCAATGGGCAGGACATGATGCCTCTGAGAGAAGAATACACGCTTTACTTAACCGGAAGAACATTCGGGAAGATTGGATCTACGCGAAGCCTCAGGAATCAGAATTACAACTGCGGAACTCAAAACCTTTGCGGGAATGAGTGGCGATTGGGTTAATGGCCCGCTTCAGATCCAAGGAGACAATACAGTTTTTGCATGGGAAAGTATTCGGGACATCATACCGACACATCCGCACGAGGCAAAGAAAATGGACCTATTCGCTTTAGGAATATATGGCTTGGTGATCTTTCCAAGAGTACTGGGAACATTGACATAGCCATTACGGACTTGTTTGAGCGGGTAAAACGGAAAGCAAACCCAGTACCAGCTATCTTGGCGAGACTTTCATTTCCTTAAATGCTAGCTGGAAACATGAAGAAGGACGTTTTTGAGGATGCGGATGCAATTTATTATGGGTATGGATTGAGTCACATGTGGAAGACACCGATGAGGGGTCTGGGGATATCCTTCCAAGGTTTTTCGCCTTTACGGGAGTACTTAGCAAAGGAATAGCAAGAGGATTTGAAAACAAAAATGTGGACTAGTTTCTTCAGGAACATTCAAGACGAAGACATAGCATGGAGGGTCTCATGGCTTGGCAAAGTTAATTATTTTCTATCTGATTGTGGTGATTTCAATTGGGTGATGATGTTGGGATTGCGGAGAGGATCGCTTTGTGCTCGCTTTTAGTGTCTCGACAGTTCAGATCACGACAGTTCATTCCCAATACCGCCGGGTTAAGCCAAACTGAGTTTCTTTTCAAAGGGGAGTTCAAAGGAAAAATTCAGACCATCATGAGGGCTTGGGACCATTGTTACCGGATCAGGGTGGAAGGAGATACCGAGCACATGACTACCCCAGACTACGATCTTTGGAGACGTTTGAGGGTTAATAATATGATTCCTGAATCTGATCAAGGACCAGCAGTGTCACTCGAGGAGCTTACAAGGGCGGTACCGTCTGAAACTGACATCTTACGGAATGAACTCGAAGAAATTAAAAGAAAAATGGACATCCAACAGACCCAGCATGCGAGCGAGCTCTATAAGGCAAGCTTAGAGGTTGACGAGCGGGACGGGATCATTAGGCAGTTGAAGAAATTAAATGCAGATTTGAGCGACAAGAATGCTATTTGTCAAAAAGATGCCCTTCTACTACAAGCAAAAATACAGAAGGCCGGCCTGAGTCAATTCATAGCTGTGGAAAGAGAAAGAATGAATGACATCTTTTTGGTGGAAGAAGAACGAGAAATCAGCAAGAGAGCGATCGAGAAAGAGATGAAAAGTTTCCGGTTGGCTATGGAGGAAGAAAAACGGTCTTCCAAGAAGGCCATTGACCAAGAAAAGGAAAGATTCAGGCAAGAAATCAGCAAGGGAAAACAAGCTGTCCATCATGAGAGAGAAAGCGTCGCCGTATGGAAAAGAAAGTCCATGAGTAGCCGGAATAGACTGTTAGAGATGCAAAAATTGTACGATGACACTATTCAAAGTCTGGAGCAAAGCCAAAGTCAGAATGGCGAATTAAAAGGAAAGGTGGCGGAAGTTGAACACTCCCTTCGAATATACTGCCAGAGAAATGGTTTCACTAAGCTACAAGAAAAAGAGCGCGAAGTAAGCATGTTACGAGCACGAATTAAGTCCCTCGAAGCAACTGTTGAGGATTACAAGGAAAGAATTAGTGTGTTCGAGGAGGATGCAGCCGGAGGGGACACCTATTGGCAAAAGAGACTGCGTGACGCTGACCGGATGGTATAGGATAGGGACCAATATTACGCAAACTTGATGGTGGACATACAGCGAGTCGCCAAGCATGTGAATGATTTGGCTATCGAGGCCGAAACACTCCGACCTTTCATAGTCCCGGAAATGGAAGAAGTTCCCAGGTTCCTCAAGTTCCTCAGGGCAATTGGAAAATTAGGAGATAGAGCTAGGGCTTATCTATAGGGCTTTGAGTTGTATTTAGCTCTTTTGTATTAGGAATCTTCATTTTGTAATACGAACTCTGTTGTAATTTAAACCCTTTAATTCCCGTGGAAGTAGTTCAAAAGGGTGATTACCAGCGGAATCAGTACCTTATCTGCATACATTCTCGCATTTGCATCATGACATTCGCATCATTATACATGCATTTATCTTTCTTACAACCATATTAATGTTGTGAATATTGTTTTAGAGTGTGTGTGTGAAAATATAAGCTAACCCGCAATCATTCATCACCCATACCTTACCCGGTTACAAAGCAAGCTCATGGAAGTCAGGATAATCAGTTTAGAAAAAGGGCAAAAAGAGCTCGAGGCGAGGCTTGAAGAGACTCAAAGAAGCCTCAGTGACCAGATTGCGCAGTCCCAAGCATCTATAGTATCCGACATAACCGTATTGTTGGCTAAGAGTCTTGGAAAAAGAGTGGAAGGAGAAACCGTTCAAGAGCCAGAGGGTACCCCAGCTCACTACAAGGTTCAACCAACTGCACCAAACCCGGCTAGAAAGGTGTATATCGACCCTGCAGGAATGTCATCTAGTTTTCAAATAGGGGTACCTGAAACTCAACCCCTCGACGCTGAAGCACTCTATGAAGAAGAGGTGCCGGACCTGAACATGGTTGAAAGGATCAGGACCGAGGTAGAGAAAAAGTGGGAGGAGAGTTTTCGCCTCATGGAGGAAAATTTTAAAACGTTACAATCTATGGAAGAATCAGGAAATGACGCTAGCGACTTAAGTCTGGTGTCCGATCTTGTCCTACCGCCAAAATTTAAAACGCCAGAGTTCGACTAATACGATGGAACCACGTGTCCTTCTGCACACATAACAGTGTAATGTCGAAAGATGGCGGCCTACCTTAAGGACGAAAAGCTACTGATCCATTGTTTCCAAGACAACCTAACTGGAGCGGCGTTACGGCGGTACACCCAGTTGAGCAAGGCAAATGTTAAGACATTGAAGGATCTGTCAAGAGCATTTACTGAGCAATATAAGCATGTAACAGATATGACCCCCAGTAGAATTATGTTGGAAAATATGGGGCAGAAGTCCAACGAAAGTCTACGGCAATACGCGCAAAGGTGGCGGGAAGTGGCCGCCCA
This sequence comes from Hibiscus mutabilis, assembly GCA_019671005.1. NCBI lineage: Eukaryota > Viridiplantae > Streptophyta > Magnoliopsida > Malvales > Malvaceae > Hibiscus > Hibiscus mutabilis. The sequence continues at coordinate 13,489,487 of CM033737.1, read as the reverse complement.
AATTCAGCTACCCCTCCCGGAACATGAAATTACGTCGTTATTTGTTAATACTCTGAAAGGGGCACTCTTTGATCGCCTCATTAATAATACAACGCAGTGCTTTGCTGACTTAATCAGGACCGGGGAGTCCCTTGAATTGGCAATTAAGAGTGGTAGAATTGATGGCGGGGAAGGGTATCAGAAATATAGCAAGAGGAATGAAGTAAACGCCTCCAACACTTATACCACCCCGAAGAACTTCACAGTCTCACAGCCACAAGCACCTGTGGGAAAAACACAACACTCGAATCAAAGAGATGAGAGAATCTCCAGAAAAGAGAAAGGGAGAAGAACTTTCACTCCCCTACCTGTTTCGTACTCAAAACTTTATTCCCAGTCGTATGAAGCAGACCTGGTCCGTCCATACATCGTTACTCCTGTCAATCCGCCCTTCCCTTCTTGGTATAATCCGAACGCACATTGCGACTATCACGACGGTACCCCTGGACATCCCACTGAGAACTGCCTTGCCTTCAAAAAACTTGTACATAATTTAATCGATTCTGGGATATTGAAGTTTGAAGAACCAAGTGTAGCTAATAACCCACTGCCTAATCATGGGAACAGAGGATTAAATGTTATTGAAGAATACTTTACCAGGAGGATTAAGGATGATGTGTCAGAAATCAAATCTCCTTTACGGTGGGTATTTCAACAGTTATGCATGGCCCGTGTGATCGACAAAGGCATGATAACAAGGCAGAAGGGATGTGGAGTCTATTGCGAATTCCACCAGACTGAAGGACATGATATCCAAGAGTGCGATGAGTTCAAGAGATTGGTACAACAATTAATGAATGAAAAACAAATAGAATTCTTCGAGGAGCCCATGGGGAAGAAGGGGTCGGACGTACACATGACGGATAGCCCCAAATCTAAATACGGGAATGATAGACCTTTTATCATCTCTCCCAGGCCAGGGAATGCAGGTACCTCCCAAAGAGAAACCAGCAATATAAGTCCCAGGATCATCATTTCAGCACCATCCCCATTCCCATTCAAGGATATGCGGCAAACCCCCTGGAATTATGCCGTAAATGTGACCACGCCAGAAAAACTAGAACATGGTCAGGTAAAAGAGCCTACGCTGAAAGACCAACAAAGCCAGAGCGATGTAAACGTTGGTGAGGCCGGCCATTTCACAAGGAGCGGCAGATGTTATTCCTCCGAGGCTTTGAAAGCAGCTGAAAAAGATAAGGGGAAGAATACAGCAGTTAGCCCCACGCAGATATTTGGAGAAGAACCTCCCCCAAAGATGAATGAGCTGGTAACTGAGGCCCAAGCCAAAGAGTTTCTGAAGTTCTTGAGACATAGCGAGTACAACGTAGTGGAACAACTACGAAAGCAACCAGCCAGGATCACAGTACTGGAATTACTCTTGAGTTCAGAAAAGCACCGAGAGGCGCTATTAAAATTACTAAATCAAACTTTTGTGCCCCAGGATATTTTTGTGACAAATCTGGACAGGATAGTGGGGCATATCACTGCCTATAATCATATAACGTTCAGTGATGATGAGATCTCTGAGGGAGGAATGGGGTCCACCAAAGCCCTTAACATCACAACCCACTGCAAAGGGTATGTAGTACCTGGCGTACTGATTGACAACGGGTCAGCATTAAACGTCTTGCCAATGGTGACCCTGCAAAAACTACCAATAGATGGTTCTCACCTAAAGCCCTGCCACAATTCGGTAAGAGCCTTTGATGGTACGCAAAGAGGAACAATAGGGAAAATTGAGGTGCCCCTATTGATCGGACCTACTGAATATGTGATCAATTTTATGGTGATGGACATAAAACCATCTTTACAGCTGCTTGCTGGGAAGACCATGGATCCACTCCGCAGGAGTTGTCCCCTCATCATTGCATCAAAAATTAAAATTTGTAGTCGAAGGTAAATTGGTCACAGTAGAGGCTGAGCAGGAAATTGGTCCCCCTACATTCAAAATTATGAAGATGTTGCAGAATGCTCGTTCCGAGCATTAGAACTAGTGAATGCCACGTTTGTTTCGGAAGGAAGTCAGATCACCTACCCCAGGTTATCTAATTGTACTAAGATGACCGTCGCAGAAACTTTGGGCCGAGGAGCCAAAGTAGGAAAGGGGCTGGGGAAGAAGTTACAAGGAAACCTAAGAGCCAAGAATATGATAACCAAGAAGGATCGTTTTGGGCTGGGTTATCAACCAAGTGTCCAACAGAGAAAAGAGGAATACAAGAGAAAGGAAGAGCAAAGAAGAGCCAGATTTAAAGGAGAAGACATTCCGTGGAGACCAATGTCCTTTCCTAGTTTAAAAACCACTTTTGTCTCCGGAGGGTTCTACCAGCCAGGTCAAGAGGTTGAAGAAGCAATTAAGGAAAATGACGTACTCAACCAGGAGGAAATACTCAATGAATCATTTGAAGGGATGTACATCAATATGATAGCTGGAAAAGACCGAGGCAGCAAAATGTTGACCAACATCTGCCCCTGCCGTCCCGGGGAAACACTCGATAACTGGAGCTGCATTGATCTACCTGTAGTTTTTAGAAATAGATCAGAGTAATGCTCCGAATCAACCTTTTGTTTTTTCCCGTAAACAATGGGGATCTCTTGTATGGGGAACCTATGTTAACTTTTTGATTGAAATGAAAATATCCCCACTTTCCTAAAATGACCAAAGTTTCATTTATTTCATTCATGCATTCTTCATGTTCATTCCCTTCATATAAAACTATCTCCTTCCTAATACAATTCATTCTCATTTAATGCAGGTCGCTCATGATTGACGATATGAATGATACCGGATCCCATCCTGGAGTAAATTTTGAATGCCCTGAGGTCTCAGAGGGAATTGAGGAAGGATATGATGAGATAGAAGGTGAGGTCCCGGAAGAGTTAAAGAGAATGGTGGCCAACGAAGAAAGGCAGATCATGCCCCACCAAGAAGAAACATAAGTTGTAAACTTGGGGACTGAAGAAGAGAGAAAAGAAATAAAAGTAGGAACGACGATTTCCTCAAAAACCAAGCACGAACTGATAACCCTACTTCAGGAATTCAATGATGTCTTCACCTGGACTTATCAAGATATGCAGGGTTGAATACCGACATAGTGGTGCACAAATTGCCAACAAAATCGGAGTGCAAACCAATACAGCAAAAACTTCGGAGAATGAGACCAGATATGTTGTTAAAAATCCGAGAGGAAGTAAAAAAACAGTTTGATGCTGGTTTCTTGGAGGTAGCCAAATACCCCGAATGGGTTGCAAACATTGTACCGGTACCAAAGAAGGACGGGAAAGTTCGTATGTGTGTAGATTATAGGGATCTAAACCGAGAAAGCCCTAAAGACAACTTCCCCTTACCACATATTGACACACTGGTTGACAACACTGCAGGGCATTCATGGTTTTCATTCATGGACGGCTTCTCAGGGTACAATCAGATAAATATGGACTCTAACGACACGGAGAAAACTACGTTCATAACCATGTGGGGCACTTTTTGTTATCAAGTGATGTCGTTTGGGCTAAAGAATGCAGGGGCAACATACCAAAGAGCAATGGTAACTCTTTTTCATGACATGATGCACAAAGAAATAGAAGTATATGTGGATGACATGATTGCCAAATCCCGAACAGAGGAAGAGCACCTACAGAACTTGAGAAAACTATTCCAAAGACTACGAAAGTACCAACTGAGGCTCAATCCTGCCAAGTGTACCTTCGTCGTTACTTCTGGAAAACTCCTAGGGTTCGTGGTAAGCAGAAGAGGGATTGAGATCAATCCAGATAAAGTGAAATCCATCCAAGATCTTTCACCACCCCACACTCAGAAGGAAGTTCGCGGTTTCCTGGGGAGGTTGAATTATATCTCTCGTTTCATTTCCCAATTAACTGACCGATGTGACCCGGTCTTCAGACTTCTTAGAAAGAATAATCCTGGTGTGTGGGATGAAGAATGTCAAAGAGCCCTAGAAAAGATCAAAAAGTACCTGACAAATGCTCCAATTTTAGTCGCACCAGTACCAGATCGACCATTAATTCTCTACCTGACAGTTTTTGAGAATTCAATGGGATGCGTATTGGGGCAACACGATGAGTCAAGAAAAAGGGAGCAAGCCATATATTACCTAAGCAGGAAATTCAATGATTGCGAAACACGGTACCCGCCAGTGCAGAAGCTGTGTTGTGCTCTAGTTTGGGCTACCAAGCGGCTTAGACAGTATATGCTGTACCATACTACTTGGTTGATATCCAAGCTAGACCCATTGAAGTTCTTAATGGAAGCGCCAGCACTAACAGGAAGGATGGCCCGATGGAAGATGCTCTTATCCGAATTCGATATTGTATACGTTAACCAGAAAGCCGTAAAGGGGAGTGCCGTAGCAGACTTCCTAGCTAGTCGTGCTTCGGACGACTATGAGGCATTGAACTTTAATTTCCCAGACGAAAACTTGATGTGCATTACAACCGAGGAAGAGGTTTCAGATGATAAATCATGGAAGCTTTACTTCGATGGAGCCTTTAACGCCCTCGAACATGGGATAGGAGCAGTGCTAATTTCTCCTGAGGACGTCTATTATCCTTTTACCAGCAGATTGGAATTCTTCTGCACTAACAATATAGCTGAATACGAAGCTTGCGTTATGGGACTAAACTCAGCTATTGAGAGAAAGGTTAAGGAACTTCGAGTATTCAGAGATTCATCCTTAGTAATTTACCAATTGCGCGGGGAATAGGAAACCAGGGACCCGAAGTTGGTCAAATATTATGAATTGATTCAAGAGCTCACCAAAGAGTTTGAAAGGGTCAGCTTCAATTACCTGCCCCGAGAAGAAAATCAGATGGCAGACGTCTTGGCAACCTTGGCATCCATGTTTAAAACAAACACGGGGGCAGAAATGAAGCCCATTGAGATGCGAACGTTTGAAAGGCTTTCTCATTGTTGTAATGTACAGGAAGAGATTGATGGAAACCCATGGTACTATGACATCTTGCAATATGTCAAGCTTCGAAAATATCCAGAAGGGGCAAATGACAATGACAGAAAGACACTCAGAAAAATGGCAACAAGATATGTCCTAGATCGGGAGATCCTATATAAGAGAAGTCATGATCAAACATTGCTGAGATGTGTGGATGCCCGGGAGGCGAAGGAGATTTTAGCCGAAGTACATGACGGGCTCTGTGGAACGCACGCCAACGAGCTGTCTATAGCCCGGAAAATTATGAGATATGGTTATTTCTGGTTGACCATAGAGGGAGATTGCATCGATTACGCCAGGAAATGCCACAAATGCCAAATCTACGCTGACAAAATTCACGCACCCCCATCGCCTTTACACACCATGAATTCTCCGTGGCCTTTCGCGGCGTGGGGCATGGACGTCATCAGGCAGATCCATCCGAAAGCTTCCAATGGACACCGTTTCATTTTGGTCGCCATAGACTATTTCACTAAATGGGTAGAGGCAGCGTCTTACGCCAACATCACAAGGACTACAGTATGTAAGTTCTTAAAGAAGGAGATTATTTGTCGATACAGATTGCCAGAAAGGGTCATCACCGACAACGCTTCCAATCTGAATAACAAAATGATGACGTACTTGTGCACTCAATTCAAGATAACACACCATAATTCCACAGTCTATCGCCCTAAAATGAATGGGGCAGTGGAAGCAGCAAACAAGAACATAAAGAAGATCATAGCAAAGACGACGGATACCTACAGGGATTGGCATGAGAAGTTTCCATTTGCCCTTTTCGCCTATAGGACGTCCGTTCGCACATCAACAGGGGCAACACCCTACTCCTTGGTGTATGGTACCGAAGCAGTACTCCCCATTGAGGTAGAGATCTCGTCTCTCCAGGTCTTAAATGAAGTAAAATTGGAAGAAGCCGAATGGGTGCAGGCTAGACTCGACCAGCTAAATCTAATTGATGAAAAGAGACTAAAGGCTATTTGTCATGGTCAGATGTATCAAAAGCGGATGATGCAGGCATACAACAAAAAGGTGCGCCCAATAGAATTCAAAGAAGGGGATCTGGTGCTCAAGAAAATCCTTCCGATTCAGAAAGATTCTCGAGGAAAGTGGATGCCAAACTGGGAAGGGCCGTACGTGGTAAAAAGGCCTTCTCAGGAAGAGCCTTAATCCTAACAGAAATGGATGAAGACGAGCTGAAGAACCCTGTAAATTCTGATACTGTTAAGAAATACTATCTTTGAAATAAAAGAGAAAAAAACAAAAATAGAGAGCTCAGGGCAAAAACCCGAAATAGGGCGTCTTGAAGCAGAGGGAGGACCCGAGTTGAAAACCCCTAAAGGGCGGCTCGGGTAAATTGAAAAACTGAATATCCGAAGAGAAGGGTATCCCCATGAACATCATAAAGAGGTAGCTTCAGGAAAAAAAATTCTATGCCGGTTGACAGGATCATGTATCATTCATATCGAAGATAATGAGGGATCATGTATTTCATACTTAACTTTTCTTCTTTCTCTTGTGTGTCATACCTCTTTTAAGATATCCCTAGCCCTTAATCGTAATAAAATCGTGTTTTTGAGCATCCATTCCTTGCCTTCTTGTTAATTTCAGGCAAATAAGTTAACATAGGCTTATGGTAAAACAAGAGATTTCTGAGCATTACTGTGATCTAACCTTAAAAATGCAGATGATTAAAGAAAATGATGTTAACTTCGCCCTCTATCTCCCTACATAGCGGCTGTTGATAGGGAAGGCGGAAAGCTTCAAACAACCAGATAGGATGACCAATGGCGTACGTCCTGCTTATTCAAGGAAAGTATGAGAGATAACAAGATAGATCTCTTGGGTGAAAACCCAGAAGGGCACCCCTAAAAAAACTCTCTAAAGCGAAAACCCAAAAGGGCACTTTAGAATTCCAAGTCGTAAATGGAGAAAAAGAAAGGTTGGAATGGTTGAACCTGACAGTGAAGTGGGGTATCGACGCCCGTGAAAAAGGAGAAAGTGAACAACGAGATCGAATAAGGACCAAAGCAAGCCCACCTAGATATTGACACTCATGCATCATGAATAGTCAGACATCACTAGGATTAGGAGCATGCCAATTCATTTGTCATAGCATTTTGTCTTATCTTAG